>QLNU02015359.1:43040365-43062524 GCA_006491805.2 Dysdera silvatica | reverse complement strand
TTTTTATTTATTTCATTATTTCGTGAGTGTGCAAATGTTACAATCTTATCAGTGAAATTTATTTAGGAACATGCCTCCTATCAATCACATATTAATGAAATCAACTTTGCACAATAACGTATTCATAAAATAAACAAAAAAACAGAATCATATAAAACAAATACAAGATATAAAATATTGACTCACTGCACATTAAAATATTAAGACACGTTACATATAGACAGTACACTTAATTCTAGATATATACACCATCAATAATCCAACAAATAAAATTTCAAATTAATAGAACATGCACCCACATGGAACTTCCAAAACTATATGCCATTTCTGAAGCCATCTAATTTGATATTATTTTAAGTGATATCCCGAGAGACTTTTATCAAATTGACTATAGTTTCTACTATTTTTAAATGTAATAGGAAGTTCATTCCAAGTTGTTATTCCTTTATAATTTATATTTTCCCGACTTTTATTAGTTTTACATTTTTTTACTATATATTCTACATTGTGTCTTAATCCATATATTTAATTTTTGTATTTCAAATCAATTAAGTCAGTATGTTTTTTTTTTAATTCTTTCATATATGTATTTTAGAATTTTTTTGAGAAACATAATGCCTGCGGTAAAATTATTTTATTGTTACAAATAGTTTGCATAATTGATTCCTTCGGATATCTTTTTAATTTCTTTAATATTTACTTTATAGTTTTTTGTATTTTTTATCGTTAATTGTATTTAGTTTACCCCACATGGAATTTCCATATATTAAATGGCAATGAATTAAAAGAGTAATATAAATTAATTTTTGTTTCCAACGGCACTAGCGTATTTAATCTATGTATAATAGCTGAACATCTTCTAATTTTTTTTCACAATATCATTTATATGATCATCCCAATTTAAATTATTTCTAATTGTAATACCTAAATATTTACTTATTTTTGTTACTTCTATAATAGTCTTATTTATTTGTAATTTATGATGTTGTTCTAAATTAATTATTTTATTTTTATGCCTAAAAATCATAAATTTGGTTTTAGTTATATTAACTATAAAATTATTTCTTTTGAACCAATTTTCCATTTGTAATAGTTTATTGACAGTATTTCTAAATAAATTATCTATGTTATGACTGCTTTCTAACCAGATTATGCCGTCTGCACAAATCAAAATATTATTGTAAATTTATTGAATATCATTCACCGCTATTAAAAACAATTGTGATCCCAATATTGAGCCCTGGGACACTCCTATTTTATTATTTACCATATCTGAATGAGTATTATTTACTCAAGTAATTTGTTTTCTATCTGTTAAATAACTCGTTAGGATTTTCCCAATTTTCCTTCTAAGGCTATATTTTTCCATCTTTCTCAACAAGCTTTGACTATTTATTAGATCAAATGCTTTGGTTAAATCGAAATATATTCTCAATATGAAATTATTGTCCTCCAATTTATGTATTTTTGTTAAAGTTTATATAGGTACATCTTCTGTAGTTTTGTTTTTTCTAAAACCATGCTGGCAATTAGCAAATAAATTATTTTTTCTAAAAAATTTATTATTCTATTAATATTTTTTCAAAAATTTTTGCAATGATTGTCAATATTGAAATTGATCTACAGTTATTATAATCCGCTTTTAATCCTTTTTCAATGATTGGTATTGTTTTTGTAGTTTTCATATTTTACGGTATATATTCATTAGTAATCATGTTGTTACATATTAGTGGAAGAGGTGTTATTAATTATTCGCTACAATTTTTAATTATTTTTGGACTAATATCTATATCTGGTCCCTTTTTTCATTCATACATGTTAATTCTTTTTTCAGTTCCTCATATGTAATTTCATTAAGATATAGGGAATTTGGATTTTCAATGGTTTCTATCTTATCACCACCATTTCCATTACTCAAATTAAATTGTTTTTCAATTTCATCAAATGCTAATTCATTGTATTGGCTATTTGTTTATAATATTAAATTTATATTTCATTAAATTCTAAATTTATATTTCTCGTAATATTTTTGTTCCCAAAAATTCGTTTATCATTTTCCATTTTTTATTGGGTTTTTCTCGTTTAATTTATTATTATAATATAATTTTTTCATTTTTTATCAACTTATTTGTTTAATTTCTTATTTCTATAAATTTCATCCCATCTGTTTGTTTTTTAGTAATTCTAAATGTTTTAAATAACTTCTTTATTTATTTGTTTATATATTTTTTGATTCTACCTATTGTTAGATATTTTCATTATTTTAAATTTCTATAATGTAAATGAAACATTATAGATTTCTTGTATTATTTCTAAAAAATATTCATATTTATTTTCTTATGTTGTGTTGCTCCAAGTTTCTCAATCCAGTTTGTTATCTAAGCCTTTTAAAATTATAAATATTCTTTTTACTTAAGACTTTCATAATTATAATCTTTTACTAAGAGATTTTCATTTATATGTATAATTAATAGTGTATGATCAATTATTAATGAATCTAACATTACTGCTTTAGTTTTGATATTATTAGTAAAGCACAGATCTAGTAAGGTGTACGTATCTTTTGTTATTCTTGTGCTTCTTTGAACTATGTTTATATAACCACTTGACTCCAATATGTTTAAAAGTTTTTCACTCACTATCGTCCTTTGATTTAAATTGATATTCATATCTCCCGTGATAAATATTTTATGATTAAATTTATCTAATTTATCTAATGCACTTCCAATTTGATAAAAAAAAAATATTTATATCGGTATTTGGAGGTCTGCATATTATCATATAAATGTTATTAATCGATTTTATACACATCATTTCTATATCAGCAAAAATATTCGTTAAATCTTCAATTATTTCTATTTCAGGACTATTTATTGTATAAAATGTGGTTATTCCTCCTCCCACTTTGTCCTTTTTAATTATTGAGTTTTCGATGTAATTTTCTATGTTTAAGTCGTCATCATCTTTTTTCCAAGTCTCAGTTATTGCTATAATTTCTGGGTAATTATTTTCTCTTATTAACCATCTTAACTGATCCAAATTGTTTCTTAAACTTCCTGCATTTAGTAACAATAATGTTATTTTTTTGCTTAATCAAATTGTTCACAGTATTCCCTCGATTAATATTTTTCTCTTTATATCTATATTCGTAGTTAGATCCTAAATGTGTCAGTTCCTTACCTATAGTATTTATTTTCACATTTCATATCCAATCATTATTTCATAGCATACCAATATTTCCTCCACCCTTCCCCTCTTCTGCATAAGTTACATGATCCAATAGTTTTGCTAGATCCAATAGTTTTGCTCTTTATGTTTAATGTCATAGATCTTGGTATTTACATATGTTTTAATTTTCATATTCCCTTTATGTTCCAAACAAATTTCCACATATATTCCCTTTTTAAATTTCAATGCTTTATTTAAAACCAGATTATTGTATGGTGATAAATTTTCATTTATGTATATTCTTCCATTTTCCGTAATAATATCATTTGTCAAACCCGCAGATCTCCTATTTCTCCATATTTCGCCTCTTATTTTTGTCTCCCTAGGTCTCAGTGATATATTACTTCCATTTTTATGCCATCTCATTCTATGTGTCACTTCAATTCAGTCCCTCTAATCAATACCAATATTATTTCCTATTTTTACAATTTTAAGAGTCAGCTTCTCTTCATCTGTTTCTTTTATTCCCTTTATGATCAGAGCATTTCTCCTTCCATATTGATCCAAATGATTCATCTGATCATATAGTATATTCATATTATCTTGTAGATTTACATAATCCTTTCCTAGGTTTTCCATACTCACCATCTCATTTCTTAATTCCCTTATCTCCCTCTTCATATCCTCTCTCTCTCTCCTCCTTTAATTGTGCTATTGATTTCATATCGATTATATAAATATCGATGTAGTTCGAATGTATTTCTATCGATTAAATATAGTTTTTATACCCAATCTTTACCCCAAAGTATCACGTGGGAACTGTCGTTAGTTAAGGAAGTGTCTAGAGCATTGAAAGGAGCACATCTGGCCAGGAATAGGAGCTAGAGGATGGACGAATGCTGACATCGAGACTCGATTGCCCAGTGCGTCACAATCGTGAGCATTGTCTTTGACCCTTGAACGGTCCAAATATTGAAGGCCCTGTGGTTGTGCGTTCAACAAGAGTCCCGGCAATCTAGGTTCGACCCCCGATGGTGTTAATAAAAACTAATAAATTAAAGAAATGCTTGTCGACTAACTGCTCACTCCAGTCTAGGGGAATTGGTTCCCCAGGCTTTAAAAGGTTCGTATTCCTCGGCAAAATGTAGGTCCACTGCCCTAGGGTGGCGCATTCGCAAGGCATTTGTCTATCATGCCGGTAACTTTAGTTCGACTACCAATAGAACCGTTTTTCTGCCTGGCGTATTTGGTTCCCTAGGCTTTAAGAAGTTCGGATTCCTCGGAAGATGTAGGTCCACTTACCTAGGTTGGCGTATTGGCAAGACATTCGTCTATCGTTCCAGTAACTTGTGTTCGACTACTAATGGAACCATTTTCTTGCCTAGACTAGTTGGTTCCCTAGGCCTTAAGAGGTTCGGATTCCTCAGTAAAACATAGGTCCACTATCCTAGGGTAGAGTAGTGACAAGGCATTCATTTATCGTACCGGAAATTTGTGTTCGGCTACCAATTGAGCGTTTTTCTTCTTGGTGTAGTTGGTTTCTTAGGCTTTAAGAAGTTCGGATTCCTCGGAAAATATAGGTCCACTGACCTAGGTTAGCGTATTGGCAAGACATTCGTCTATCGTCTAGTGACTTGTATCTGATTACCAATGGGACCGTTTTCCTGCCTAACCTAGTTGGTTCCCTATACTTTAAGAAGTTCGGATTCCTCGGAAAAATGTAGGTCCCCCTGCCCTAGGGTGGAGTATTGGCAAGGAATTCGTCTATCGTTCCACTGGCTTGTGTTCGACTACCAATAGAGCTGTTTTTTCTTCCTGGCGTAAGTTGGTTCCCTAGGTTTTAAGAGGTTCGCATTCCTCGGAAAATGTAGGTCCACTGCCCTTGGGTAGCCTAGTGGAAAGGCATTCGTCTATTGCACCGGTAACTTTTGCTCGACTACCAATGGAACCGGTGTTTTGTCTGGCGTAGTTGGTTCCCTATGCGGCACAGGTTCAGATTCTTTGGAAAACTTCAAGTTCCGGCGAAACATGGCCTTTGCTACCCTTGCGTCGTAAAAACTAACGCCGTAAATAAACCAACGCCATAAATAAACGAAAAGTTGGAAATGTAATACCACTAATTAATATTTCAGTTACTATCGTGCCTGTTGAAGCCATTTCCTCTTAAATTTTTGAAGAAATGTTTTGTTTAAGGAGTGTAAGAAACGTGTTATGTCAGGGGTGCAGAATCCGCTTCATCAGCTCATCGGAAGGCCGCATTCAAGCAATTTCAATTATTATTGATTGATTGATTGTTTGGCTTTTATGGCGCAAAGACATCTACTATACTGCGCCAAAAAATTTTCAATTGATACTGGGTGTAGTTATTATATTATATTATTATATAATATTATATTATATATTTAAATTATGGGGGCCCAAGCAGTTTTTTAACAGAATATGTGAACTGGCGTTAAACGGAACAATGTATTTTGCTAAGCAATAGGGGCTTGAGCCCCTCTTTCCTACGGCCCTGGTTAGATATATGGCAAAACCCACGTTATTCGAACTCCGTTTATCTGAAATGGGCAACTGTACTTATTATTATTTTAGTAGATATCCATTAAATGGATATCTACTATTTTAGTAGATATCCATTTAATGCTTTCAATAAAAACGTTCGTATTCGCTTTTTAATTGTACTCCGTCCTTAAAAGAGAAACTAATACAAATGGTAGATGTTGGACATACAAAAATACCCCTTCTGGCGTACTGATGCTTTAAATCTGGAGGTCAGTTTGGAGGATTATTTCGTTGATACTTCTTTTATTTTTTGTATTTTAAATACGTTCATTTTAGATATTAACAAAAATAAATAAAAAATAAGATGGACAAAATCATATTAATAAAAATAAAAGGACTTGGATATTCCCAGAGGTCGTACTTAAGGGTTTCAAAGATAGCAGGTTCTCCACCCCTGTGTTCGATGAACAGATCAGAGGAAGTAAACTTTGCGTTTATCAAACTCAACGCGCCTGAGCTAAGTGAACACTACTGCTGAGTAATATATACTGAGTAAATACGGAAAGAGGTCAATACTTTGTAACGAGTACGTGCCGTTTGCTGTTTGTTCAGGAACATTATTTTTCTTAGCATTCCGTTTGGTTTTCCTTTTCTCAGCTAAACCTCAATTTATTATCCGTGGAGTTTCTCATCGACTACGACCACTGTCATTGTTTTTGTTAATCTGGTTTTAGTTGCAGTATGCTCCGATAATGATCTACATAATTTTGGAATCACGTCAAACTATCAATCCTGCTCTTAGTAAATCGTCGAAAAATAAAGGTGGTCCATGATACTTCATCAACGCAAGCTGTTTGTGAGCCAAAATATATGTCATTTTGTTTATCTTAGCATTTTATAGATCTTAAAAATTACTTAATCCTTTTGGAGTTCCGGAAAAAGCGCCAAAAAATGTAAAAACATCTGACCTTGAAGTGATTACTCAAAAATAACAAACAAATCTGGTAATATTTGCGTTTCTGGTAATTTATTGCTTCCATAATATTTGATTGATTGCGAATATGGCCAGACAGGTTATTAGAGAAGTAATTGACAAATCCGCTAACTAGAGAGCAAATAAGCTAAAAAGCTAGTTCGCGGTCATGGCGCGAGGGAGAGAGGGGGAGTGTTTGTATCAGTATGATGAAACTTTGTGTATATTTTATATATATGTGTATATATGGAATTGTAGCTCTGTAACTCCCCTTCCCTCGTATGAACTTCCTATGCACGCTAATGACCTGAACAAATGAGCAAGTCAGTTGAAAACTAGTTAATAAGCTAAATAGTTATCAAGCCTATTGCCCAGCTAGTTAATAAGTCGATTGTTTCTTTAGTCATTTAGCAATCTAGTCTAAGAGCATAACTAACTAGTTATGTGAGATTCTTCATCATAAAAACAAAAACTACTCTTTAAAACGTACGAAAAAGATGAGACATTTAAAAAACAAAAAAAGAAACAGCAAATTTAGAATCCTTTGTATACTTCAGAAAAGTTATGAAAAATTTATTCCAAGGAAATATATTATACCACTTTCATTATGCAGTTGATGCTTTGGAGAGAAAATAAAGAAAAAAAAATCAGTGGAGCGTTCCTTCTTTGATCTAAAAACAAAACTTTTGTTTCTGATGCAAAATTTTTCCACAAATATAAAATACCTGCATAAATTTTTTTTATACAAATTTTCAGAAACGCAGCTTTCTAATTCTATGTTTTGACGTTTGAAATTGCTACTTTTGAGATTAAATCGGATATATGTAAAAAACTACAGTATGTCCTAAAGATATTATTGTAATATAGAAATAATCATTGGCATTACACACACACATATATGTATGCGTATATATATATATAGTATTTTTAAAAATGTAAGAAAGTTATGTAAAATTGAAATGACAGGAAATTGACAGAAATAGAGATAGCAGAAACACAGTAAAAACATTAAAAATAAAAAATAAAAACAGAATAACAATAAATTAGCAAAAATATTTTCACTGCCAATAAGTTTAACAACTTAACAGGAACTACAAAAATACAGTAAGTGATTGAAAACTAACAATTTGAGATAAGAAACAGAAAAGATATAGAAAAATAAGAAAAAGTGACACCACGTGTAGGAACTTTAATGATAAAAATTTGGGGACTTACATTGGGATGCAGACGGAATAACGATACAGCGAACAAGGTGTGAACAAAGTTAAGCTTAAACAGAAAAGAGCGGATGGGAGGGCAGCGGAGTTGCCAGCCTAAAGCTAAGGAAGCCAAAAGCGTTAGGAAAGCCTCCAAAATGGACAGATTTCAGAGCAATCTTTCGGGTTTTTTTTTGAACCTATTAAAAAAGGCACACAGCAGTTCACATATTTATTGTGAACTAATTCCATTACTCCATTGACCATGAGTAATGGTAACGCGTCCGCACCTGGCACGCACTTCCCCGTGATTGACTCCCAACGTTTGAACAAAAAAAATTCCTACTAATAAAATGTCCTTTTTTTTATTTTGCATCTCCACTGTTTTTTTAATTTATAAAAGACTTCAAAATTCATAGTTTACTTTTTTAGTTCTCTTACCCTAATTTTCTTTAAGCTAAATTTCTAATTCTTAACCAAAATTTTGAGCATTTGTTTAATTTTTTCATACACTATCTTTTAATTGAACTAAATTGGTTTCATAATTCCTATTGACTGAATGTTCATAATGAGCTTTTTGTATAAAATTTTCTTTTATTCTGTACTGCAAAATGCCTTCGTATCCAGTTTGATTCCGTGTATCTTGTCTCAACCTTGGTATCCAATTTCATTCTTTGTATTCAAATTCTTCCTACGTATCCAATTTTATTTCATACGTATTTTAACTAATAATTTTAGGAAGTAATATTTGAATTTCGGACGAACAAATTTTAATAAGCTTCACCACATTAAACCTCGTCTTGAGGTGTGGAAATCTAGCTATAGAAGTGACCGTCGTAAAGAGGTCACTCTGGCTAGATTTCGCATCAGGCATACTCTTTTCCCATCAACATTTCTCAAAGGGAGAAGATGCCCGACATGTCTCATGTCGTGAAACATTTAATGTTTTACGTCTGTTATGTGTTTTTCCCAATTTCAACCTTCATTTCAACCAATTTTATCCTTCACTAACTTTTAACCAAAATAATTTTACGCTTCGTGATGTTTTATGCTACTTTTTTAAAATCATGAACTCATTTTTAACTTTTTATCTAATATTGGCTTTTCTCCCATCTTATCTGACTTTTTTTTTATATTGCTTCGTTTGTTAAATTTAATACATTATATCTATTATATTTTTACCATTTTAATTTTGATTTATTCTTACTTTATCAGGTATATACGATCTCATCGTGATTAGCGCAGAATGACCATTGCTGTCCTTGCGCCATAAAACTATAGCCAGCCAACCAACCTTTGAATTCTGAAGAGTTTTATGTGTGTAAATACGGTGAGCTCGAATGATGAGTGATCTGAATGATCAGTAATCATCTAAATGATCGGTAGAATAAGTCGTCGTTCAGATGCGTCATTGTACCGCATGGGCGCCCATATAGGGGGCAGCCCTTGTTTAAAAATTTTGTTCACCCGATTATGCTGTATTTACTTTCAAAAGCTTTACACTCATATTTCAAAATAAGTTAACCTTTAGCTCATTACTAATTGCCAAGCAGTATCAATTACTTTTGTAGCATTTTAGTATCTTATCGATTTACTAAAATCTTGGACGGGATTTAAGGAGGTAATGATTTATTTTAATCACCCTTTAAATTACTCATATTGACCTCACTGCCATTCAGTCTTAAGTCGTGGAACTCAAAAGAACAAATTATATTTACCTTACTTAGAATTTCAGTTCTTAAAATTTTATGTTCAATTTCTTTTCATTCATTGTTATGTATTTCCACCACCCTAATAAACGTCGTCCAATTCTGCGTTCTAAATTTTATTTAACTGATTTAAATTTTCATATCACTATCCTGTTCATTTCTATCTCATTTTAAATTTCCTTTCTTTCCCATTAGAAAACCGGACTTTATCATTTACATCAGGTATTTGCAAATGATTACATCCGTATTTTTCGTAAGCTTCAAACCGACGGAAAGCTTTATAAGGATTTGTACGTATGCCAAAATGCGGATTCAGGACAGTCGCATAGCTGTATTCAGTTTATCTGATCCGGGCTCAGGTGGTGGTGTTCCGGAACGTTTCTTGAACGTAATAATGTATCCGGGAGGTTTACGCTGAACTGGAAAGCAATCCAATTACTATCAAACGTGCTAGGGATGAAATAGATCACCAGCATGTGCATTTAATGTTCCAAAGTTTATTTTCTTTCCTTTTTCTTCTTTTCCTTAAAGACTTCGCATCGGCCCTACACGCTGGACAACAACACGTAAATAGCAACAAGACAACTAAGGCCTGATTATCAACAGGGCCCTGGGGCCCACAACAGCAACCAGCATGCTAAAAAGTACTTGTGTTGAATTCTTAAACTTTTTTTTCGATGATATAAAACAAACTTCAATTAAAAGTTGTTTACAACTGAAAAACATTGAAAAGTTTCCGAGAAATCGCCAGCAGAAATGCTGAAGTGGTTAAAAGGACGCAAAATTGATTCCATTTTTTGGAATCAATGAAGAAATCAATGAACAATAAAAAAAAAAGACGTTAAGATCCACAATGACGCATCATAGGCTAAATGCACTTTCGTTGGCATTCATTGAATCGGATTTTAGTGGAAAAGTAAAAACTAATTCAGCGGTCATCAATAAAAAGTTTTCTGCAACCAAAATAACAGTTTGTGAATAGGCTGTTCATTTGCTTAATCATCAGAATTACTACAATTTTAAAATGTTCAGTACATCGTTGATCTTGGTGCAGTGAACTTTGTTCATGCAATATGGGATTTATTAGTAGGGCTTATATTTTCTCGTATATGCTGGGCGTACTATGGTCTTAATCCGGCTCTGAAGAAAACATCATGACAAATTGCAGGTTACTATAATGCAGGCGCATCATAGTATGTACGAACGCACAACACGGCGGTCCCCATTATGGATTGGTCTTCACAGCATGAAACCACTGAAAGTCCCTTTGCTATTACTAAAATATGGAACAGCGCATCTGCTGTGTGTGTGGGCTCAGGCAGGGGCCGCCGGCCCCAGGGCAGGTGAGCCCTCATGAGCAGTAGTCGGGAATTTTTCTATGTATATTTAGTAGCCTATGGATTAATGGACCAGCGCCAAGATATGCGCCCTCCGAAAATCTAAGGTATGTGTCCTTTGAAAATACTCTGTCCTCCCCTGGGCTCAGGAGCATCGAAATTGGATATTCAACGAGCGGGAAAAGTTTGCTTTGTCCGAGGAGTGCAGATTTTTTATTTACCATGTTAATAGCAAGATCAGAATAGTTGGCAAGCAGCACAAATCCATTAGCCCGCCCCAAGTATCTACAATTCTTAAAGTGGATGATCGTGGAGCATAATGGTCTGGTGTTCTTCCATTGTTGCCTTAATACCTCTGTATAAAAAAAGTTATTTAGATTATTATTTTAACCATTATTTTAATTATTATTTTAACCATTATTTTAATTATTATTTTAAATATTATTATTTTAACTACTATTTTAATTATTATTTTAATTATTATTTTAACTATTATTACTTTAATTATTATTATTATAATTATTATTTAAATAAAATTATAATTTAATTGTTTCATTTTATACACATATGATTATCTTACCATATTTACTTTTCCCCTTCTAAAAAGAGTTTCATTTCATTGAAGGTATCACTCTACATTTATGTAACGATAATGCTTTCACATTCCGTGCAGAAGCTTAGGGTTTAAATCAGAATGGCACAGAACGCTTACTATTTAATGCCATTTGCTCCAAACCCGTTCTATTTTTCGGTTTCTTTCGATTCGTTGGTCATTCTATTGGATCCCTATAAGTTGTTTGAAACTTCATATAACATATATTTCGATCTTTCGGAAAATTTCGTCTCCTGGCTTAGCGTGACTTTAGTTGTCTTTGAGCAATACGAAGTATAGCATTTAAAGAACTTTGCAATAGTCTGTGAAATGTGTTTTGCAGTATACTTCATAGTATATTATTCTGTTATTTCTTCTTATTTTTAACGTTAAAAGCGCTTTTACGGAGATTAACTTATAAAGAGCGCAACGAAATTTTTTACGTTTTCCATTATGAAATTTTGTAATATTATTTTTTTCACGTTTGACCAAATTTCTTGCTGAATTTTCTCCCCAAATTCGAAAAACGCGAAAATAAATTTAACGTTTTTTACTTTATTTTACTGAACAGCTAAGGTATTTTTAAAATATTGTGTTGTTCAGTTACATGTTAACTATTCATTTGCAAATTCTAGTAATACCAAATAATATATTTTGTTATATGTTAAATGTTTATTTGCATATTTTAATGATTCAAAATAATACGTTTTGTCATGTTAACTGTTCATTAGCAGATTCTAGTAATACAATATTATGTTCTATTATACCGTGTTAACTGTTTATTTCTAGATTCTAGTAATAAAATATTGTATGTTTTGTTATATGTTGAACGTTTATTTGCATATTCTAATGATATAGTACTTTGTTAACTGTTTATTGACAGATTCTAGTAATATAAAATGTTATCATTTTTTATATGTTAACTGTTTATTGGCAGATTCTAGTAATACAAAGCGTTATGTTTTGTTATGTTTTCAGTGTTTCAAACATTTAGCTCGCCTTCTTTGACCCCCGACGACGATGTATTTCGACACTTAGCAGCTGTGTATTCATTCAATCATGAAAAAATGCACTTGGGGATTCCATGTCGAGACGGCACTCCTGGATTTGCTAATGGAACTACGAATGGGGCGGCTTGGTATCCGCTTATGGGTAAAACATTTTAATTACTCTATCCATTAAAACGAACGCAGTAAGGAAAATGTATAGCATTATAGCGAATTCATTTTTATGTCGCACTGCATTTAACGGATATTATGGAAATAGTTCACTTCCCTATTTCATTGTGTAGCGCCGGATAAATGAAGGGTCAGCTACAGGGGCGGACTGGGTCCTCTCAAAGGGCGCATATCTTGGATTATCGGAGGGCGCGAGTCCTATTGCCCATGAGGGCGCATCGGCCCAGCTCGCTCCTGGTTAGCCATTTATTCGTTTACCCTCTCAAATCCTGCAAAACATGCGTTGATTTTATCATTTACTACAAAGCTAAGCTGCGAGCATCTAGCGTGATAAAGCATCGGTCGTGACAGTATAACGTTATTGTGTTATACGATGTTGTATTATTATGTATGCTCTGAATATTATTTTGTGTGAGTTAAAAGAGTGCTCCAACCTTCAAACAATCCTTTGGATCGATCATTTCCACATCGAGTGGTAAAATAACTTTTACCTTACTATTTTCTATCTGTTTTATTTTTGGTATGATAAAACTAGTATAAGAGTCTCAAATTTCCTTTTTTTTTATCTCTTACCGTTTTTTAGTTATGATGGTTTAAAATTACCAAAAATAGGGAATTTTATCCTTATCTGACTGCATTTAAACCTAAAAATCTCGTCCCAGAATTGAGATATATCAAAAACAAAAATATCGTTCTCTTCAACATCTCATGGACTTTAATATGATATACGACATGATGGGTGGTTTTTAAGTTTTCAAATTAATTGAAAAATGAAAAATGTTATAAAAAATTAATATGAATAAAAAATTTCAAAATTATGACTTACCACTCATTTCTAAAAGCTTTCTGCAAAATTTCAGCACGCGTCCTCAATATGACCATAGTTTTTAAAAATATTTTATAGGTGCATCCACGCAATAAATGCTATGTGTGGGGTAAAATCATTACATGTGGGGATAATATTCAAATATTTTAGAGAAAAATCCCTTTTAAAACTAGGAAATTTAATTCAGTTTTGAACTTTCAAACTAACAAAGCATTCATTCTTGCTGCAGAGGTCTGTTGATGTCCACGTCAGGACCCGCTCCTGTGTATTCTTCCACATATTGTAGTTAGTGTTTCATACTAAAGTTTCTCTGAAAATCGACAATTTTCTGTGAAATGCCTACATTCCCCTGATCTCATCCGATATTCAACAACGACCTCCGGCAAGCTCACCATGCTGGTAAGATGTGTTGGTAAATTGGACCCACAGTTTAACGAGGAAGCCGAATCTTGGTGTCTTGTAAGCCGTAGATAAAATACGCACCCCTCAGAACAGTGGTTCGTAACCTTTTTCAAGTCGCGACCCACTTTTATAGCAGCCAAGCAAGATCCAAGAGCCAAGCGAAGATTATAGCATCCGTGACCCCCCTTTTATGGAAACCAAAAGATCCGCGACCCCCCTCTGTCCACCGTCGCCGCCACATTTGTATAATAAAAGTATTTTTCATGAAGTAAAGAAATGCAGTAAATATAAAAGTATTATGAATATTATATTAATTAAATATAATGTATATTATGTTAATTATATATAATGTATGTTATATTAATTATATATAATGTATATTAGTTTATAGATATAAATTTAACAACGATTAGTAGAATATTGCAATGTGTGTGTAGCCATGTTGAATTACAGGGCGAAGCCATAGTATTTTGAGACATGCCTAAAATTTTGGAAAAGCATGTTTTATATATCACATTAAAACTAATAAATTATATCATTTTAATCTTTCAAGTCTTTTCAAAATAATGCGTTGTATTATTTAATTAACTGTACCGAAATTGAAAAAAACATTGAAAACTCCGTTACGGAAGGACATAATTTCATGTTTTTTCTGTCCTTCCGTAGCGACGCGCGTTTTCCAAAGTGCATTTTTTTATACCGCAGGAAAATTTTCATACCATTTCAGTTAAAAGTAGTATTAGGCCCTTTTCTTAAAATGATTTACGAAAAACATTGCAGTTTAATATTTTGAAATTGTAGAAAACATTAACCATGAATGTCGTTCTTTCGTAACATTTTGAATACCATGGCTTTACCCTACACTCTATAACAAAAAAATCCACTCACCAAGAAGGAGTTGTCCGATTGTAATGAAATTTCGTATGCAAAGACATTTTGACCGAACATGCAAATGATTAAAATTTGGTGTCCAATGAATGAATAGCGGGAACTCCAGCGCATCGGAACTGCGCATTCAGCAGGTGTATATAAGGAGCGATTCTCAATATGTGGTCAAAATTTCTGTTGCATTTTGACTGCGGATATCTTACGTCGACTGTAACAATGCCTCGCCGAAAGATTCGTGCTCATTACGAGCATATGTCAGAGTTTGAAAGAGGTCGTGCTATCGGATTGAAAGAGGCTGGTTGGACGAATCGAAGAATCGCTGGACATGTGGGTCGAAGCGATGCGGCGATTGGACGGTGCTGGCAAGAGTGGGTCAACAACGGCAGATGTCAGCGTCGGGACGGCAGCGGTCGACCTAGGGCCACAACAGAACGGGAAGACAGAGCGATTGTCACAGCACCGGATTCGTCGTTATCAACTATCCAACGTGTGGCCCGCACACATGTGTCCAACATGACCCTCTGCAGACGACTGAGAGAGCGGAATTTACGCTCGCGCCGACCGTTACGCCGCTTACCTCTCACGCCTTTACACCGTCAAGTCCGATTACAGTGGTGCCGGGCTCGATCAACTTGGAACTGCGCTGACTGGGGACGTATAGTCTTTCGTGACGAGTCCCGTTTCCAACTGTGTCCTGATGACAACCGCAGACGTGTCTGGAGACGTCCAGGGCAGCGTGGGGATCCTGCCCTTACTATCGCACGCCACACATGCCCACAACAGGGCGTTATGGTCTGGGGTGCCATCTCCTTTGATAGCCGGACCCCTTTGGTGGTCATTTCTGGCACACTTACAGCACAGCGGTACGTAGACGACATTCTACGACCGGTTGTGTTACCGTTCCTTTTGCGACACCCTGGACTTACGTTTCAACAAGACAATGCCCGGCCGCACACGGCACGTGTTGCTATGAATTGTCTTCAAGCTTGCCCAACACTTCCTTGGCAAGCTAGGTTTCCTGATCTCTCTCCCATAGAGCACATTTGGGACGCTATGGGAAGGCGATTGCAACCATCCCGGAATGTTGACGATTTAGCCCGACAGTTGGAGACAATTTGGCAAGAAATTCCGCAGGACACCATCCGGGATCTTTATCAGTCTATGCCACGCCGGGTGACAGCTTGCATCCAGGCCAGAGGTGGACCAACGCCTTATTGACTTCCTCCCTTTGTAACGGTCAAACTCTGCAATAAATCATTCAATTGTTCTGAAATTTTAATCCTTTCTTTTTCTATGTATGTTCTTCACATCCACCAATTTTTATCGCAATCGGACAACTCCTCCTTGGTGCGTCGATTTTTTTTTGTTATAGAGTGTATAAGAGTTGGAAACATTTGGTATGAAATCCCTTATAAAAATAGTTGCTGCGACACCCCAAAAACCTGTTCGCGACCTCAAGTTTGGTAACACCTGCTCTAGAGTTTATATATAAAGAGAAATATACGTCTAGATGGGAACGTTTATTTTTTTACCCTATTTTTTATGAAAAGCATTGAATATTTTATTCGCTTAAACAACGAGGATTTGACAAATGAAAATTTAAACAACAATATTAATCAACATTTACTGGCGTAGTGATACCTATCCACCTACCAGGTATCACTACGCCAATAAACGTTGATTAATATTGTTGTTTAATTTAATCTGCGTAGTGTTCGATTTATATAAATGAAAATTTATTGACAGTACTTTAAAATTTCAAAGTACGGTTGTTCAGAAATCACTTAAGCCATCGATCCTGTTTCGTATTATCTGTGCAGTCTGGGTTTAAAACTAATGTACAAATCTTCAAATGCATTGATTTAATGACTGAAAATTAGGGAGCAAATAAACTGAGATAAGGAAACGCATATAGAAGTTATTAAATTTTTGTAATGTATTTAATTTTTCTATTTATACCTATATTCTTTTCATTTGTCTATATTCTTTTCCTTATCTATTTCCTAGTCCTTTTTCGTATATTTTGTTATTTTCATCTAAAATTTTATTAGTAACATTTTTTACTTCTATTATATCTGTACACTTTAACAATATTAATAATATCCATAATATTAGTAATATTAATATTATACGATGCACTCCTAAATTATATATTTTATTAATCAACATGCTTATAATTTTTTTTCTAGCTGCATTTTTCTCGGCTAAATATTTTGTGACTACTCACGTAATACTCCTATGGCCTTCATTTCTCTTTTTTTTACTCGACCTAAGTTCTGTCTAGTTGATTTTACGTTATAATAGGCTAGTCTATTAATATTCCTAAATATTTAAGTGTAAGGTGTTCAGCTAATTTTCTGATAATTAATTCATATTAATTTAAAGAAATCAGACATAGCTAAAAGAAATCAAACTTACGTAAGTTAACTAAGGAAATTTGATAGGAAGCAAAAGAAAGGAATTTGTATTTAAATTTTCTCTGATCTTAAATTTTCAAACCAAATATGACGAAATTCTTAATTCCGTTTCGAATAATACATTTTCATTTCTGTTTTATGCAGTGTTACAATACAAACTCCTCGAAACAATGTATAAGGATCCGCGAAATCGTTTAAGAAATGCATCGAAGTATCCATTTTTCAAAAGATTCCAAAAAAAACTAAATATATGAACTAACTATTCCTTCCGAATGCAGCAATATATATAGCAGTCGTAACCAATGCCAGAAAATTTGACCTTTTTGAAGTTGACTGAAGAGTTTGGCATTTATTCGTGACACGGGATTCGATTATCTTCCTTTGGTTCGTGGTTCGCTTCGGGAGTAGTTTACTTCTGTAGATCGAAAATGTGCTTGACTAATATTGAGGTATCTGGAGCGTATTTTTTGCATTATTTATTTTATGCCAGGAATGGCCCCAAGCCATGATGCTTTTTCCGTTATCTCATTATAGGAGGAATGCAGGACTACAATTACGTTTGGGGAGGTACAATGGAAGTTACCTTTGAAATTTCTTGCTGTAAATATCCCCTGAGGGGCCAGCTAACCAAATACTGGGAAGCGAACAAAAAAAGCCTTCTCCATTTCATAGGAGAAGTCCACAAAGGTGAGTTTTTTTCTTGGGTTAATGATGTTTGATCCTAATTCATTTATTATCTGATTGAAAATGAATTATTTAGCCCAATTCTGTTTCAGAATTTCTTCTATGTCTTATATTTATGCTCAACCTCATATACTTTGAACATTAGCGTTTTATCCTTATATCTAAACTGATTTTTTTAATCATAATATAGAGCACGGTTTTCCGGTGAGTGATCTTTCCCTTTTTAATTAAATTTGGGCTAAGTTTTCAGTAGATATATCTCTGAATCTTAACTAAAAATTTTATATGGCAATCATGGTCAGAAAGGTTCATTGAATTCGTTCCTAGCCCTGAGGAGATGTGTAGTGGTAATTGCACGGCCTTTGGTTTGCCCAACGCAACATTAACCCAGGTTCGTTTCAAACGATGCTCAGAAAAAAGAATCTGCTTATGGAGACTGACTGCTCACTATGGTTCGAGATCTGGTTCCCAAGTCTTAAGAGGTTCGGAGAATTGGACGCAACATGACCTTTGCCCTCCTTCAGCTTGAAAACAGGAACAGTGAATTCTTTCTTTCCTGAACAGAAAACTGTAATATTCCATTGGTGCTAATTGACCTTTGCATCATACATTCAGTATATTAATTCGAAAACGTGTTATAGTTTGCTTGTAGATGCAGTGTCAGGAGGATTGCAAGGTTTCATAACAAGTGCAAGGCAAAGAAGAAAAGGCAACAACTCAATGTGCTTGAATACTTTTTTTTATCTGTAATATTAAGGAAAGCGAACGTGCATTTTTAAGTTAAAACATTTATTAGAATGAGAATAAAGCAAGCCAGATTAATATGTATGCTATTATTAAAATGTTCTGTTTATATAAAGTAGGAGGATGGAGATAACCCTACAAGAAGGAATAGCTTTTTATATAGACCCTCAGATTGTTCTCAAAATTGTTAGGTGTACTTGGCCTAAAATTAGCAGCCGCTACTCTAGAAATAGAGACGTGGAATTTTCTGGTAGATCCTGATTCAAATTAAAAACTGGCAAAAACGGAATAAAGTTGGAATTCTTCGTGAAAATGAATCAATTAATTAATTTCCCTTGATAAGTCTTACCAGATTAGGTTCATAAGGCCCTAGAAGTAAATTCGTTTAAAATGAATGGAAGAATCCAGCTTGCTGTCGCGTCTTACAGCTACTGCAAAAGTTTCCTCGCAAACTTGGCAGTCTTTGGACTGCTCGATGTGTCAGTCATATCAATAGTCTCGAATAAGTACTGAGAGTACTGTGTGGATGGCGTATTTGTCTTTGTAACTCCGCAACGCTTGACGCAATGTGTGTGGATGTTGTCAGTCAGCTAAGCTGAAGCCTGGCTAAGCTTAAGCTGGATGACCGTATCTAGCAAAAGGGATGCGCCATTGAGAAGCGTAGCCATTGTGCAATCTTGGTGACATGTGCGAGAACTAAGCCCCATTAATAAGCTATGTTACCTTATCTAGTATGAGGCACTAGCGAGATCTTACGATCTAGCATAACTATTCATGCAACTAATTACTCCTCAATCTTCAGGATAATCTGTGATGTGTTATGGTTTGAAGAGAATAGTTACCGAATCCAGTAATGTTCTGAGAAGCAATGCATTGAGAGGATACTAATTGTACACATACATTAGTATTTCTTTATAATAATACTTGGCGCCACCCATAAAATGTACTTGCCGGGTTTGAGTTTCAATCACAATGGCGCCAATAAAGAATTCTTATTGACTAACTGTTTATTGTAAAGGGAACGGTTGTATAGGCATTTAGAACTTAAAATTTTGCAGGAAACTATAGGTCCCGGTCTAGCACGACTTTTGCCCCCATGTAGCGCCATCAAACAATAAATGAATGAACTTGTTAGAGTACTACATATTAATTTCCACCCAACACTGGATATAATGGACGCTTTCACTAGATCTCCTTGATTGACTCCCATAAAGCAACGCAACTCAATTTTGAGTTTGCCAGTTTATTAATAAGTTGAGCTGATTTTATTTATTATTGGCCATTTATATTTGAATGTGATAAAGACTGTTCCCCCCCCCTTTGAAGCTTTATGTACACTTCGTTAATTATGCTTGGTTAATTAAGTTGGATAGTTTGATTACCTCCTCTTAAAAAACTTGTATAAAGTTAATTTGTCTTTTGCTTAAGTTCAGTGGATAAGTGAATTTGAATGGTTATCAAGAGGTTGTGGGTTAGGATCCCACCAGTCGCCAGAAATCATTCTTCCCATTGCGCGTAATTTATCATCGCACATTACCACATCAGCCGCTATGATGAGAATTGTTGACTTTAGTAAATATCAATGCTAGTCTCGTCTTTCGAACGTTCGGTAAAGCAGTCCAAGCACCGCTCCACTTAATGCGAACTGGTTTATAGTGGATTTTTAGGCCGCGTCCACACATGCAACAGAACATTGTATCGTAACACCGTCGCGCACCAAGTCTGGACCGCACTCCCTAACAGAACACCGTAACATTTCCGCGTCCCACCGGTTGTCGGTTTTCTCCCTTCGCATCAAAGGAATATTACGGGGTGACGTTGTACCCTCATATTCGTGTATTTAGACCGGTTTACGAACAACAGCGTTTTGTCAGTGTAGATTGGATATCGGCGTGAACTGATGGGAAGCAGTGCTGTTACGCACTGATGACACGCGGCAATGTTCTCCCTGTAACATCATCGTGTGACACGGGGTGTTATGCGACGATGTTCTGTTGCATGTCTGTATACACCCTTATATTCGCTCGTAGAAGAGTGTTTGATGGACCCTTGTAGAACAACGGGGTAAGCGAATTTGATTGGTTATCAAAAAATGGTCGTGCGTTCGATTCCCACCAGGCGCGGAGAAAGTATTTTTTTCCTTTGGGTGTACTTTATCATCTCGTTTATTGTATTCAAAAAATTGGAAAGAAAAATATTGTACATGTAAGCATGCTTATATATGTTAGAAAATAACAATGCATATGTTGGAAAATAATAATAAATATTTTGGAAAATATAAATTAAATAATACTCTCCGATATAATAATCAGGAAAATCACTAGTGAAAATAAATACTTATACATTTAAACCGCCCTTTTATGTAAAGTATCAGCTCGCACTTTTGTCATTAAAATGTCACAACTATATGTTAGGCATGCGAGGAAATATCTGCCTGGATATCAGAAATACTTACAGGATATTGTTGGAAAGGTAGTTTTCTTTATATAAAAATATCGATCTTGATATCACTGCAAATTCCCTTTTCCTCACATGCATGCGAAATACTTCCAGAGCCATCCTAGCCATGAGAGCCATAAATATGGGAAGTAGATCTCTTTTCAAATACTGTTCTTTAGCCTGTTGCATCCGGCAAGAGAAAATATCATTTTTTGAAAGTAGAGTGAAAGGAACTGGAGAACACAATTTTCATGCCGTGTTTGAGCACTTTTAACTTTAATCTAAAAGGGCTCCACGTTTCATTTCCTGAAGAAGGAAGAGCGCAAATGGTATCCGAGTTCGCATCCAGTTTCTTATTTTGCGCTGTACTTGATCAATGTCGTTCTTCTAAAAGTAAAACTCATTTTTTCTTCCCTTTTGATCAACGATGCCAGGGGTGAAAGGAATTGTGAAAGATTCGAACAATAATCCAGTTCCAAAAGCGGCTCTCAAGATCAAAGAAAGGGACATGACATTTTATACAACAAAGCGGGGTGAATACTGGAGAATTTTGCTTCCCGGTGCCTATATTTTGGAAGTAAGTGTCGAACTGAATTTAAAATTGGATTTTCTTGACTTGAAATATCTTCAAAGTTTAATTGATGATTCTCGGGCGGGAAAAAGCCATAAAATGCATTTTTAAAGTTGGAAATTGCATTTGCTTTTGTTATAATGTTTCTATAGATTTGATCTTCAAAGAGTTTGGTCCTTTTCATATATGTATATAATGATTTTACGATTTGTTTTGTATGTAATTCTACCTGCATTCTTTAATGTTATATATATTTAGATGGTTCTTATTTTGGATTTTCGGAATTTTGAATGCAGCGCCCGTCAATTTTGTTTATTCCCATAATATATTAATTATCAAAAATTTCATCTTGAATGGACAATATTAACACGTACCGCATCGAAGCTCAAATTTTATTAAAAAAAACAATTTTTAAAGTTTTTTATAGTCTTCTAAACTTTTTTGTTCTAAATGTCAAAATAAAAATCAAGCGATGAAAAGAAGACAACCAGTTTAAGAAGTGTAAGTAACTTATGAATATTACGTAACTTTGA
>QLNU02015359.1:43000470-43040265 GCA_006491805.2 Dysdera silvatica | reverse complement strand
CAATGTTTTTGTAATCCAGAACTTAGAAAACGGAACCGTTTCCCAAGAAGAAAATCGTTCTTTGAGGACTTGGAAACGCAGCTAGTTAAAGTTAATATGGAAAGGAAGTCTACAAGGATAAAAAGCGAATGCTAAGGATTTCAGAAAAACGCCAATAGCTCTATAACAGAAGCAAAAGGCACGATGAGTGGAAAGACTGAAATTTTTGCCAAAGAAATGGTATAAAAACGTAGGAGATATTTCATGTGCACGCACAGAGATAATAAGTGCTCTGATAAATGTGGCAAGTGCAACAAATTTGTGTACAAACTTCACAGTGAAAGAAAAATTAAGTGTTTACTTGTTTCATGTTCAGATGATGAGGGCAATTCGGATTAAATTAAAACTGAAAAAAAATGAGAAAGGTTTAAAAATGGTAAGTCAGATGTATCGACAGAAAGTAATACTACTTTGTGAATAATCCACATACTGAATTTGTGATTTTATGTATTTTATTTTGAATGAAAAATATGATATTTGAATTGGGGTCAGTTTTGACCCGTTTCGGTAAACGAAGGTTGAAATCAAAATATTGTAATTATAGAAATAAATGCCGATTTTATCCCGAAGGCGAAAACGTTAATTTTCGTAGATGAGAGACTTTTTTTTAAAATTTGTTGATATAAACGTTCTTGAATTTTAAAGGCGAACAAAATGCTTTGGTATATTGGGTTATATTTCACCAGAATAGGTAATATCGTATCAGTCCTAGCTTTTCGCTCAGACTGTAAACACATATTAGTTCTGAAGGAGGATGATACATCCTTCGAAACAATTATAAACTTTTTTCGAATGTAATAACTGTAATTGTACTTTTCTTACTAATATCGTATAAATATTATATAATATAGTAATATCTTACTAATATCGTATAATAATATCGTATTATTTAACAGTTTTCTGAGGATTATAGAAGTTTGTGGTATAGGGTAATATCAGCGGTAACATATATAGCAAATACTTTGTTTAATGTTATTGATATACAGGGTGTTCAGCAACCTTCAGATAATCACCATACAGCGGTATTCCTGAGAGAATGTTTAGATTTAAATATGGTCTTCATTTTGGTGACAGGTCAGTACTTCTTGTGATATTCGCCAAAAACACCCAATGCGTTGTTAAAAACTTCTCAGGTTAGTTTAAGACGAATTACAGATAATTTGTTTCTGCATGGGTGTGGTGTAAAAAACCAGGCAGTTTAATTGGTAATTTAATTTCAAAAGCGAAACGCATGCACATTGTTTTTTCTTCAGCTAATTGGATAGATTTACAAATACAAATGAATTTTATTTTCATACATATGTGTATAGATTACATATGCATACATGCATGATGGATTACATGCTAAAACTATAGGTTAATATACATACAACCTAAAAACTTTAGCCATTTATGTTTCGTTAAATAAGAAATATTTTTGAGTGTATTTTTAAATTGTTTTATTGGTATAACATTTTTATTTCGTCTAGTATGTTGTTCCAAATATTTAATCCGTAATAATTCATATTATCTTTTCCATAATTAGTTCGAATATTTTTGGTTTTAATTTCTTTTTTATGACGAGTATTATATTTGTGGTCTTCTTTTATTATTTCTATTATGTCTATGTGTTTTCCTTCATTTATTCTTTCGTATATATATTGAGATATTTTTAATTTGTGTATATTTTCTATATTAAGTAGTTGATATTCTTCTCTAAATTGAACAATTGATTGATATGGTGATTTTTATTTTGTTTATTGTGTCATTTAATGAATTATTGTTTTTAAGTTTGTCTGTTTTCCCCATGTTGAATTTTCCGTAATAGTAATACACTGTAAATTATTGAATAATAAATATCAATTTTTGCATTTAAAGTTAGTTTATTATTTAATCTGGCTAATAGTTCATTTATTCTTCTTATTTTTTTTTATTTATATCATCTATTTGTTCATTCCATAAAAGTTTTTCGTGTAATTTAATACATAGAAATTTCATTGATTTAACTCTTTTTAGTGTTTTTCCATTAAATTTTATATGATTTTCTATGTTATTTATTTTTTTTTATTAGCATGTGATATTATACATTTAGTTTTTACAACATTTACTATCAGATCGTTATCATGGGAATATTGGTGAATCAAATTTAACTTTTTTTATGTTTGCCAGTAATTCAGCATTTATTCCACTTATGGGCCAAGTATTTCAGTATTTTAGACCAAGTAATTCAGTATTTGTTCTACTTATAGATTTCACGTTAGGACTAGAGATTTTAATATTTTAATCGTCCATCAAAGCCATCGCCAACTTCTAAGTAAAACCTGCCAAATTGGCTGAAAAAAAAAATCTGCGCGTGCGTTTCGCTTTGGCAATTACATTACCAATTTAACTGCCTAGTGTTTTGCACAATACCCATGCAAAAACAAGTTTTCGGTAATTCGTCTTAAACAAACCTGAGAAGTTGTTAACAGATGTAGACAGCTTCCTCTTTGGTTGGACGATTTTGTTGAATATCACAAAGTATTGACCCGTCACCAAAATGAAGACCACTTTGCTATCTCAAAATTGTCTCAGCAACACCGCTATGTGTTTATTATCCGAGGACTTCTGAACACCCTGTATACTGGTCCGTTTCCTTATACAGAGTTACCTCCAAATAAGGGACACCCACGGGACCGGACATTTCGACCCTTAAATAGAGGTGTCCCTTCTTCGGAGGTATATGTATTAATATATACATATAGAGTCAAAGGGACTGGGGAGGGGGGGACCTGAGGAATCAACCCTTAAATGGGTGTCCCTTATGTAAAGTAACACTGTATATAGATTATCGAAACATCTTCATAATCAGTGGTGTTGACAGCAGAGGCGTAGAGTTACTTGGACACGAGCCCTCAATAACTTAAAATCAATTGAAATTTTATATATATTGTAATGCATAAATGTACATAATATATGCTTCAGCCCCTCAATGATTTTGAGAACTCTATGTTGATGATTGACAGTACGGAGCGTTAAGATGATAATGATAGTTTTTCACCTTGTAAACCGGCTTTACATCACTAATCCTATTAGTAGAACGAAGAAGCGTTTTCTACTGATGTAAAGCTTGAGTTCTTGCAATATATCCTAACTTATTGTCTGAAATATATATTATAACAGATCTCAATTTGTCTAGTCTATCTTGTAAGGTGAAACTGGGTATTCAACAAATGATATTGGAAATGCGGAAAGCTGAATATCTACTTAATTAATTATAATTCAATCGCTACCTCTGCACAAGTATTGAATAATTGAAAGTGATGGTGACGTTATTAATACAAATTCTGTTTTGTATAACGGTTCCATATAAAGAAAAGTGCTGTGCATTTGTCCATATAGAGGTGGTTAGGAAAAATGAGTCCCACGGACCCCATGTTTCAGAAGGTCCTTTTGGCACCTAAACATTCACCAGGTTTAGGGACTCAAGTTTACAGGGTCCCGAAATGGAAACCCGCTAAACCTTTTATATATATACGAGAAAATTATTACTATATAGCATTCTTTCATACCCATCTATATGTTTTGATGAAGTAGCCTAGAGGTATTAAATTTTGGTGAAGAATATTCTAAGTGTAGCTTTATGATCCCACTTCATGTGTCGCCAATAGACTGTGCTCTCCGTTAGAGATGGTGTCTGCGTTACCATGGCGAAAGTTTGGGCATTGGATATTGTTGATGCCAAGCTCTTGCTGTTTTCTCCATATGTCTGTATTTCTATCATACCCATGTTCAATTCTCTAGACAATGGAGGTTCGAATCTTTTTATTTTAATTTCAGGATTTTGGTTTTTTTTAGGCACGAGCAGACGGCTTCAAGCCAACGGAGATACAATTCATTATAACTTCACAGGAGGTGACCGTACAGAACATCACCATGCATCCCATGCGTGTGGTAAGTGACCAATCACAGACATCTACTGAAGATTCGTCTTCGCGGAACAAACTCTCTGAGATGGATGAACCAGAAGGCGGAGACTCCACCTCGGTAAACATAAATTTGTCCCAACCTCGCTTCGGCTTATCCAATTTCAACCCGTCTTCCGATACTAATCCAGATAAAGTTCTTGCTCCGGCAACACCTCGTCTTACGGAAGCTATCTATGAAGACGAATATGCCATTGACCCAAAATGGAAGCAAGATGATCTCACCAAGTTTAACCTTACTAAATTGAATGATCTCGCCCCAGCTTTCCCTTCGGCAGACGCGGTTTCAGGCCATGCTTGTCGACATCTTGGGTGGATCACGTGGCTTTCTAGTAGCCACATTGTCTTCTGGCGCTTCCGCTATTTTGGTGCTTTTACCTTAGCGGCTATGTGGCTTCTCGTAGCGCGACTAAGCGACTGAGATCTATAGGACTGTTATTTCCCGTTTAAATTATATATAATAAATGTATATTCTTCATTCCAAAATGATCATATTCAAGAAGTTGGTTTTAAAAAGAAATGAAAAAAATAAAAAAATTAAATACCGTCTTGATGGAGCTGAACGCCGAGTCCGAAGATGTATTTGGCCTAAACATGTGGACGATGACTATTATTAATTGGTAATAATTATTTCTCGAAGCATACTCTGTGATCATAACTACGTGGGTCGAAAGGGTCGGGGCCCCC
Source organism: Dysdera silvatica (assembly GCA_006491805.2). NCBI lineage: Eukaryota > Metazoa > Arthropoda > Arachnida > Araneae > Dysderidae > Dysdera > Dysdera silvatica. The sequence continues at coordinate 43,035,595 of QLNU02015359.1, read as the reverse complement.
TGCAAGTTATTGCCAAAACTCAACACCGAAGCTTGCTCTTTGTCTCCTGGTAGAACTATAATTTACAGCTATCTTCTATTTGCTGCTTCTAATCCTAGATATACAAAATTAATTCTGTATTAATCTACCTTTGTTTTAATTTTTGTGGCTACTAACATATTTACCTGTAACCTTGGCTGTTTCGTTTCTACTCTTAGCTTTACGTAGTATGTGACACGTACTGAATATTTAGACATTTAAAGCATAAATTAAACGTATTATTAATATAATCTATATTAAGGTTTTCTTGAAATAGATTTTATTGTAAGTTTATAACAATGTGAATACAACGAATTGACGTATGTGTGGGAATCGATTACCCAAGTTGACAGGTAAATTGTTTTCATTCCTTACAAACAGAACTTTGTCTATTTCGTCCCCACTAGATCAATATGAAACAATGTTTGAAGAGGATATCTTTAGCAAGACTTTTAATATATATATACACACACACAGTATAAATGAATTCTGTACCTCAAATATTAGTCAGGTCTTGTTTTGCATGAAAAGTTATTTCAGTATCCAACGAGCTATTTTCAGTAAATTTCAATTCAAAGAAAAATCATAACATCAGTGGCAGAAATGCACGCACGGAAAATGTATTTTACTGATTAGAGACATGGATTGAATGACGCCATCCGGCATAATTATTGGCAAAGAATTAGATGACATCACTAAGGCATGCTTATTGGCAAAGAATTGAGCGGGATTGCATGACGTCACTGACGCATAATTATTGGCAATGCATTTATGTGTATGACTCACTCAATTCTATTCGTATTGGTGGCCTTAAAGAGAATATAATATAAAATTTGTACATAAATATGTGCCTAGTAAGTGATTGCAATGGCATACATATATTAACACGTAATATTTCATAGTCATTCTCTTGATGAATTGATTACGTTTTTCGAAAAAGACAAAACTGAAAAATGTCGTCTCAGTTAATTTCTTAAGCCTTGTCGTTGTTTAGTTTTAGTTCAAAATGATTAGAAGTACAATTTATTTTCAGTTGAAAATAACCAGAATGTTTTACGTGGCGTCACTGCGTATATATATTTTCATTCATTTTTGTATATTTATATCCGTGTTTGATGGTATAAAACAGTTTACCAATAATTTTGTTTGCCTTTCAAACAAAGGCTTTTACCTTGACAGAAGTCATGTCAGTGTATATTAGACCTTCATTTTCACGATCAAATTTTTTGTTTAAATGTCGTGCTAGGTATATATATCGTGTAAAATTGGTTCTTGGAGGTAGGAATAGAATTTTTCATTTGTGCTATCATATGGTATGAGTTTTGAGCTGGAGAAGCTTGTTTAAAACAGTGGATCTCAAATGTGATCGGTGTTGGGCAACATGAGGCTAGCGGATGCACTTACAGTAGAAGCATAGCATTGAATTACCGTTCGTAGCACATTGGCAATCTTGGAGGAAAATTGGGGGGACTGGTTTTGAGGAGGTCGCAAGATTTTCAAAGATTGTAGTATCATTGTAATCTGTAGCTCATACTTCCAAATTACAGTTGCCAGTATTTAAAATAATCCAGGTCATTTTGCAGGATACGTTTACATATCCTATATAAATATAAACATATCCTATATAAATACACTTTGACTAAAATGTGTTTCGCGATGTTTTGCTTCGATCGTCAAAAATGTGCAGGATGTGCTAATAAATCAGTTATTTTAATAGAGTAAAAAACAAAAGTTTTATTCTTTACGTTGGCACTGACAACGAATAAATAAAGTCGATGCATAAATTCCTAGTCTAAATATTGTACCTGGGCAAACTAACGAAAGTCTACATCTTTTCAAGCTGTAGAATTGCGAATGTACATGCATTTTTAGCTTCAAAGGACGAGCTAGGCACCATACTTGCATATCCTCTACACCCACGTCCTCAACCTAATTTCTTTTGTCTTTCAAGTTCTACAATTATTTAGCCAAATTTAAATTATCTGTTTCATAAAAACATTCACTGAGCCAACGGGGAAACGTTTGAGAACTACTGTTTGAAATAGGCATGAAAAACGAAATATAATAGACGAAACAAGGAAGAAAAATGCATTAAATGTTTGAGGATTTGGAACGACTGACAGTATAAGAGGTTCGAAACGTTTATCAAGTTCAATGAAGTAGTTGTAAATAAATAGATCTTGCTTGTATGTAACTATTTAGTTGCCTTTTTTATGATATTAACCTGGTGGTGGTATAACTCTCGATTCTTCCAATTGTATACACAATTAGCTTAATAATGGTATATATATTTTTCTAAATCCTATTCCTGCCTCTTCCGTTTTCATTACACTGCCGTTACAATTACCAAGTGGTTTTTTATTAGTATCTTTGTAGATAAAGTCATGTATCATAGACTAGATTCCACCCACTTTAACAACACTAACCATGTTCAACTTTCACGGCAATGTGTCTGATTTTTTTTTTATGATTCTTCAAACTATATTCTTCGGAATCTGGGATTGTCTCTCCACTTTCCCGTAACAGTCTTCCATTGTCATGTTTCATTTGCTAAATAAAATATTATAAATATTTGAAATAACGTGTGTGTGTGTGTATCTTTCTAACACGCTTCCCGTCATACCTAACACTTTTAACCTCTCTTTCTATCTCACATGCCTTTGAATTATACTTATGCTCTACAAGAACGAGTTTAAATGCTTGTTTTTAAATTAATATGTTAAAAATCGTAAGCTTTTTAATAAAAAATTATGTGCAACATGTAATATGCAGCTAAAATACATGAAAATTTAATGTAGTTCACTTTAATATATTTGCATGAAACATTATGTAAAATACGAATGTTATTTCAAAAAATTGTTCGCTTTTGTAAATATTAGCTCGATATTGGATATTCAAAATTTCTTTTAATTTTTTTTTATAATTTTGAAATTCAAGCTGAAATTTATTCAAATCTATGGGAAAAGTTCACTATTCCCATAGTTTCATAATATTGACATTTTGCTATGTTTTGGGTTTTTTTCATCAAATTTTAAATTGTAATGTGCTAAAAGGATATTTATTTAACTGCCTGAGATTCGTTTTTTAATCTGCCTATATACAAAAAATATAAAAAAATAGTAAATATGTTTTTCAAGACCCTATTTTCTAATATAGGCTGGCTATAGTTGATTTCCAAATACATCAGTAATTCTCTTATTTTTATTTCTTTATATTTCATCAATAAATGATACAACTTTAAAAAAAAATGAAACATAAGAAATTGACACTCTGGGGTCAAAGGTTAATTAACTTTCAGCTGCAAATGACCTTTTCTCAAGGTGCCTTTCCTTAGGTTGTATCTAGCACGTTGGTGTTGGGAATCTGTATCTATCTTTCGCTGCAAACTAACATCTTCAATGCCGACATTTCGCCTTCTTTCATAAGAGCTGTTCTTTGATACATGTGCAAAGTAAGTATAAGTTTTCATTTTTATCCAATAGGTAAACTCGTAAATACTTTACAGAAAAAATTGCAAGCATTTTTTCCAAAACGCTTATACGCAGGGGCAGACTGGGACGCCGGGCAGCGTGTTTCCATTCCCGGATCGATTCAGACACTTGGCGTTAAGCGGCAAAAACTAGCAATGACGCCTAGGTTGCCGCTTATCGCCCGCCTACGCTTGTACTGATTCAGGCGGCGCACATCGAATGTGATCGAAACGGCACGAGTCGCGAAGATCTCCCCTAAGTTCGGTCTCTGTGATTCAGGTAAGTACTGATTTATTTATAAAAATACTAATTCATAATCAAAATACGATGCGACACATGCGCTCGCCCGTTACGGTCTAATGAACTTTCTACTATAAGTAGCTGGAATCAACCGTTTAGCGCCGAAGCGCTTTCTTGCCGCCAAGCCTTCCCGTCGGTAAGTGTCTGAATCGATCCGGGAATGGAAAGACACCGCCGGCCTAGTCCGCCTCTGTTCATACGTATTTGTAGTGCAAGGAAAGGTATAAGTGTGAAATGATTTGAGCAAATCTGCATATTGAATTACCTTTGTTCGGTTTCCTTTTTATAATCTTAATTATTATTTTTTATGTCATAATATATCGGGTAGTATACGTATTTTTAAGTACTTTCTATATTACTTAGAAATATTGTTTTCGTTATTTGTATCGCACATAGGATTTATTCTATTATAGATAAAATATTGCTATACGTAAGCTCGGAGTTAGTGAGACGCCCGGGACACACCGATTTTTGGGGCCCCCGCTCCTCAATTTCACGAAAAAATATTTAAAATGCTGAGGTATTTAACGAGAATTTTTACCATAAAAAGGATTAAGTTAAATTTTAGAGGACATCCCCTCAAACGCGATAAGTAATCATATACTACGAGGAGAAAGAGGGAGAGAGAATGTTTCTGATGACCCTATATGCATTATTATAAGAAATGATAACCCTATATGCATTATTATAAGATATGATGACCTTATATGCATTATTATAAGATATAATAACGATATTTTTATGAATGCAATTTTTTTTATCTAACGACGAACAATAAGCGTTTTCCTGATATTCGGGAATAAGCGGCCATTGCACAATATTTTTGGAATTTCAAATTAAAACAAAAATGTGGTAAGAAGGAGATCGGTGCGGCGAATTTTCATGATAGATGATCACAATTAAAAACAAAGGCCCTCGCATTTTAAAAAACCTACGCCCCTAAACATTTTACGCTCTGGGCACTTACCCAATGTGCCCATTTATAAATCCGGGCCTGACTGTACGGCCGAGTTTCTTCCCTGTATATATATATAGTTGTATGAACACGTATATGTACTTCCATGATGTATTGTGATTTAGATAGAATCTGTGTTATGTTCTTAGTCCCGTTTCAGTTGACATGGAATCGAATATTAAAATTATCGAGGGAAGGGTTATCTCTGCAAGAGGTTGTGCCTTGAAAAGGGAAGCATGCAGAAACAAATTCAGGAGAGGCCACAATTTAATGATATAACCCAAAAAAGCAATGGATAACAAAAACCTGAAATGAGAACATACCGACGTTAATAAAAAACCTGATAAAAATACATGAAATAGAAACGGAAAACAAAATATATATTGAATATACACAGAAAACTCACATAATATGCATAGAAGATACACCTGGAATTTACATAGAACACACGTGGAATATTCATGGAATATACATAGAATACGCATGGAATATACATGGAAGACACATGGAATATACATAAACTACATGTAGAATGAGGAGAAAACACATAAAATGAAGATAATGATAATGACGATAAAGATTATAATAGGTGGTAACTGCAAAGTAAACGTATGATCGCAAAGATGAAATAGAAATAAAAAATATGAAAGGCCCAATCGATGTAAAGAGTGTGATAACGGGAAAGTGTAGCCAAAACTATATGCGAAAGACAACGTAACACAGATAAGAGACATTATACTATTTAAAATGACAAATCTGTTTTTAGTGTCGGCCAATAATGCATGAGGAAATTCATCATTATTTGCTTGATTTAATATCATTTGGGTAAAAAAGGTAACTGTTTAATTAAAATAAGGTGACATTTTCAACTTTATTTTATTTTTCACGTTTTTAAAATTTGGAGAGAAAGGTAAGAAAATTGGCGATTTGGTGAGACATTGGGCTTAAAAATGTAGGGTAAAAATGTGACAAATGTTCTGGGTTTAAGCTGAGCAAAAACGTTTTCCAATGTTAATATTGGGTCGAAAATGATAAAGGGGAAAGAGGTTCAAGCTGCATTGTGAAAAATGATACAGTTGATATCAAAGTATACAATTTGCAAGACACTGAATATGTATGTGCATGTGTGTGTAAATTATACCTGGTGCCATGATTAAGGATTCTTTACAGTACGACGCAAAATATTATAAATTTACGCTAAAGAGGAAAAGTTTTTTATTTGTCGAAGCGAAAATCTTACTATTTTTCAAGCCAAAATGTCCCGACATGGGCTTGGAAACGTAATATACACACTGAAAAGGAGATGCAAAAACTCGAGAGAAAACGTTAAGAAACTCTCCTCTCTTTGCTGGGCTGAATCGCATTTATTGAACTGATTTCGTTTTCCAGTAGAATAACGACCAACATAAATCGATATTCTTTTTCTGGTCGTAACACGGGCACAGGAAAACATCGGCACACTTCAGCTTCGGAAATTATACTTGTTTCGCCCCAAGCAATGTTTGTATAAAGATCTACGGATTTAAATGTTACTTTTAAAACGCCGGTTTGATTAATGGATTGCTATCTTGATGAAATACAGGGTGTCTCAAAAACAGGGTGTCAAACTTCTAGGAGGGGCAGGGAACACCTAGACGACTCGGGATCACATAGCAATGCTGGTCGCAAACCACTCACAGAGCTAGTTCTAAAACCGTCCAGCATGCACAAATATTTACAACCAGTGCGTGAAAAGTACCAGATAAAACTCAGGTCAGCTGCTCAAGTGCATAGATGATTAGGACATCGCATTTTGCGCTTCTCATGCACTGGTTGTCACTATTTGTGCATGCTGGACGGTTTTAGAACTAGCGCTGTGAGTGGTTTGCGATCACCATTGCTATGTGATTCCGAGTCATCTAGGTGTACCCTACCCCTCCTAGAAGTTTGTAACCCTGGTGCTGAGACACCCTGTATATCGACACAAACCAGTTTTTTCTCATACTCGTGGCTATGTTAACAGAAGTAGAACAACACCATGTATGTAAGCTTTTTAACTGCTGACTGTAGTCCCGGTGGTGTTGGTTCCCTAGGCCTTAAGAAGTTAGCATTCCTTAGAGAATTGTACGTCCTTGTATAAAATGACCTTTGATGTCCTTTCGCCGCTTTAAAACACGAGAACGAAACGAACGTATGCAGCTTTGTGGTCATAATGTCAGGATCCGAACTCAAAAGTTACAGTTTTGCTAGGGCATAATGACTTGCGTTTTCGTCTCTTTCTGAGGAATGAGTACCTAGATTTTGGACGGTGAAATCCTACTCAAACTGGCCAAACGTTAAACAAATAGTCTTGTTGTAATTCCAGTGGACACTTTGTCGTTTTGAAAAATGGGGAAAATTTAACAAGAATGTTAGATCTCAATTTATAAAAAGAACTATTGCGAATTTGAGTAGTGCGTCCAGAAGTGCAATATATTTACGAAACTAAGAGTTCTGTTTATCCTTTACTAGCACTGCTAATATTCCAATAAATTCCTTATGTAAATCATGATTCAGGTGATTTTACTTCATCAACATAAGTGACTTGCTCGAGTTTTTCCAGTCGCATTCTTTTTTTGACGTAATGGACATCTTGGGCCTTATTAATCTTCATGTGCTACAAAAAACGAGGCTGTGATCTTTCTAGTATTCACAGTCGATTCATGGGACGCTGTCGACGGACTAGTTAGACCCTTGGGACCAGTCCCTTTGGAAAGACTCCATTTTTGTTATTAACTAGTCGGCAAGGTTCAACTAGAATAAAGATAGTCAAATCGTACATCGAATGAGTCAATGATTCTGGCCATTACTCTTTGTTGTGGAGAATAATTCAGTGATCCATTTAGTGAACGTTTTTGCCCGTTTCTAAACTAGAATACAGAATTATCGGTTTGGTTATTTTGAGCTGGAACTAGAGACAGTATTCTTTCCTTTAATTTTGAACAAGAGTATTGGCGTACTGGGGTATTGATGGGTATTGTGGTCCCCATTGCTATGAAATTTTTTATATGTACATATGAATATATGGAATTTTAGCTCTGTAACCCCATTGAATCTGTTATCCTTCCTTATGAACTTGCGCCTATGAACAACAATAGCTTATTTTGCAGAGAAAACTGCCAAAGCAATATAAAGTTATACGAGGGGAGTTCCCTGAAAATTGTTGACGTAACCTTTGCGATTATTAGAAACATTAAATGTAGTATTTAATTCAAATTAAACGAGTGACAATCTCTAGACGAAAAGAAGTGATGATGAGGAACAGACTTTAAGAATTAAGGGAGTTCCATTCTTCGATGGTTATGGGAAAAAGCTAAATTTATATATATATGTATGGTGCAGAAAGTGCTTTGAATATGTTATTCGCTTTAAAGATACAACTGCTTTAAATTTTATAATCATGGTATCTTGTTATATATTTTCAACACTCGTACAATGGCATAAGGCGTTATCAGTTAATGTATAGCAAAGCAATTTAAAGTTTCATTCCTATTGCCTTGCTGTCCTTGCGCCATAAAACTCATGCAAACAAGCATAGATTTCGATTGCAGTTTATGGTTCAAGAATGGCACAGCTGTGCATCGTTTTCCGATGTTGAAAAGCAAGTCGAGATTTAGAGGACGTGTTATCAGTTAATTTGTTCTAGATGATTCAGGAGCTTTAGGACAAATTTAAACTAAACCAAACTAAAAAACTATTTTCAGATAATTTATCAAAAATTGAATAATGTTCGCATAAAATATCTGCACTGATATACGCAAGCTTTATGGGATCTTACGGGGACTTTGGACTTCTAAATCTTAAAAAAAATGTTGTTTTTATTTTTGTATATGAAAGCCTGCATTTTTCTGAAAAAAATACGAAGAATGTAAATTCACATCTACTAGATCTGGAGATAAAATCGAAATTGCAAACGCGTGTGATCAAAATATGAGGATTAAAGGAACCAACTGTTTAAAAGGCTAAACTGAAATTACTCTTTCCTCAACTGTTTTCAAGCTTTTAAACATGTGAATTCGATTTCAAATTATTTTTATTTTATTTTAATAATCAGAAGACGACTCGCAAAAAAGAAGTGAACAACTTTACGACACTAGCGTTTGTTTTTATAAACGAGCATTTCCACGCTGTTTAAATGCTGATTTTGTTGTGAGCTTTCTGCTTTTATTTCGATTTTTTTTTTGATTAACGGTCCATTTCAAGACCACGTTTTTTTTTAAAAAAAAAGATTTTTAATATCCTTATGGCTAAAGGAAAATCAAAATCTGGGTTATGTACGAAAAAAAAAAATATTTTACTGGCAATGAATCTACTGGGAATTCTCAAATTTCCGAATCTGATTCTTCAGTGCTGAAAACTGCTTCAGAAAAAAAGCTAAATGGCCCTGAAAATAAACTTACTACACCTTCTACTGATGATTCATTCGATGGATACCGGATTTTTTATTTAAATTTATTTCAAACGATTGAAGGTTTTCTGTGCTGAAATGTGTGTGGAAATACCATTCAACTAAGTGAAAAACTCCAAGTTGGACTTTCATCCTCATTTACGATTGACTGTTTGAGTTGCGGAACACTAACATCTTTTCATAATTCCAGAATGCTTGGCTTGAGAAAAAACATCCCTAAAATAAATCGTCGTAGTGTACAGTATATTCTGCAGGGTGTGTGGCTTTAGGGTTAACTGGACTAAAAACTTCTGCGGGATTATGAATCTCGCACCACCTGTTTCGGAGAAAGCATACGCCAGGATTATTACGACTATACGAAATGATGTTATTACAACAGCTGAAGCATCGATGACTCAGGATACTACTGAAGAAAAAATGGCAAGCGAACTAAAAGGAGGAATACGCGTAAGCGGAGATGGCACGTGCAAAGTCTGGAGACCTGTACAAAAAATGGGAAGCCGAACAGGCACATAACTTTATAAAAAACCATGACTGTTCATTAGCGAAAATGGAATCGGCGGGTATGGTAAAAATTTTAAAGATCTGAAGACCTTCGCGACACGGTACTTGGAGTATATCGGCGATGGGGACACCAAAACTTTTCCCCGAGATCAATAAAGTCAAGCCATATGGTGACAATGGGGAAGTTACCAAAATAGAGTACATATAAATCATGTGATAAAAATATGGACCCACGACTTCGTAAATAGAAGCAACAAGAAAAGAATAAACTAGCTGATGGAAAAAATTTCGGAGGAAAAGGCAGACTTACCGACAAACTTATTGACAAATTTACTTCGTACTACGGTAGTGTCATTAGGGAAAACAAAAACTCACTTATTGACATGCGCAAAGGGGTCTGGGCCATGTATTACCACTCACACTCAACCAATGAAGAACCATTACACGTCTTTTGCCCAACTGGTGATAATTCATGGTGCTGCTATCAAAATGCTGTTACAAAAAGTCGTGAAAAAGATTTCAGTCCCATACATTCTGTTACAGTTGCCTTGATGGATATTATAAAACCTGTATTTATAGATTTATCAATTCCCGAGCTATTGAAAAAGTGCATCGGAGGACGGACGCAAAATCCAAACGAGAGTTTAAACGCTATCATTTGGAAATACTGCCAAAAAACTTTCTGGCAGTGGTCGGGCTATTGCTGAAATCTCAACAAACGAAGCTGTCATTTCTTTTAACACTGGAAATGAAGGGCGCTTGGCAACTATGCATATTTTAGGCCTGTTCGCTAGTAAATATTCAGTAACTGCGGCTCAGAAAGCCAATGCTCTGCGACTGCAAAATGCGGAACGACAAGCCCTGTTGACAACCAAAGAGGCACGACAAAATACGCGAAAAAGGTTTCATTCAAAAGATAGTATGGATTTAAGAAGGGAAGGAGTACGTTATACTGCCAGTGGTTTTTGATGAAATAGGTTATGTAAGTTATGTATATATTCAAGTGCAACATTAAACGCTTATTTTAAAAAAGGTAAATTACTACTTAAAGTAAAAAGCTACTTCAAGTAGGTTTATAAAATTTGGTAATTCTATTGTTATTATAACTACTTATAAAAAAATTAAATTTCATATACTAATATCTCATAAGAATTCTGAAAATACTGCTCTGTAGGCAAATGTTTACTTTATTAAAACGTCTAAAAGTACTTTATATGGGCATATAAAGGGGGTATAGAAAATATATTTTTTATACATTGAATATGATGAATATGCATAAAAAAGGTATATGATATGTTATAGATGAAGTTTAATGACGTGGTGTATGAAGTTGTTTCATAAATTCGAAATTTCTACTTTCAACGCGTTTATCCCAGAACATAAAAATTTCATATGCCGCGCATGATGACTAAAAATCTGTTCAAGATATTTTTATAAAATTTGGAAGTTTTATTACTATTGTCCCAAAACAAAAATGACGAACACTTGAATTTGAAAATAAAAATGTTATTGATTAAAAACCATTAAAATTATGTCAAAAAATAGTCATAATTAATAAAAACATTATATTTAAAATTTTGGGCAGATTTTTTTTTATGAGTTCGTTAATTTATAGAACCAGTTATTATCTTTAATTTAAAATCATTGTTAAATATCCGTATTGTTTCAAAGCAAAAATATTATGCGCAGAGTAAAATCTTCAATGAGGATATCTGAAATAAGTGACAATGAAAACAATAATTAAAAAATTATATATGCATATATATGTAAACAATTTACTGGAATGGATAGAAAATGATTCATTGTATATCAAACAAAAAAATGAAACATTTTGTTAACAGCACTTTTCACTGGTTTAAAAATCCAAAGTCCCCTTATGGGGTGGGGGACAGGAGATTTAAGCGAGCAAGTGTCTTCTAGAATATCCATTTTTTTAAACTACAGTTTAAATGAGAACTACATGCTTGATTCTAAAAAGAAGTTGGGTTGACTTCGAAAAGGTCATGAACATTATAAAAATGTTATTATTTTTAATATGCATGTCACATAATTTAAACAGTATTTTTCCTTTTATGCCATATCACGTACCGTTATCCGTAAACTAACTTCAAGTTAAATTATTCGCCATGTATAATTTTCATTTTAATATAAAGTTAAGAATGGTTATTATATGAAGCAAAATTACTGATATACAACGCAAACTTTTTTTGAAGAACAAAAATATTAATGATTTTTTTAAAATGGTGGTTTTTTTTTAATTTAAAGGCTTATGTATAAAAAATTACCAAGAAAATTTCAAAATTCTACTTCATATAAACATTATTAACACGTATGCCAAATTTCACCTTTCTATCTTTGCCAGTTGTTTTTAATCTTACGGATAAAATATAAAAATTGCGAATCGAGAAAATAGTGTTCAAAGATTTAACTTTGACACAGCTCGGATACCACTTGTCTCCACATATATCGCTATAATTTTTGAACTGCTTAAGGTAATAACATAATTTGGTCTTAATATTTTCAGGACGGATTTTATTATTTTTCTAAATTATTAAAAAAATATTTTTTAAGCTTTAAAACTCCTTTCCCTCCCTTAAGCACAATCTGAGTGATTAAGAAAAATTAAGTGATCTGTAATAACTACACGTTTTATGCTATCTCGCAACATTTAATAGAGCCTTGAAAATGTTTAATATTACGAATGTTCATGAAACACGTATAAAAAATTTTCATCACAGTAATATGCGCTACCAGGAAAATGTATTTCCAATATTTGGAATGTAATTCCAAATATTGGAAATACATCTCTTATGGCGCCGAATGTTTTTCTAATCTCATGAACAGCTTCACCAAATTTGGCGCAGAATAATTTTTGAAGGCCCCATAGTGGAATTACACATTCTTCTTTCTTGTAAAAATGTAGATTTATCGCCCTAGGGTATCATAATGGTAACGCATTACCAAATGGTAGCATGAGATGTATGCCGTATTCTGTGGTCTGCCCATGCATTAACCGGGCCTAGGCTCGATCCTGCTCGCGGCTTTTGTCTGGCAGGACCGACTATTGTGCTACAGGTCGGGCCTACAAACCGAGCCCGGCTGAAAGGTTAAATGACGATACTTATTCGAGCATGCATCTTTATATGCTGTGTATGGTCGACTTTCGAATACCTTTTTCCCCCAGGCCCCCCTCGGTGGTTGGTTGCGTTATTTGAGCGTCCTGTCTGGAATTACAGCCCCGTCTTCTACGGCTACCTTTCTCAATCCCCGCCTGCACACATCAGCAGCAGCCCGGCTGAAAGAAACAGGTTCCGTGAGGGTGTTTGATTTAGAATTCCGATCTGCGCTAGACTTGTTCCGAAAATGTCTAGGCCCGCGCAAGCCCATAGAGCCGAGCTGAAACTCCGTATAGGTCAGGAGTCTCTGGTTTCAGTGGCCATCCTTCACAATCCCCCCGCCTAATAGTGAGTGGAGTGAGTGGCTAGCTTCTGACACCACCCTTTTTAACTCTCTTGCCCCACTGAACACTTTTTCCTCCCCCGAGGCCTTCGTGTATGAGTAGGTCCCTCTGTACTTTCTCAAAGTCAGAAAAAGCCAGGCCGGGCCAACAGAATAACTTTTGGGTTTTGGGTAGAGGCTAAAAAAACGGGCCTGTACAGAAATCTAGTCCGGTTATCTAGGGAATCAAAGTTTCAGATTCCTTAGATACTGGCTGAACGTGATCCTTGCACCATAAAAACATCCTTGCTGCGCTTTAGTTGTTAAATGATTAAATTCATGGTCATGAGGCTAAATTCCAATTCTAGTAAATTGGAACATTTGAAGAAATATTCAAGTTTGGATATCATATTGAGTGTTTGGATATATTCAATTAAGCCACGGAGCTGTTAAATCCCATGCCTCAACAAAGCCATTGCACAGTGTGTCTCATTTCCCTACAAAACTCTGTAGAACTGAATCACATATTCCAGAAAAGCCATTAAGCAGTCAATCCCATGTTGTGATTGGTCAAGAAAGAATTTGGTTTCAAAACGAGGTTTGGTACAAAGAGAATTTCAGTGAGTCTGGGATTACGAAGAGTTTTTCCGTGGACGTTCACAATAGCTGATATTAGTAAACCAATTATAGGTGCTGACATTTTATCCCATTACGGATTAGTCGTAGATTTATGTTCAAAGTTCCTCATAGATAAGCGAACAACTTTGAAAAGTCCAGGGAAAATACCAGATTCTACATTTCCGCAAATGAGGTTTTTGAAACAACCTGCGAAGTTTAACACTGTAATTCAAAAATATAATGAACTGTTCGAACCGAAACATTCTGAACCAACTAATACAGCGTGCAATAATAAAATATGCCATGGCATTACACATTGCATTGAGATGAAAGGCTAAACTGCTAGTGCTAAATTTCGGCGACTACCTTAGGACAAGGTAGGACGCGCAGCTGAAGAGGAATTTAAGTATTTAGTCCGTAGCGGCATATGTCGTCCTTCGAAAAGTCCTTGGGCAAGTCTTCATCACATGGTGAAAAAAACGGTCCCTTGGCACCCTGTGGGGATTATAGAGCACTTACAGCCAAAACTATACCTGACAAATATCCTGTACGTCATATTTAGGATTTTACGATATATTTACATGATAAAGCGATGTTTACAACTTTAGATTTCAAGAAAGCGTATCATTAGATACCGATGAATGAAGATGACATAGAAAAAACCGCCATAATAACTGCATTCGGATTATATGAATTTAAGTACATGACTTATGGATTGCGAAATGAAGCCCAAACCTTCCAGCGTTTCGTTGATCAAGTCCTACGTAGCTTAGATTTCTGTTTTCCGTATATCGATGATATATTGATTGCATCGTCGTCAATGGATGAACATCTTGACATGTAAGGCAACTTGTAAGGCAAGTTTTCGATCGTCTAAACTTATTCGGGTTAACGATAAATCTGTCAAAATGCGTTTTTGCAGCAAGTGAAGTACGATTTTTAGGACACTTTCTCAATAAGATAGGAACTAACCCGCTTCCCAAAAAGATCGAGTCAATAGAGAAATACCCTTACCCTAAGACAGTCTGCGGGTTACGACGTTTCATAGGCATGATAAATTTTTACCGTAGATTTTTACCCATGGCAGCAAAAAAAAAAACAGTACTGCAACTTATGCTCAGAAAATGTGAGAAAAACCATTAAATTGAACTTCTGAAGCGCAAACATCATTAAAATGTTGCAAAGATGATTTAAAGAATGCGACTTATTTAGCAAACTCAAATGCTAAAGCGATAACGGCACTAATGACTGACGCTTCCGATAATGACATGGGAGGCTGTTTACACCAATTGGTAGATAATGTATTGAAACCATTGAAGTTTTTTTTTACGCACGTTCAGCAATACAGAGAAAAATACAGCGCATACGACAGAGAATTGCTGGCTATTTATGCCGGAATAATTCGCTTTCGAAACGTAATTGAAGGGATGAATTTTAAAATCTATACAGATCACAAACCGCTGACATTCGCATTTTATCAGAAATTCAAGAAATTGTCGTCTCCTCAGGTCAACCAACTTAATTTGATCAGCCAATTTTCGACAGATATTCGACACGTTAATGGTAAAGATAATCATATGGCGGACGCCTTATCACGAATAGACACAATCTCAACACCTTCTAGTATTAACTACGAAGAGTGGGCAACAGTGCAAACGAATGAAATCAACTTAGATCAAATTCATAAAAATTCTACTCTCAAGTGGAAACGCATACATCCATTGAATTGCGAACACGACTTATATTGCAATACTTCCCTTTAAGCACTTCCCAGATAAGGAATTAGATCACCAGATTATATTTTTAGATTCCTTTAATTCGTAAATTAGTTATTTTTTACTAAATCGCGAACCAAGAAACGAGCACTAAAGAAACAATTTACCTAAATTTATTATCTGGAAAATTATTCAATATTTCGCCCAGTATGCTTGTTATCAAGATAATTCAATTACAAATGCATATTATTATTTATAGCGTACATTTACTCTTATTTGTACATTCAATGCATTGGAGTTAATGAATGAAAAATGGGATCAATGTCCATACAGTAATTATATTATTCACAATTTTAGTTAAAATTTATTTCTTATAATTGTTTGTATATTATTCTTACAATGATTCTTGGTGCACTGGTAATTGATTCTTCGTAAATTTCGTTTTATATTGTCAGAATTATTTGTTTTTGATGCATATTATAGTCCTTGCTTTTTACATTTTAGGTAAATCAGACCCTTGAAAGTGGGAATCCTCATCCATTATTTCCTGTAAGACGTCCTGTCGTGACTCCACTTGGGTCCATTATGGCTACAATATCTAATAGGCTAGCGAACTGGTTGGCTGGAGTCCGTGGATAAATGGCTATTTAGGCAATTGGTGACACGCACTGAAATTTTATACCGAGGATTTTAAATTGAAACACTCTTTCTGAAGATATTTCTATTAGTTAATAGAGGACTCTATTGAGAAATATACGAACTTGATTGCATTCGACACCTTGAATATATACAAAAAAAAATATTTTTTTCAGTCTTGTAGGAAATTGATTAAAGTTGCGTCCTTTCGTCAATAAACATCTTTCATCAAACGCAAGGATTCAGAATTTTTAAAAATTCAATGACCCAAATATACGAGATTTGTAAATTTTATGTAAAAATAACTTATGTTCATCACCTTTGTAGTAAATTGAATTTTTTTGAGAAATTAATTTTAATATGAGACTAGTGAAAATGACGATACATTCACGTATCTTCATTGTTTTCCAAAGATACGATCGTAAACATTAATTTATAAGTGTTTTTGTGTATTTTGAAACGACTCGTTTTTTTAAATCTCCAGATATAAATTAAAAATTTTAGTTTTACATTGTGTGTAGAAGGAAATACGTTCATGTTGTTCGATTTGATAGAAATGTTAGTCTAAAGGAAGATATAAATATGATAAATGTAACCATGACCACAGCCTTGTACAAACAAGAGCTTATTTATAATTTAAATTTTATTTAAAACTACTTATTTATTCCTTGAAACAAACATAATTTTTATTGATTAAGTATTGTACAAATAATGATCTGGAAAAATTTACGTAGATTTTATGGTGTGTTCTAGTTTTGTATGTTTTTATTCATTTAAAAAATAAAGTTTTATATGTAAGGTCATGTTTTCTTTTCAACAGAAAGAGTTGCATTCATTTAAAAGCAATACTTTTTATTTGTAAGCACGATACAAAATTGTAACTAACACCTAGTCTATCAAAATAATTTTGAGATCTTTGCGTAATATCCCACACACCTTTAGCGAAGCAAACAAAAAACGTTTAGTCATGAATATTGAATCTATACCTTATTGACATTTAGTTACACTTGGTCAGTCCGTGCCGTGTTGACGTTCAACCATGTATGTTGAGCCCATGCCATATTGACGTTTAGTCATACATGTTGAATCGGTGACATACTCACGTTTGGTTATGTGTGTTGAGTCCACGTCATTTTGACGTTCAGCCATACATGTTGAATCTGTTTCACACTGATGTTTAATTATACATTCTGGATCGATGTTATACTGACGTTTAGTCATACTGACTCAATATGCATGACTAAATGTTATATGTATAACACATTGAATCAGTGTCATATTGATGTTCAGTTATACATGTTGAATCGGTTTCACACTGATGTTTAGTTATGCATTTTGAATCGATGTTATACTGACTTTGAGTCATATTGACTCAATATGCATGACTAAACGTTATATGTATGACACATTGAATCAGTATTACATTGACGTTCAGTCATACAGACTGAATCGGTTTCACACTGATGTTCAGTTATGCATTTTTGATCGATGTTATACTGACGTTCAGTCATACTGACTTAATATGCATGACTAAATGTTATATGCATGACACATTGAATCAGTGTTATATTGATGTCAACGCCTTCACATATGGCTATAATTGAATTGGCGAGAGGATGAATTAGACTTTAAAGATACTCTTTTTATTGTAAAACCGTCTACTAAAAGATTAACTGAGATTGCATAAAGAAATAGCGTAAATCTTAATACTAGAAAAGAGCCTTTCTGTACAGAAAATGACAGTTTGAATGGGACGAGCAAGATTTTAATAAGCTTCACTTCATTAAACCTTGCATGGAGGTGTGGCGGTCTAGCTACAAGAGTAACCTTAATAAAGAGATCACTGTGGATAGACTTCGCCTCGGACAAACACCCTTCTCCCATCAATATCTCTTAAAAGGAGAAAATGCCCCGATGTGTGCCACATGTGGTGAAGCATTAAATGTTTTATGTATTTGCTCCAATTATAACTAGCAGCGTACATAACTTTTAAGCAAAGTAATTTTAGCTTTCGCGACATTTCATGTGACTTTTAACCACGAAATCATTTTTAACATTTTATCTAATGTTGGCTATTCCCCATCTCATATAATTTTTTTATATCATTTCGATTGATACCTTTGTTAAATTGTTTTCAATACGTTTTTACCATTTTAGCTATAATTTATTTTTACATTAAACTTGTGTGCACATTCTTACCTTGTTTGGCGCAGAATGACGCTTGTTGTTCTTGCGCCATTATAACTCAACCAACCAATTAGAAAAGAGGGAGAGAGGAAGGTGATGAATGAGTCCAAGAAGTATTCGAATCACAATGTGTGCCCTTTCTACAATCAAGGCTTTAGCGAAACTCCTTAAAGCTTTTGTTTAACAAATGAAAGACTAAATAAAATTTCGGTTCTTTGGGTATTTCTTTGGAAAATATATTTTGGATCTGAAGAAGCTTCTTTTCATTCTACATTTTGCGAAAAATATATTTTCTTTCTAAGGACTCTGATGAAACTGATGGTAAATTTAAATTTACCTGCAAAATACTATATGGTTTATTTCAAGTTCCGAAGGTTTCAAGTAACTGCCGAGTTACGATGCGTTTTCAAACCTTGAATTGAATTTACAAAATTGCGAGTAGTATTCAGTCATGCATAAAATTATAATTAACCTTCTTCAATTCTTGTTACAACTGCATTATATTAGGATGGTATTCCAACTGCTAATACAATTCAATATCACTGGAGGATCAGTCATCGCGTGCAAATCATTAATTAGTGTATAGGTTTGTAAAATCCCATGTCGAACATCTCACAAAAGATGCTGGGTTGTAGATGGGTACTACTCTGATCCTTTTAAATAATAAACCTTGGATTTGAGAGTGCTAACAATTTATATCAGTAAGTACCACACTTGATAAAGACGAATTATTTATCCAAAGAATAATTTATTTCAAAGTACATATAGAATTTAAAAAAAAAAATGATGTAAACATGGGTAGGATTTTTCCATAAACGAAAGGTTATTTTTAATCTATTAACAGATCAGTTCTATTAATATTAATCTACCAACGATCTGTTATATACCAATATTTACAATATATTTAATGGATATATGTTAAGTCGGTTAACAATATTTTCAACCAATTGAAGTTATTTTTCAAGCAATATTTAATCAGTATCACCCTTGTTTCCTTCGTGTCGAAAAACTCAAATACACTAAATTTTTGCAATTACGGTAATGTAATGTTATATGATAATGCGGGCGATTCTCGATTACGTCAGATGCGTTTTTTTTACACATTATTACCCCACCCTTCTTAATGGTAATGAAAGCTATTGATATATACCCGACTATAGTGTTAGTGATCTAGATATTAGTGACATGTAGATGTGGGGATTGTGAAAAATTGAAATAGCCAGTGACAGCATGAGGTTAGATGGGCAGATTTTTCTAAGAGAAAATTTTTAATTGTTACGCCCATAGAAATTTTTGCCAAGATATTTAATTTTTGAATCTTTCACTTCAAAAAACTTTCGTTTAAGGCACTGTTTAGTTTATACAGATGATGATGTTGCGTTCGAGACCGAATCACTGAACATTTTTCAGTTTGTAGAGATGGTGATGTCTAGTTCGAATCACTGTACACAGTTCTGTTTAAAGAGAAGATGAAGTTCGTGACTAAATCACTGTTCAGTTTATAGAGGAGATTATGTCGAGTTCGAGACCGAATCACTGAACTTTCTTCAGTTTATAGAGATGTCGACCGAATCACTAAACGCCATTCAGGTTGTAGAGATCATGTAGAGTTCAAGATCGAATCACTGATCAGTCTTCCGTTTGTAGAGACGATGATGTCAAGTTCGAAATTGAATCACTGAACACTCTTCAATTTGTAGAGGAGATGATGTCAAGAATTGAATACACATTCAGTGATGCAAAGCTCTCTTCGTGGGGTCATTGAGTGATACTAGGAAGCAGCAGTGTCTCACAGTGATCGCGGAATGAGCGTTTTCTCATTTATGACAAATGGGCATAAACATTCATTCATTCGTCAAGTGAATGATTCAGAACACCTCTACTAGGAAGCAGGCTTCCGAATTAAAAAAAAAAATATTTTACTTTATGCTTTACTCTGTCAAACTCGATGCTTTGAAAATGAATAACCTTTTAAAACGAATGCAATAAAATTTTGTAAGAATGTTTTTCTGTTTAAATCTAGAAAATAGGCACACCATGTTGTTAATAATCAGCTGAGGGTACTGGCGTACGCAGAGTGGTGTGGGTGATGCGAACCCCAATTGCAATGAAATTTTGTATATTCGACATACGGATATGAGCTGTAGCTCTGTAAACCCCCCCCCCATTAAGCCTATAGCCACCCCTTATGAACTTTCTACATACGCCTATTGCTAAAGGATGACGATAATCTCAATTTTGAATTTTTTTTGAGGACATGTTCTTTAGACTTTTTAAAAGGTTAATCTCAAAAGACTACTTTTTTTAATAGACAAGCGTTTGAACTATGACCTATGTTTATTTTAAGGTCATGCGGTGCTAAGACGCAGATTACAGAAGAATGCGAACCTCTGTCGTCTGGGAAATCAAACAACGGAAGATGGATCGGTGGAACAAATGGTAAACATTTAGTATTACTCGAATTTCGTTGTTTGATGCAGAATGATCTTTGTTGTCCTTGCGTCATAAAAATATAATCAACATAAATTTCTCCCTGCAGTGGTACAGAGTGGTAACACGTTCACTATGTGCCCCGTTAACCCAGGTTCGGCTCCCAATTGTGTCAAGAACTCAGATATCACTGTAATTCGGGGTTTGTTTCCCTAGACTATAAGGAGTTCGGATTCCTCGGAAAACTTTACGTTCCGGCGCATATGACCACTGTAATCCTTGAGCCGTAAAAAAACAAAACATGAATTTCGCACGGTTGCTAAACACGTCGTCGTTAATGCATTGTACGGCTTGATAGATGTTTATATCTTCCCCAATTGCAAATTTCTTACTGCTGACCGTGGCCAGTTGTAATAACATCTTCTTCTTACTCAAACTATTATGTGACTGAAAGAGATTTAGCCCATCTTTCTATACTGGGAAGATAAGTTACATAATTAGTTTTCGTGGGACCGAAGGTCCGAATGGTTACGAATGAATATAAAGGTTTCCACACAGACGTTTATTTGAGCATTTTAGATTTACATTCACACGTTCCAGATCACAATGAGGTTAGTTAAACATATTTGGCCCTGCGGTGGCGCAGTGTGGTAACGCGTTCTCCTAGTGCGCCGCTAATCCGGGTTCGACTCCCAGCAGTGCAAAGAACGCTTACTCAGAGATCTCATAAAGATCGCACTGCTCACTGTAGTCCGGGGTTTGGTTCCCTAGGCCTTAAGAGGTTCGGATTCCTCGGAAAACAGTAGGTCCCGGCGCAGCATGACCACTGTAGTCTTTGAGCCGTAAAACCAAAAAAGAAAGAAAACATATCTTGACTTCTAAGTACGATTACTGGTTCCACCGGCGAAGCTCGAAGTATTTTCTAAAACATATGCTGTACGTTACTAAGATTCATAAGTATAATAACTGAGCTAAAAGGTTAACTAAATTATCAAAGAATATAGTCGCGACCCGGATTTGAAAATTCAGGGTTTGCTTACGTCAGCACTTCTAAGCTGCGACGCCTATTCAATTGGTACCACCTCCGTAATTGAAACACTATTTACTGCAGGCAATCTACAAACACTTAGAACAAAATATTGAACAGTTAAGAATTCAACGAAGAAGTTTTAAATCCTTTCTTGTTACTTCTAACTTAACCGTGTGGCCGGCACTTGTTCTTGCGCCTCAATTTACATGTAGGCAACCACTGAATTAGTTCCAGCACTTTCTTAACTATTTAACACTTTAACAATAGTTATTCTTTCAAAAACAAGTTATTAGATTATTAAACCACCTAACTGGAGCTTGTTCTTGCTCCACAATAACTTTATACAGTCACTAAAACAGTTCGTCTTTCGTAAGCTAATTCAAGGTTAATATTTCAACACAATGTTAAACATTAGTTACTAATGATAAACTTAAATAAATCACAAATCGTAACGACAATACGTCACCCGAATCCAGTTCTATACTCGCAGTCCACCTTTTGCAGTTAACGCAGCTGAGGCACCCGCTCACTCTATTGTCTTTCGTAGACATAACAACTCAACCATTCCACATATTCGTTGGTTCCGCATTTAAAGCTTCCGCGGTCTCAAATTCCAGTTACTCGAAGCTTTAACACGTAACTCCAATTACAGCCAGAATACGTCAGGATGCATTCGTAAACAAACTCCCCTAGATTCATGAAGCTTCATTACAACTGCATACTTGAGTGATATTGTTATTGTTTGTTTGTTTTGTGGTTTTACGGCTCAAAGACTACAGTGGTCATGCTGCGCCGGGACCTACTGTTTTCCGAGGAATCCGAACCTCTTAAGGCCTGGGGAACCAAACCCCGGACTACAGTGAGCAGTGCGATCTTTTATGAGATCTCTGAGTAAGCGTTCTTTTTGCACTGCTGGGAGTCGAACCCGGATTAGCCGCGCAATAGGAGAACGCGTTACCACACTGCGCCACCGCAGGGCCTCATACTTGAGTGAACAAAATAACTAAGAAATACGAACTGGACTCATCTGAGCCCTTGGTAACAACAGGGCACTGGCTGCCACAGCATGCAACGTCCGCTACGTCCGCCCTTTTTGCCTCCAAATGAACCCGTTTAATAATGTGCCACTATCAACATAATAGATTCATAGTGACGTCACGGAGTGAGCGTACGGAGAATCCCCAGGGATAGTTGGCCGCACACACGCTCACAGTTCCCATGGCCTTAAGAGGTTCGGATTCCTCGGAAAACTGCAGGCCCCGGCGAAGCAAGATCGTTGCTGTCCTTGCGCCATAGAACTCAAACACAAAACAATAAGTTTAGTTTGAAATCGTCGTTTAGAATAGTTAAACATGAATTTTAACTTGAGCTTGACCTTATATGATGTCATTTAAAGGACACTACTGTAATTTAAAGATGAAATGTCAGCAATATGCAAGAATTTACTTATGCAGAAATGAAGTTTCTGTTTCACTAATTTTGTGAAAATGTAGAAAAGTCCCCAATTTTCTCTTTAACAGGTAATAACGAGAATTTTAAACAAGCAATTTTAAAGCTCTATCAGTTAAGTGAATTTTAGAATACCAATCACTATGTTGGGCAAAATTCCACCCATGTCATTTATTCATTCAAATTCTAATTTGTTTCAAGATAATTGTGCAAAAGAGAAATTAACGAGGCTATTTTGAATAATTTTAAGCAAAAAATACGAATTTTTTCTTTTCAAATTTAATCAACATTACTCTTAATTTTCTATATTCACAGAACTGGGCATACGCAGCCTGATATGATAAACCGCTATTTTATTATCACTTCCAGACGACGTTGAATATTTTGGGGAAACTGATGGATGGACAGGTGGGTTCCCGAGATAGGCAAATGAATGCAAATGCACTATGAATTTATTAATTTCTTCGTATAAATACTGAAGAAATATCTTGAAATAACCATTGATTATATTGAAATTTCAGACGATTAAAATACCAATTAAAAAACAGTCCCTTTTATGATTAAGTACGAAAATTTCTAGTGAAAATTTTTCACTAGTATAATATTATGATTATGATAACATCACTAGTTATGGTAAACCCTAATCAGTCGTATTTTTCTGTTGCGCAAATTTCGAAATTGTGCAAATATACGGTGAGGGAGAGAGAGAGAGAATTTTACCCCCGCTCCCTCTCTTTCAGATAGCCCAAAATCTGTTGAAGTATATTCAGCAAGATATTTATTAATTTTACCGGATGAACAATAGCTTATTATAGTGGAGATGGTTTGCAAACCTAGCATGGTTCTGTGACACGTTCTATATGAGACCTAGCTATTCACCTATGTCTCTTGGTAGGAACTTTAAGTGTTGTTCTTTGACAGGTAACTGATATTTGTTGGGTAGAGTTATGGGATCGAATATCCGGAAAAGCCCCCTTAATGGCGAGAGGTTACTTTCAATAGCCGAAGTCATGACTAGTCAAAGAAAAGCAATTTCCTTTAAAGAATAGAAAATGGAATGAGTTGATCCGAAACACATTGGGCGCAAAGAATATATATTTCTCTCTTTTAAGGCTCCTTATATTTTCATAGTAATTGCTACGATTATATAAATCATTTCTCGAGAAAGATGTTTTATTTAAGAATGCTTTGAGTGTATAAGAATTTTGTGTACGCTGTATAAGTGGATAGAGTGAGGTATAGTACAAGATTTTAATCCCATTCATAAATTTCAAAATGGAGAAAATGATTATACGATATGTTAATACCCTCCTTAAATTTTTTAATGAAAGAAATAATGACACAACGTGCTGACGATGGACGCAGGGGCTATAGACGTATATTGAAACAGCTGTTAACAACTTTCTATTAATGTAACTGCACAAATTTTGTATAATTATTTTTTCATTAAAATAAGGCAGTGTTGTGTCGCAAAAATTTATGAAAATTATACTTTTTAATTATTTAAATATATGGGTGGCTTCATTACATCATCTTACATAATTACATATTTCATCATCTCATAAAATTTTTACATAATAAACCGGGAGACGCAAAAATTCATGCATTGTAAATATTATACAATAATTTTTGCCACCCACGTATTAATTAGCTCAAACTAGAGCTTATTTGTTTTGGAGAAAAAGAGACGCTTTCCCCATCCTGGATTCGAACCAGGGTCCCTCCGTTTAGCCCGGAGACGAATGAGGAATGTCCTCATTCGTCTAGCGGTCCAAGACACTCCGGGCTAAACGGAGGGACCCTGGTTCGAATCCAGGATGGGGAAAGCGTCTCTTTTTCTCCAAAATTACACAAGCTCTAGTTTGAGCTGTAATTAATACGTGGGTGGCAAAAATTATAGTATAATAAATTCCCCCACGAAAACTCACAAAATTCTCGCCCCGGAGGCTTTCTTGTGTTGACCATATTTGGCAATTGTGTTATCCCTGCGGAGGGTAATAATACCTTAACAATGTAAATATTATTCGATTCTGCCGCCTTCTTTTGATTGTTTTTAGGAAAAGAGACTAATTGGGGCAACGGCATTATGAACAATAACCTGATAATTGCTATCCCTTAACGTTACGCAGTGGAGCAGTTAGTAAAGGAAGACAATAAGCACTACTATAGTCCTGGACCTTACTGATGTGATGAAACTAACGTAACTGATGTGATGTGTAGAAATAGTTCACAAGCATAAGTGTTTTCTTTCAACAACCGGGGCCTCTTTGAAACTGATATAAATCCATTGGGAGAACAAATAGATGACCTGATTTACGATTCCTGAAAGTTTAAATAAAGGACTTCGGCCCTCAACTGCATGTTAATAAACCCAAAATTCAAGAGGATTCTATGAAGCGGACAGTCTTCTGCATAGACTTTTTAAATAAACTTTTAGACATTATTAATCTTTTCTTTTTCAGCCTCGCAAATAATGTGCATATAAATTATGTGAATATGAACGTATATGTGAAATATTGTGAAACGTAGTCACCAACAGAAACTTATTCTCTGTCATCGTTTACATTTTGGGCTAACCATTTATCATATTTTTAATTGGCGATTAATGTCCATTATTATTCACTTTAATTAATAATTAAATTCTTTACTTTTATTTATCTAATAATCTTTATTTTACTTTTTTTAATCTAATCAATTATTCTAGTATTTTGCTTATCTATCCTTTCGTCTATGGTTCGAGATTAGAAACCCTTTTCCTCCTTTCATTTATTCTACTTTTGGGTGGTCAAGGCGAAACACCTGCTTTCATCATATCTCGCCAGCCACTCTTCCAGAAGAATAAAGAGCGTTCCAGAAACTCGAAAAGAAAATGGTTGTCTCCATCGTCAGTGTTGTCAACGTAGGAATCAGAAGAACCGACGTACTGCCTGACCATAGAAATTAATTCAATAATATACGTTGGCGCCAGGAGCCTGAAACGGAACTGTTCTGTCTGCATCATGAAAACTTATGAAGTAGCCGGCAATAGCCCCAAGGGGGGTGGGGAGGGGCTTGGAACTAGCCACAGATCTTTCCAGAACTGAACACCTGGTTTTGGAGCTTGGCGTTGTCCGGATACCAAACATTTACATCAAGCATGTACTTCCACGACGTCGCCCTGGCTACCTTTGGCGTCTGTTGGCGACCTAGAAAAGCGCTCTCCAAATCTTGGCCGTCGCACAACTCTTTTTATTCTTGTTCTGATCGAGTAACTTTAATTTTTTGTTGACTTCGCGGGCCAATCTACTATAATGTAGAAAAAATGAAAGTCCAGCCTTGGGCCTTCATCACCTGTCAGCCACCCTATATTGTAATATCATTCTTCACTTTCTTTTCTTTTAATCTAATTTGACTACTCCATTTTGCCCCAGTTTTAACTTACAAGGGTTAACCCACGGTGAGTGCCCCGCCGATTTTGATGAAATTTTTTTTGATGAAAGTAGAGCCAAAATAAGGAAATACGTGTCTCGGCATTCGTGCCAATGCGGCTAATTTCCAGAGACATGGATTTTTAAAGATTTTGCATCCGATATATGAGCTTAAAATACGACATCCTCCGCAAGCCAATCGGTGGCACAGTGGTTAAGTTGCAGGCGTGGCGTTCCATGCCTGCGGAAATCGATCGCTTTTTTCTTATATCCTTTTTACTTACGTATTTATTAGCGTATCATTACTAATAAAAATGAACTGCTTACAATCGGATTTTGTTCATAAACTTACTTTAATAAAATTCGTATTTATGTAGTTATGTTAATTGTATGCTTATTGGCAGTGATAATTTCTACTCGAATTTTAATTGTTGATTATTAAAAAAGTTGGAAAGGTAGAAAAGGTTTTGGCGTAGCCACCTAGTCAGTTATGTTTCTATGTGAACATAGCTTTAACAAGAAAAGGTACCCAACCTGTGAACGAGGTGAAATTATAGTGGTATTTTAATTCCCAACCTTTTCAGCCCCCTACGTCCCCTAATTAGTTAAAAAAAAAGGAATTAAAACTTCGTGACCCCATCCCTCTCATTTTTAAAGAAGCTGCATTATGCTTTGAGCTTTTTAATTTCTTAAAATATATGTTTGCTTTTGTAGAATGTTTTTTACTTTATCATATGTATATTTAATTTTTCTTTTTAATTCCGCAGACACTGATATCTCACCGGCGACTATCCTTCCCCTGTGGGTTACGATTCCTATGTTAGAAAACGTTGTTAGAAGTATTTGAAACCAAGATCGCACATGATACAATTAAATAAGCCTACCGTCGTAGCTGTATAAAATTACCCATTATGATTTTCCGCGCATGCGTAAATTAATACTTGAACAACGTTATACTATTGGAACTCTTCCGTAATGAAGGGAGTATCCGAAATTTGGGGAATAACGCGTCAATATCCGTCCAACTTTGGAAAGAGGTAGCTGTGTTTCAAGTTTCGATGAAAACAAATTAAATCTAGAAGCATTGTAAGATCTTCGAGATGATGATTATGGAAAGTGGCAGTGGTAGCGCTGCGATATTATATCCTAACGTAGACATTCCGAATTTCGTATCCTCATATGAGCCGCACGATATTGCAAATGCTCTAAAAATTTGCAATGGGATTTTAAAAGACCTGAATGTTCTGCAAAGTAACGAAACAGACCATGTGTCTGACAAAGTAGCGTTGATGGACAAATCTATGGCTGAAGCCATTATTGACGTGCTGAAGAACTTTGATATGATGAGTAGGGAGGAGTTGTTTCTAAATGAGGAATCATTACCAGAAACACTAGAAATATCCGGAGCGTCAACATCAGAAATGATACCAGAGGAAAATTTTTCTTCCACATCTTCGAATCCAGAAAGTATGGACGAATATGAGCCGGAGATTAAAAGATCCGAAAAGGGGTACGTTTCACTTGATACGAAAATTAAAATCATACAACTTTTGAAACAGCATCCGAAGTGGAATTTAAAATCTCTACATCGATGCACTGCTTTGCAGCGAAAGAAACATCTGAAAATATGAGAGCAGGAAATTAAAAGTGTGGGTAGAGTAAAAGAAAAATATTACATGATCAACAAATGTACCTTTGATCGATTTCGCGAAGCAAGAGAGAAAAAACAGTCAGTAACTATCCTAATGATGAAGCAATGGGCTTCAGCTGTAGCAGTGCGGCATCAATCCAGCGATTTTTCTTTTACTGCATCACATGGGTGGGTGAACAAATTCAAAGTAATTCATGGAATTTGTCAGCGGAAAGTGACACGCTACATCGAGTCAAAAAATGAATTAAATTTGTCAGCCATTCTCGCAGATGCAGAAAAATTCCAAAAACGTTTGACAAGAATGATGAACGACTTTCCGTTGGCTTACGTTGTTAACACTAACCAAGCTGGATGTGAATATAGAACCCATATGCACAGAACACTCTCCATAAGCGGAGAAAAGGAACAGAAGTATTTTTGGGAGATTTCAACGAAGTCACCCATAGTTGCACTGCTCAGTATGCACCACCTGCTTCCGAAACACTGCTTCCAAAAGTTTTTCTATGTATGCAAGAGTCGCAAGGAATATTTGGACCTCGTGTTTCCAGCACTGTAGATGGAATAATGGCGGAATATAAAAATATATTTGTAACAGCCTCAAAATTAGGAAAATTAACGAAAGAATATTTTAGCAATTTTGTTAAAAACATCATTCAACCATATTGTGAAGAGCAGATTCTGTTGATCTTGGATTCATGGGGTGGTCAAGTAGATTCAGCACACTTTAATGATGTTTTTACAAATGACGACGGCACCTGTTCTTCTACTGCTGAATTAATTCCACCTCATTGTACCCCATACTGTCAACCTCGTGATGTGTACTTCTTCCGTCAAGTAAAAAATTTCATTAAAAGGTTACAAAATTGTGTTGAAATCTTATAAGAAAATAGTCATTTAAACACGAGAGCATATAGATGCTTTGAATATCCATTCACTTATTTATAATCAACTTTCGGCGCCAACTTTTAAGAATACATTACAGTACTCTTGGTTTGTTGCAAAGTTAATAAACGAAAAAAGCGTTTTTGAAAATGTAGATGGTATTTGTTTTCCAGATGATATTAGACAAAGAAAATCAGTTGTTCGAACAATTCATTTATAAAATGCTCACGTTGTAGAATTTTTTTATGTTTTTATTGTTTTTATGATAATTATCATCCAAAATTGTGTGCACCAAAAACAGTTCCGACACATCCGATAGAAATGTTCACGTCAGTCAGTTTTAAAATAAAATTGATTGCATTTTATAAAATAAAATGTTTCTATATAAAGGAAATGCATATAAATAAAATGTATATAAATAAAATGTTTATATGTTATAAAATATTACATACTAAAAATACATTTATCAATAGATAAATATATTTAAAAAAATATTAGGCATAATAGATGCTAATAGAGGATGACTGCAAAGGCTAATAATGACAAAATAAGACGAATTAACTCGGTTTTCTTTTTTATTTAATGGAATTGTTAAAAGTTTTCAGAAAAAATCTTTCAATCCTTAAATAAAACAAAACTGCGTTATTGGTGTAATTCCATCCCTTCACAGGTTGACAATGAGTACGCAAATTTTATAAAAGTTATATTCACATAAAAACTTACAGCTAACTCCTAAACTTTTTGTACCTTTACAACTCTTCAATTAAAAATTAAAATTCGTGTAAAAATTATAACTGCGAAAAATAGTAGCACAGAATTAAATATGAATTTTATTAAAAGTTAAGTTTTATGAGTAAGTTTATGAAGTAAGTTTATGAGTAAAATCTGCTTGTAAGCAGAGTATTTTTACAAATAAAAATACACCAATAAATAAGTAAAAAAGGATATAAAATCAATCAACACCGCTTATTGGCGTAGTGACACTACGCCAATAAACGTTGATTGACATTGTTGTTTGATTTAATCTGCGTAGTGTTCGATTTATATAAAATAAAAAAAGGATATATTTAAAAAAGAGGGTGATCGATTTCCGCGAGCATCGAACGCAAGGTGACGAAGTGCCACGCCGGCAACTTAAAAAAAAGTACCACCGATTAACTTGCGGAGGATGTCGTATTTTAAGCTCATATATCGGATGCAAAATCTTTAAAAATCCATGTCTCTGGAAATAAGCCGCATTGGCACGAATGCCGAGACACGTATTTCCTTATTTTGGCTCTACTTTCACCAAACATTTTTTTATCAAAATCGGCGGAGCATTTACGGTTGACTCCCCTTGTTAGTTAGAAAATTCATTGATATGTAATAACTGTATAGCTTAAAGAATCTTTTTAATTATTGTTTGAGGAAAAATTGTTCTCACTTAAATCTGCTTTTAGGTTATTAACCCTGTAATTAGTAAATTAGTAACCACTGTAATTAGTAAATTAGTAGCAATTTGTAAATGGGCAGTAGAATGTAATTAGTTGCAGAAGATTATATTTTATTAAATCTCATGATTGTTTAAAACAAGTTTCGTTTATTGACTCTTATCTATTATGATTTATTATGTAGATGTGTTTAATTAAGTTCAATTAAGTGTTTAATTAAAGCATTTTAGATCAGTGAGCATAGGTCAAAGGGAAGACGCACGTTAAGCGATTATTAGGGGGGGGGGGGGGCAATTGGTCTCCCTTTCCAGAAACTGGGTTTGCGGAATAGTTTTCCTATCACGATTACTTTTAAATTAACTATGGAGGGATAGCTATTATTATTAAATACAATGCGTTCACCATTTAATTCATCCATCCCCCCTTTAAAATTCAATCCAATTGATCCAGAGACTCAGAAGCTGAACGCATGTGACGATGTGTGGAACCGGCCAGGCCAGTAACCTAGTGTCCTACCCCGCCTTCAAGTGGTGCAGGCTGAGCTTTCTATTTATGTGGCAAATTAATATTTGCTGCACGGATAGAAAGGCGGAAGGGGAGGGCTAATTCACCAACCCGTCTAGCCAGCGTGGTGAAATTATGGCTAATTCCTCCATTATGTTGACACACCAGAAACCATGGCCCCTAGTCTCCAGGTGCTGGAGTGCTCCTGATCAAGGCAGCGGTCAGTGTGGCATGAAAGCAGGGGGTGCTAAGAATCACTGGAATGGCCCAGGCTGCCGTTTGTTATTGACCTTGGCAACGTATAATGGACGATCCCTTGCTTCTGAAGCAAAACTTCAGGAATTGGAAGAAGAACTTGACAAGATCAAATGGGACATTGTAGGACTCAGTGAAGTTAGAAGAAAAGGTGAAGAGTTGGTGGAACTTAAAAGTGGACATTTGTTTTATTATAGAGGAACGGAAACTGGAAGAACAAGTGGTGTTGGCTTCTTAATCAACAAAAGAATTAAAGACTGTCTTCTGGAAGTTGAAAGTACATCAGATCGAGCAGCGAGGCTCGTTGTTCAACTAACCCAGCGATACCAACTTCAAATAGTACAGGTATATGCACCAACATCAAGCCATACCGACGAAGAGGTTGAAGAATTTTATGAAGAAATCAAAGAGTTACACACCAAAGGGAAACAACATATCAAGCTCATCATGGGGGATTTCAATGCAAGAATTGGACAACAGGAACAAGGAGAGACATCGGTTGGTAAATACGGATATGGGGAAAGGAATGAACGTGGCGATCAACTCATCGAATTTGCAGAAGCTGAAAACCTTAGCATCATGAATTCATTTTTTAAGAAGAAACCGCAAAGAAAATGGACATGGAAACACCCAAATGGGGGAACTAGCGAAATTGACTATATCTTGGCTCCCCTTTTACCCAATCGGTGGTAAAATCACAAAAAATTTTACATTCAATATACGCCAAAAACTTTTGTATTGACAATAAATATGCTGAAAAACGAACTCATAAATTGAAGCATAAATATTAAACAATATTAACTTACATGGAAATATCACTTCTTTTTGGCACATAATCAAATTCAATTTTACTGAAATAAATTTTAATTTTAGCAAAAAATAAATAAAAGCCCATTAAACACTGGTATTTAAATGGAAAACATGACGTCTAGCTTTCTTCTCGCCAAAACATCTGAACATCAAAACATCGTACGGTATTGATTTTTTTTATATAACACTCGATACGTAAAATTTTATAGCTCTAGTCTATAGCCTGGTATAGCCTATTGGGAAATACGGCACTGCATAACAGAGGTTTAAAATTTTGTGTCGCAGCTCCTTGATATTTACTTTGATATGATGATTTTTTGCGTGATAATATTCATTTCGAAAAAAGAAAAAACGTTGAAAATGCGGCTTGCCATTAGATTTTGTAATTATCTTTCGTTATATATTTTTCTCACGTGTAGTGTAAATTTTAAGATTTCAGACTCAAAATTTCATAATCGTAGTTCTTGCTATTTCCCAAACATTACTTACTACATTGTTCTCTAATTTCTACCACAAGGCTTCCACTGTTCCACCGGAGAGGAGTTAATTTGCATATATAAAGCTTATTTCCCCCTCTTGTTTTTGTTCACTATGTCCTTACGTCCTCATTAACATTAAATTTTAATATGTATATGTTACATATTTTTTTCCTAGGATTTATATAAAAAAATAGAAAGTCTCCGCATTCATTTTACTGACGCCAACTAGAGTAACAATCTCACTTTAGAATGCTGTTTCTTCATGTGTACAAAAAACAAATGTTTCCAGGCTTATAGGCAAAATAGTGATGCAAGATATTTCGATTATTTCTACTAGTTTCAAACTTGTTTACTATGCTTTAGCTGTTAACAAATTATTATGTAATGTAGTTTTATATTCATAGTCATATTATTAATTTCTCTTGTTTGTAATTTATCAATTTCTCCAGTTTCCAATTCATCTATTTCTACAATTTTCAAATCATTAATTTTTCCAGTTTTCCGTACATCAATTTCTCAGTTCATGTATGATCGTGTTGATCCTCTTCACATGAGTGAAAATTTTTATGACACTGATATTTTTAGATTCTGTGAAATCGATAACCTGAATATAGTATTCCAGCCTGGCATCAGATATCTTAACTTCTGTATAATAAATTTTTATATATTATTATTTACATAAAAATTGAAAACGTAAGATACAAGTATTACTCAAAATCACTGTAAACAAATTAATATTTACATCAAACGTGTATATCAGAACAAACATGAAATTAAATAACGTATAATTAATCTGAATACAAAATCACTCTATATAATCTTACATATAATGCATAAAAAACCTTGGCGATTTCAACGTTCATTAAAATCTGTATTTTGCTTGCTTGTAATTTATTTATTATAAAATAACAACTTATTTAAGAGAGACTACAACAGAAAGAATGCAAATACGCGAAAGAAATATTTATTTTGACTTTCAACCGAAATTTAAACTTAGCGAAAAGGATATAATTCGCAAACAATGCATTTAAATTTAAGTTCATTTCTTCTATGAATCACCAAAAGTTAAATACAATTCGCGAAAATGGTAGGAAGTTTTCTTAATATATATCTATATATATATATATTATATATAAAAATATATTATTTAAAAAATTTTCCTAGAAATTAGATATTTGACTTTCGCATTTGAACTTAGGTTGTGACCCGGTGGTTTTGACCACTAAATTTAAACCAGTTGAACTTGATTCAACTCTCAGCTAGCTTGTGTGCAATTGCACCATGGTTTATAGGACCCGCTAAGCAAAGAATAAGTCATCCTTTTTTATACACAGCACAATCTTTGGCCTTAAATCAAACAAAAAAGTTTATATGTTGTTGCGAGCATTAAACTTCCTCCGTTTTTCCATGCAACTGAAGAATTTCTTAAAACCGTGGCATTTTCCAAGAAGCCTAAGTTACAGCAAAATTGTTTGAGGATTGTGCCCATTTTTGAAATAAATAGACGTTTCGATAAACCCAGGAAAAAATTTCAAATTTAATAGGAAAAGTCAACCTAACAAATGTTACCAATAAACAAATAAAACGGAAGGAGCAGCAGCGATTGATCTGGAAAATGTATTTCAATACATCTTTCCTTTTTCAAATTTAAAACGAGGCACTATGTTCGAAGGATAGGGGATTGCTACCACTTCAACAGAGAAGGAATTTGAAAGTTTAACTACGATTTCACTTAGCAAAATACAAGGCTTTCGTAACATACCCTTTACGAAGATAGTTTAATCAGTAAAACAAACAAAGTGTTTCAAACTTCGAGTTTTGGCATCTTCCAGAAAAAAAAAAAGTATAAAAAAGGCAAAAAAAAAACATTTCAACTCAAGCGTTGGGAATCGGATGAGAGGAAACAAGTACTGCGCAGTAAAGAAGCTCTGCGTATTATCGCTGGATTTGGCTTTGGGGACATTCTGGGTTATCTTCGTAGCGTAAGGGAGCCGACAACCGTGATAATTAAGAACATTGCTGAAGGCTAAGAAAGGGGGAAAAGCGAAAGAAAGAAAGACTTGTGCCAAAGAAAAAGAAGAAAGGAGAATTTAGCGGAAGAACTTAGAGGAGAAGAGAGATAAAATAGAAACATAATGGGCTATTGCGTCAAATCATTTGGTAACAATTTTTTGCTTTCACGGATTTAGAAAAAATTTTTATTGACAGCATTCCTTTCTAACAGCTTCATTTAAAAAGAGGATCGTTCAAATTTGAGAAAATTCTGAAAATTATACCCCTCTGCAAAGGGGTTAAAAATAAAGTTTGGAAAATGATTTTTATTTAAATATGAATAGTTTATAAAAATTATCAAATCTTATATTATTATTAATATTTTTATTGATCATCGCGTAAAATGCTTAAAAATTATGAGGAAGAAAAGAGATAAAAACGAAAGGAAGGTAAAGCAAAAATTCAAAAGCATAAGAATATAAAATAGAAAGTGAAAAGGCTGAAAAAGTTAAAAACGCATATTAGAGAAAATTTAACAA
>QLNU02015359.1:42959180-42994716 GCA_006491805.2 Dysdera silvatica | reverse complement strand
TCCATGGATATTTTCTTGAAAAGCTGCCATTAGAATATTCTAAACTTAAAGAAGAAACATTCGGTTATAAGGCTCTGAAAATTCGAGAAAAATGTCTAATTATATAGAATGCCTTCAACGGAAAACATGAAAAACATTCTAGCAAAAGCTGCAGTTACCCTAAATAATTCTTGGAGCGAAACGTGTAATTTTGTAGATGGGGAAACTCCTTTCACAACTGAAAATTTACTGGGGTAAGATAATTTTAATTAGATGCTTCAAGGTTTACAAAAAAAAAAGCGATACCTTGTTAAGCTCCTTTCATTTGAGATAGTCATCGTACATTTGTAGATTTGGGTCTTTATATCGTGAACAGAACACTACCAAAAAGAGAAAAAGATCTCGCGAGAATACCTAATTATTTTGTGTTTGGCATCGGAGCTAAGAAAGAAAAAACTAGAATTGTTTTCACCTCTTTTGTGGAATCAGCATTCGGTTAGTGATTGTTTTTCGAGAGAGCGAAGAACGATAAATAGCAGCTTCCGGAAAAGAAAGGAAAATATCTTCCAAACAAAGAATTATACACGAAATTTAGGGAAAAGCATATATGAGATCGTAGGAAAGGCATTGTTTGATACATAGCTATAGAGGAATAAATTAGAGATTTCCGAAACAGTTAAACCAGAAGGTTAACATTTTTAGCTTTCTCTCATTTCTCTCTCTTTTCGTTAATGTAATCATTCCCTGATGAAAAGTATCAATCTTCAATCAATCAAAGTAGCTGGTAAAATCTCATCACTTGTCCAAAGTATAAGAAATTATTCCACAACATTTCGAGAACTGCTGCTCTCCTTATCAAGAGAAGTCATAATAGTTACGGTTAGTCCTGGTCAGTGGTTGTAGTCCTTTGTTAATCTTAAATGTCTTTCAAAGCTTTGTCACTGAGTTAATTACATACTTTACGCAGAGGTGCACCCAGAGAGAGATTTAGGAGTAATGTAATAATAATGGGATAGTAATAATAATGGGTAATGTAATAATAATGTAATAATAATGGGGATAATGTAAAAATAGGACCCGTAAGGTTTCGTGAGGGATACGTCCTTTCGGGTATCCTCTTATTTCGCTGGTGATAATGACGGGCACTTTTCCTTAATCTATGTAATGGACTGTAATTTTTGAATTTTCTATAAAAGACACAATAGTCTTATACTATAAAAGGCACTATAGCCTTATTTCATAAAAGACACCATAGTCTTGTAAATAACGTCACTACAATTCGAGCCACACAGATTTAACAGATAACAACATATTATTTACTCCAAGCGTGAGAGCTCTTGCTGCCACAAATTACCAAATACAACTCTGTACTTACTGCTTGGCGAGGAGTGGCGAGAAGGGTTGTGCAGTCGCAAACATATACTGCGCCAACAGGACCCACTTATATATATATATAACGTGCCCACATTTAGTGAGCTTACGAATATAGATAGCGAGGAAAATATGGATTTTGTTTGGTATAATGATTAAGCACAAAGCAATTTAATCGCTTTTAACCAACAAATCTATTTTGGACCCGGATTTAAAGAGCAATTAAAAAATGAAATGGGAAATCAAACTTTTTATAAAAATTCCGTCGTTATATGTGGTTGGTCGTTATAATCTGCGCTCGTTATAACCGATTTCCACTGCACTTTTATGGATTTGGGAAAAGAGAAATTTCCTTAATCTCCCCCCCTACCTTGGATCTGTCACTGCTTAGCACACGTCAAGGTATTTAGCTCGTCCAATTCCAATTATTGCAATCATTACTTTTAAAAGAAAAATAAATAATTTAAGAGCCTAGTGGATATTGAAATTTCATAAAGAACGTAAGTGACAATTAGATCCTCACATATGTCATCATCCTTCCCTATTATCATTATATTTAATAATTTTCCATTAACAGGTAAACAGTTATATGCATAATGGTTTCTGCATTGAATTGACGTATGGGAAATTGATTGAACAGTTATTTCCTTATAAATATGTACGTATATATGTATTTTATCTTAGTTGAATCCTATTGTTCCACAATATTATTGACTTCCCTACTCGTATCACTACATCCTCTCAGAAAATGATCGATCTTTGTGTATTAAATTTTGCGCTAGATTCTGTCCATCATATTATACCGCTATTGAATGCTATTTGTGATCATTTTTCCATTTGGTTTATACTTCCTCCTTCATTAAACACATGTTCTTCTAGAACTCATATTTATCTATCTTTTCGGAGACTTTCTTAGACATTTCTTGAAAAAAATTTCCAAACTTCAGTTAATTTTTTCCAATCTCTTTGTTGATAATGACCATGAATTACCCTACAATACTTTCTGTTCTTGTTCTTCATTATTCTCTCTTTATAACAAAATTTTTCTCACGCAATTTTGCCCTCAACATAGAAAACTAAAAAATGTTGGATGATAAAGGCTATTAGTAGAAAAATTAATAACAAAAATCGACCTTACGGAAAATTCATTTCTTCACCAAATTTAATTGATTTAGAGATCTTTCGTAGACCCAGAAAGAAACTTAATGGAGAAATTCTGAGGGCCAAACGATCATTCTATTTCGACATCTGTTCTTCGAATGATCCTAAGAAAATGTGGAATCAATTTGGATCTTTTGCTGGTAGAAAACCCAGACAACAATTAAATGTTGTCGAACGTAAGTTCAATGATACTTTGGTTATTGTCCCACTGGACATTTCCAACTTGTTAAATCGCTTCCATATACAAATTCCCAGGGACTTTTATTCTTTTTCTCATATTCCTTTTGAACATCTGAATATTTATCTAATTTTTATTTTTTATTTTTTATCTCTATTTTCTGAGGAGGAGGTACTGTTCTCATTCAAACCTATTAAGATTAACGGTTCCTCTGGCAGTGGCGATTTACATCCTAGAGCCATGGCATTTGTTGCCAGTTTATTCTTTATGACCTTATCGCTCTCTTATTTAATATATTTTTGCTTAATTCACGATTTCCGGAGCAATTTAAGGTTGTTATCCCCATTTTTAAAAAAAGGTGATAGTATTAACCCTTCAAATTATCGCCCAATCTCTATAATTTCAATTTTCCCCAAAATATATGAATATCTACTCTTCAGAGGACT
Organism: Dysdera silvatica; assembly: GCA_006491805.2. Taxonomy (NCBI): domain Eukaryota; kingdom Metazoa; phylum Arthropoda; class Arachnida; order Araneae; family Dysderidae; genus Dysdera; species Dysdera silvatica. Next base: position 42,991,581 of record QLNU02015359.1, on the reverse strand, counting down.
GAATGATTAAATAAATCTGAATGAAAAATTAAATAATACTGATATAAATAAAATAATTAACATATTAATAAAATAATAAATAAATCTAATTAATGAAAAATTAAATAAATCTGAATAAAATTAAATAAATCTGAATGAAAACTTAAATAAATCTGAATGAAAAATTAAATAAATCTGAATGAAAATTAAATAAATCTGAATGAAAATTTAAATAATACTGATTATAAAAAATAATTAACATATTAAATAATAAATAAAATGAAAACGTAACAAACTCAGCAAACAAAAAATATAATTATTAGAAATACAGAATATATACTAATTCAAATATTAAAATATATGTATGATAGTATTAAGCTAAATAAAAGTATTGAATTTATTGTACTTAGAAAAAATCAGAGACTATATAAAACAAGATCTCAAAATAAATACATACCAATACAATATAAGACTACGAAAGGACAAGAAATTATAATCTATATGGGAATAAAATAATGGCATATGTTAGATGATGAAATTCAAAACAGTAAACCGAATAATATATTTAAAATAAATTAAAAAAATCAATTGTTCAACAATATTAGCGGTAAGGGTTACATTGTAATATAGCATTGTTACAAATGTATACCTTCATGTGAAATTGTGAAATAGTAATGTTGAAATTTGTAAAATGTACAATAGGTGAAAATAAAATTATTATTATTATTATTATTATTACCATCCCAAGATTGACTGCCCTCGACCCTTGAGCAAACAGAAATTTTTGCCGCCTAGTCTGCCTCTGCTACTCAAACCTTGGAAGTCACTGAATCTAATTCTTTGCCTCTCGATGAAGCACAAGACATCAAGTCTTAAATAGTCATCAAGTCTATAATATATGATATACGATACAATATACGATACAATATATGATATATCATATATATAATATATCATATATATAATATATCATATATCATATATAATATATATATAATATGATATAATATACAATATACTATATGATACATTTAAGAGTAATTTTATATATCACACTAACGGAGACTTTATTTTAAAATGAAAGCATTAATTTTTTTGAGATGCATTTATCAATATAGATTTACGGATTAGTAAAATGAAGTTTTAATTTATTTTAATCTTTTAAAAATTCCAAAGATATTTGATGCAAAAAAATACATTATTACATTTTTTATCAAAGCGTGTTATTTGATAAATTTGTAATAAAAAGCAAAAACTTGAATTATTTAATACGGAATTTAAGTTTAAAACAAGAATTACTTTTGTATTAAAACAAATTTTTTAGTAACAGCTAGATATGTTTGCATTACTAAGAATTGAATTGACGCTCCAAGAACTAAGACTTTTTTTTGTTATGAATATCATGCCAGTATTTTGAAAAATCATCGAATTCCTATGAATTGAATTAGTTTTCATCGAAAAATACAACACAGCTATATTCAACTCCTAAAGAACCATGTTGTCTTTCTCTGATTCTAATCAAGCAAATGTATGATTCTTCGTTAGAAGTGACAAGGCTTAAAAGCTGCGCATTGAACGATCGTATTTGGATTTAATATATTACTTACAGACATACTTGTACATAGCAAATTCAATTTACAAAAAAAAATTCGAATGAACAAAATTCTTTCACATGTACTTGTAAACTGCTGATTTTTATCTCTTGGAGAAAGAGCTAATTCTACCTGTATGCATTAGATTTTGCTAAACATGAATGTGTAAAAATTTGTAAACAGAAATTGAGTAAACATTCTTCACTACATATATATATATATATATATATATATATATATATATATATATATATATATATATAACATACTAGAATGGATCCACTAGACACCACACGCCAAGGAAAAGGCCAAAGACGAGATGGGTGGATGAAATAATTAAATATATTGGGCACAAGTGGCAGCAAAATGCACAAGATCGACTTCGTTGGAAAGATGCGGAGGAGGCCTTTATCCTGCAGTGGATTGACAACGGCTGAAATGATGATGATGATGATGATATATATATATATAAAAACCATTTTCAAGCTACTGTAGGATGGAGGTCTGTCTGTTATCACATATGCACATAGTATGGTGAAAGAAATACAGAGGAAGCATTCTTCAGCTTACCACGTTTGCCAGACGGGTTGGCAAGCTAGACATAAAATTTAATGAAGAATCCGAACTTCGGTCAATACAGCCAAAATCCTGCCCTAAGATGGGACTCGTGTCTCCCTACGGAGTGACTGCCACCAATGCTGCTTTGCAGCGGCACACAATGGTCCTATTGCATGTAAAAGTTGGAAAAAAGTAACTTTTAAACGCCTCAATATATTTGAGCAAAATCAACTTTATTTGTTATCAAGTCAAGCGTACTGATTTTGCGATAAAAAAATTATGAGCGCCCTTAAAAACTGGGCGCTGGCGCCAGGGTGCTCGACAACTTTCAATTAGAATATACATCATGTTTGATATCATTTTAAAGAGGCTTTTTTTCTGAAAACAATGATGTCACAATTTTGAAAATAGTTCTATTTTGACGAAAGTTACGAGAGATCAAATTATTGAACTTTTGTTTCTTGACGCAAGCCCGTTTACATGGGTCTCCTCCTTTTTTCTAAAGGGGGATTTCAAGTATTACGTAAGCAATATTTTGGCCATTTCAACCCCCCTCCCTCCGGGTAAGCAAAAATTAACATTTACTAACATGGTAAAATAAGCACAACGGGACCCCCCCTCCCAACCACAGGTGCTTACATAATACTTGAACACACCCAAAGGTAAGTTTTCCTAGATACGCATATTTTACAGCGCAACAATGAAAAACGTCGAGGACTGACTCAAACAATAAAAAACCAATGGAAGTGTTTTCCTAGAACGCGCAAAACGTTTTCGTTGGTTTTTATTGTCTGAGTTTTATCTTGGCGTTTTATATTGCTGCACCGCAAAATATGCGCACCTAGGAAAACTCACCTTAATAAACAAAACGTTGAAGCCACATTTGCAGGTATTTGCAGCTGAAATTTATACAGGTGTTACTTTAAATTATCTAGAGTAGAAAAATGGCAAAGGCGTATAGACGTCTCGTAAAGTTTTTTTTTTTTGAAAATCTAAAAATACAAAAATATCCACAAACATCGTGTGCTTTCTCTTCAAACATTTCCTATCCTATTTCTCCCGTTCAAACAACGTGTACATGCCATTTTTTGATGTGTTACCATTTTATGAACGGCTGAAAGATTTATTTTTAAACAAAACCAGGTGTGGACGAAAGTGTTGAAAACTACACATAATTCAATTGATTTTTAAAATTTAAGTTTAAATAGAAATTGTCACATTAAACAATTTTTAATCAATAAGCAGCTATTATAAATGAATTCTACAGTTAATTTACTATTATAAATGTACATTAGATTATAAAAATCCTCACTTTAAGAAAATCGAATTTTGGCCACATTTGGCCTACTGTGTGGCGCTCGGTCGAGTGCTTGTATCCTTGGAAGAGGACAGCTGTGACAAAACACACATACAAGCATATATATATATATATGGGGTGCGATAAAAGTTCGCAGACTTGTTTTACATGTTTCCTCAGTGTCGAACTGCTATACATGATTAAAAATTTATATCGTAAATTCATAAATAATATTTATTAGACTACCAGTTATGATGTTAAGCATAAAAAATTACAATAAATGCTTAAAATTTTCTCCCTTTGCTTCAAAACATCTAAGAAGACATTTCGGTAAGTTCCCAACGATGGTCGCATACTGTTCAATAGTTATTTCCTCCTAGACTCGTCGCAACGCCATTTTCAACGGTTTTGTAGACGTGAGCTGTTTACTATAGATCTTCTGTTTCAGTAACGACCAAATGGAAAAATCCATAGAGTTCAAATCCGGTGAATTTGGCGGCCAAACACCTTTGTCCCAAAATCCTGGAAAAAGCCTTGGCACACTGCAATTGTTGTTCTTGCATCATGCGCCGGTGCTCAATCTTGTTGCAGTGTAAAACCATTTCTACTAAAGTGCTTCACTGCCCATAGCTTCAAGATGTCTCGAAGAATGACTTTTTGAAAAGTTTCGGCATTGATTTTTACATTCTGGTCCATGAATACCAAAGGCGTCTTTACCGTGGCGTAGATGCCAGCCCAAATCACGATGGATATAGGAAAATTACTGCGAGCGATAACTTTTGCAGCAGTTGTCTTGTTTTGGCTATTCTTGAGTAGTTGTCGATGGTTTTGACGGTTCTGCCAACACTGGATGTTAAATATTTTCTCCTCCGTAAAAAGAATTTTTTGAGATGATCGCCAGCGACCAGCTGAAGTATAAGGCACGCTTTTTCCAACCGCATTGCTTTTATTTGGTTACTGAGAAAGTGTGGATGATCTTTTAGATAAGTACTCATTTCTGACTTATTATAAACGATAACACGCACACTATACTCGCTTATTTTGAGTTCATTCTCCAACTTTCCGATTGAGTACTCTTGATTGCGATAGATTCTGCATCGAATTTTGTTGATGTTCTTTGGTGTGTTTCGGTGGTAGGGCGACCCCTACGAGGACGGTCTGACGTGCTTCCCAACTCCTGAAAGCGTTTTATTGCAGCATAGAATCCAGCTTTTTGTGCATCCAGACATTCTGACAATATTAGCGCTGTTTTCATCTCGAATTTATGCAATTCAACAACGGTTGTGCCCTTGAAATAGGGTCAACCCATTTCAAATCACCCGTTGGTGTCTAACCTTTTTTTATTTTTTCTAATTTTTTGTCTAAGTGTTCCTTAATATATTCAGAGTTAAAATTTTTTTATGGCCAATCATTTTTTACTTGCCAGCCATTATTTAACAGTGGCGTAGCGCTTTATGGGGAAAATCGCGTTTTACGTAAATTAGTGTAGCTCCTTTATGTTTAAAGCTAACAGAATACTATGAAAATCAAATTGCTCAGCATAAAATGTTCTAAACTTTAGATTATATGCGATTTTTCATAGGTGGTAAGAAAATAGTCTAAAATCTATGGTAAGAAAAGCGTTTAAAATTCTTAGAATTCATATCTTGAATACTGTAATTTCTATGAAGAATATAAGACTCACCTTTAATATTTGTTTCTTCACAGATCTCTTATAGAACTACTTACTGTGCAAGTTTGAAATCTGAGAAGATTTTCCTTTTTTTCATAGAGCCTGTCAAATATTGCTGTAAGCCGATAAATTGCGATTTCAACATAGAATATCTCAAAAGGGACCGAGTGTAAAATTACAAAATTTTCACAAAATAAATTTCCTTGTAGTTGGAACATAGCATATAAATTTGATGACTGAGGCTTAAGTGGTTCCAGAGTTGTGGAGCATCAAATTTGGCCAAAAATTGCACGTATTTAATTTCTGGCGGAAAAAGAGAAACAGAAATAAAGAGCTTCTATTTATGTTTTCTTTTACTAAAAAAACATTTATTGCTGCTTGGAATCAAAACTATTAATAAGTTTATCATCAACTCAGATTTTTTTATACATTTGTAGAGCTTGAAAAACAAAATAATATGTGGTCTTAAGGTTCGTCTTTGAAATATCTGAAATGTTTTACTATTCACTTTGATCTATTTAAATTATCGAAAAAATGCAATCTACGACTAAATTGAATATCTATATCTGTTTATTTACATGCTTTATGTATAAATTGGTTGTCTATTTAAAACGTAGTTAACAAAAGTTAATCTGTCAATCTGTAAGTTAGTAAATCTGTTATTGAGCAAGTTAATCTGTAATTGTGTAATTGAGTATTACCAAGATGATGAAAGCTGTCAGCTATGTCCAGGTGAAAATAGACTGTGCTCGGCAATGTTAAACAACATTAAGATACATAAACGAAAGAGACTCGTTCTGCTTCCTTTGAATGGACTTTTCTGACGTTTCAAGCAAAAATACCCAAAAACACAAGATTTGAAAATCGTCATTCTGTGCTCTACCATCCAAATGGTGTGTCCTTCCAGGGTCATCTGGAACCCACAGCCGTGGTATCTGTAAGTATCATCAGAATGTAAAGTAATGATTGACGGAGCTAAATTTAATACCAGTTACAGAGATTTGTTTTGTGATTCGTGTGCAATTGGCTTTTACACAAATATTTATGTTGCACATGTGGAGCATAGAACTTTCCCTGAAATTAAATCAATATGGATATTTTGTGGCTTAGACAGGTGTTCAACAAGAATTTTACTCAATCCATTTTTAACAGGTTTTTTATGTAAACCTAGTGAGTCATCACACTTTTTGTCAAAAGTGTGATAGAATTTGGCAAAATATTTATACTTGTGAATTTGGCCAAATATTTATACTTGTGGTAATGAGAAATACTCTCTATTTCTTTTGAGATCCTTAATTTAAGCAGAGTCTGATCACTTGCTGATAAATCGATCACGATTAGCACTTCCCTTGACACAGGTATAATCCTGTTTATGGAATAATATGGAATAATTTATGGAATAATTGTTCACCATTAGAAACACCCACAAAACAATTCACATTGGATGCAGAGTAAGAGAATTCTTTTTTCATTACTTCACACTACGAACAAAGACGAACTGAGCACACATTTCTCAAGCAACTGCCAGCACTGTGTTGGGATCATGTCTAAACTTGCATTCATCTAGTAAATGAGTGAAAAAATATAGTGACATGGTAGATTACTTCGGGAGAGCAATAAACAGACCAATTGTTCTAATTTAAAAACATAATCTGAAATAAAATAAAAATAATATTGAACAATTTGAAAACAAAAGCTTTTATAAGAATGTATGGTGTGTATCACCAACTTGAAACGATCTCCAGTTTAAGCTATTGTTTGTCTTCAAATTGATACCTTTCGACAGTTTTATTAAAATAAGAAAGTACTACTGAAGACAGTACCTTAGATACCAAAGTAAAAACAACAAAGATTAGTTTGTGACTAGATTTTAAATAGACAACCAATTTATACATAAAGTATGTAAATAAACAGACATAGATACTCGATTTAGTCGTAGGTTCCACTTTTTCGATAATTTAAATAGATCAAAGCGGATAGCAAATATTTTCAGATATCGCGAGAACGAGCATTCTTTTTTTTCCAAGCTCTACAAGTTTATAAGAAAATATGAATTGATGCTAAATTTATTAATAATTTTGATTCTAAGCAACAACAAATATTATTTAGTAAAAGAAAACACAAATAGAAGTTCTTTGTTCCTGTTTCTTTTGTTCCGCCAGAAATTAAATCCGTGCAATTTTTAGCTAACTTTGACGCTCCACAAGTCTGGAACTACCTAAGCTTCAGTCATTAAATTTGTATGCTATATTGAAAGTATAAAGGAGTTTATTCTCTGATAATTTCATAATTTTACACTTAATATCTTCGGAGGTATTCGTGTTGAAATCACAACTTATCGGCTTAACGCAGTGTTTGACAGGTTTTACGAAAAATAAGAATAGCTTCTCAAATTTTAAACTCTCACAGCTAGTAGTTCTATAAGAGGCCTATGCAGAAAAAAATTATTAAAGGTGAGTCTTATTTTCTTCATAGAAATTACAGTGACAAAATATGAATTTTAAGCATTTTAAATGTTTTTCTTACCCTAGATTTTAGACTATTTCCTTACAACCTAGGAAATATCACATGTAAGCTGAAATTTGGAACACTTTATGCTGAGGAATTTGGTTTTCAAATTATTCTGATAGCTTTAAAAACAAACTAGCTACACTGGTTTCGGTAAAACACGATTTTTCCCAAAAAGCGCTACGCCACTGTTAAAAAATGATTGGCCGTAAAATAGTTCTAAACCAAGTGTTTTAACTCTCAACATACCAAGGAACACACAGATAGAAAATAAATAAAGTCTAAATTGTCAAGCAACATATTTATTGTTTTTCGCGTAATTTGAAATGGATTGACCCTATACCGACCCATTCCTTATAGCTAAACAAAATCTCGTTTTTAGTATAACGATATTTAATTGTATTAATAAAAAACTACACCGCAGAAACCAATAATCAACTTTTTTCTAAAAGAGAACACCACCTTTTACTATTACCACTTAAAAGTCATAATAAAAAAAAAATGAGGACACAAAAAATATATATATATACGTATGTGTGTGGTGGGGGTAAACATAGAATGCCCATTTATCTATCGTTCCTCCAAAAAATGTGTTCAAGAGCCAGAGTTAATTCAGTAACTTCAAAGAGTTACTTCCTACAAACGAGTCAACATTCTTAAAGTGATTAGATGATACATTGTTGTTTTATATACGAGGAATGTGAAGGGTAATAATATCTGTCCGTATAATATGCCCCTCCTGCATAGCCTACATGATATCCCCCTGTGGGTGTTAATATCTCACATGTAAAAAGCAATTTATCACCTAATATTGTCACATCATCGGCTATGATGCGATAAATTTCACGTCTATTAAAGTTATTCTGCCTATCTCTGTATCGCACACGGTTGCACAGGCGCCATTAGTGGGGGGGGACAGGTTGACCCGTCCCCCCAATGTTGGTATTAGCATTCCATGTCCCCTCTAATTTAAAAAAATGCTTCTACTGGTATATTGTCCCCCCAATATTTTTATGCTATCGGCGCTCATGCGCAGTTGTCTGGGATTGGCAAATTCAGATGATGAGGAAGCGCAATTATAATAAATGGAAACGTTCGAGAAATATTGTACTAAGTAATCGCTAGTGTTAGATACATGACCATGATGGTGCTTGAATAACCAGTCAGTTTTAAAAAAGAGGGGTAGGGTGAGTACCCTACCCCTTCTCCATTCCGACTATTCACGAGGCAGATGAAAGCGAATAATAAAGATTAATTAAATTGGTGCATTAACCTTGGTTTATTCATTAATAATCGTCAAATTTTAAGAGAATTGTTAAACATCCAAGAAAATAAATGTTCTCAGCAAAATAAAAGGAATGTGATAATTTGCCAAGAAATAAAGCATTCGAATAGGAAGTCACGGAGAAATCAATGGATAGCTAAAATTCTCTTTCAAAGAATATTGAAAAAGAAAAGGATTTTGAAGCTGGAGCTCATACAGTAGTCCCACACGCCTTTGTTTGTACTCAAAAAAAAAAGCTAGAGATTTCGGTTCTGCACAACGATTACTCATTCGAAAGTTAAACTTGTTTTTAACGGCGGAGCATTATGATTTAATCAACTGATTTCGCACACAACGGCTCACAAATCCTTTTCAACAATGCGGGAAATCTCGCATATAATTTTGGACTTGGCACGAAGCCCATAATACTTGCCATGTGATGAAAACTAATTCCTGGCATTAGATGGATCGCCTCTCTCACCTAGAATTCGAACAAACCATTTTGCAGTAGCTGGCTCATTTATTTTGAAGCCATTGTAGAAGCCAGAAACCAAAATTTACTGTCGAAGTTATAATTCGAACGTGTGATGGATTGTGGCAATTAAGTAAGCCAAAAATTTTAAAATACTTTAAAAGGAAACCGAAATATTCTCTGTATTAGAGACATATAGTTTTTTGTTGATTTTTTTGGGGTGGCTGGAACTCTTATATACAGTTTTTCTTGCCATAGGTATTCGAATCATAGCAAACGGCAGAACACGTTTTATTTTGTGTTTGTGTATGCGACTGTGCGTATACATTGTGCATCTTTGTTTAAAACTTTCCTACGACGTACGAATGCATACGACAACGCAGCTTTGTTATATGGCATTTTAAGTCTTACAGATTTCTTTTAATTAATTCATGTTCACCATATAAAGTACACTGAAGTGCCAGAAAAATTGGCACACCTACCTAATATCGTGCAGCCCCCCTCCGTGCGCATGCAGAAGTGCCGCAACACGACGTGGCATGGACTCGACTAATGTCTGAAGGTATCCTGGAGACAATTCACACCAGGAATCCTGCAGGGCAGTCCACAAATCCATAGGAGTGCGAGGTGGTGGAGATCTCTTCTGAACAGCACGTTGCAAGGCATCCCAGATATGCTCGATAATGTTCATGTCTGGCGATTTAGGTGGCCAATGGAAGTGTCTAAAGTCAGAAGAGTGTTCCTGGAGCCACTCGGTAGCAACTCTCGATGTGTGGGGTGTCGCATTATCATGCTGAAATTGTCCAAGTCCGTCGGAATGCACAATGGACATGAATGGGTGTAGGTGATCGGACATGATGCTTACGTACCTGTCACCTGTCAGAGTTGTCTCTAGACGTATCAGGGGTCCCATATCACGCCAACTGCACACGCCCCATACCATCACAGAAGCTCCACCAGCTTGAACAGTCCCCTGTTGACATGTAGGGTCCATGGATTCATGAGGTTGTCTCCATACCCGTACACGTCCATCCGCCTGATGCAATTGGAAACGAGACTCGTCAGACCAGGCAACGTGTTTCCAGTCATCAACAGTCCAATGGCGGTGTTGGCGGACCCAGACGAGGCGTAAAGCTTTGTGCCGTGCAGTCAACAATGGTACACGAGTGGGCCTTCGGCTCCGAAAGCCCATATCAATGATGGTTCGTTGAACAGTTCGCACGCTGACACTTGTTGATGCCCCAGCATTGAAATCCGCGGCAATTTGAGGAAGTGTTGCACGTCTATCTCGTTTAACGATTCTCGTCAGTCGTCGAAGGTCCCGTTCTTTCAAGGTCTTTTTCCGGCCGCACCGCTGTCGGAGATTTGATGTTTTACCGGATTCCTGATATTCACGGTATACCCGTGAAATGGTCGTACGCGAAAATCCAAATTTTGTCGCTATCTCGGAGATGCTATGTCCCATCTCTCTTGTGCCGACTATAACGCCACGTTCAAAATCACTTAAATCTTGATAACCTGCCATTGTAGCGGCAAGAACCGATCTAACAGCTTTGCCAGACATCTCTTGTCTTATATAGGCGCTGCCGACCGCATCGCGTTACGCTGATTGGTTGCAAAGCTCCGTTATTTGCATACGCACGCCTGTACCAGTTTTTCTGGCACTTCAATGTATAACCTATGATGAGTTCCTACAAGTTAATATATTCAAATCTACTCTAGTTAAAAACATAAATGCGCTTATGAGAAAAATAAATATGGCGCAGAAATAGCTATATGATCATCAAAAAATTCTAGACATTAAACTGGAGGAATATACGCAAATTCAATGCTGGTAAATGCTCTTGAAACTGACCAAGTCAACGGTGTAGTGTTTCCTCAATTTTAATGTGTTAATATCTAGAATAGACGTTTTGACATCATTTCCTATCTGCCTCCAATGTTCACAGAAGAAAATGCTACAATTCCAGGAAAATGGTCCTTGAGTGTTCTCTGGAAAAACCCGAGGATTCCACAACGACCCTCCAGGGGCGTTCCGTAATCAATTCGTAAAGCATTGATGTGTAGAATAGACTTTTTACCACATTTCCCATCTGCCTTCTATGTACACAGAAGGAACTGATAAAACTCTAAAAGAGTGTTTCTGGGGTGTGTTCTGGAACACCTCGGTGTTCCTATGAACACACTTGGGGTTCCATGACCTCCCAACAAGGGCGTCTTTAAGGCAAATTCCAGGGTGAGTTTTCTTTTGCCAGCGTTAACCCGAAGCAAATAGCCATTTTAACCTTTTAATATATTAAAAATGTTGCATATATTAACTCTTAAATCATTATCCAAAAATCAAATTAAAGTAAACTATTTTTGCAAGGAGAGTGCCAGTTCGTTTATTTTGAATTTCAGGGATCTCTGTAACAGAGTATGTATAAGTTTAGGTTTTTCTTTATTATACTTTATCCTTACCCAATTTTTTTTTCTCTTGTAGCTAACATACTATATGGCCGTACTTAATTACTGAAAAGGAACTTCATACCTTTTTATTTTTCATTCCAAACTCACTGATAAAATCCTGAATAATGTTTTCTTTATTTTAAATCACTAACCTTCTATGAATGTTGATTAAGTACAGTCCATTTAAACGGTCCTCACGAATTATCCATCTCAGCCAAGTCTTTATCCTCCTCATGGTACTGAAAGACCTCTTAATTGTAGCTGTTGTAAGTAGTAGAGTGAGGACGATCTTTAACATCTGGTGCAATGATGATAGTAGTCCATCAGGTCAACAAGGTATGGTACATTCTGCTTCTTCTTTGTGACACTTATTTCGCTCTCCCAAAAATGTTCTAAGGATTTTGTGCTTCAGAAAAATTCTCAATTTCAAATATAGTTTCCAGATATAGCAATATATATCTAGTTATAAATATATTTCAAATTCGAAGTCCAGTTTTTAACTCAAATAAATAAAAACCTTTCAATTCTAGCGCAGCAATTGACCCCCTGCCCCCCACCCCAAATTACGCTCATGTACACCAGTTACTTAACAAGCAATTTGTAAAGCATCGCCGAAAATTTCAAGAAAATCTGTAATCCGTCTAATCCACTCTTCCATCTCATGAGATCTCTGAGATAGAATTAGTGGACCATAAATAATATCTCGTAACAATAGTATTACCTATATTTTTTACGCTGATTTATTGTTTAATTTTATGTTTATGTCTGGGCAATGATGAATCTCAAATTTTATGTTTCTCTTAAACAATATTCGTAGAGAGGTTCAGTGGTTAGGCATGTAATAACACAAGGCTTCCACAGTATAAGAAGTTTGAGATTCACACTACCCCAGAAGGTTTTATTCTCTTCCGTGACTACCATTGCATTCATCACCAGTTCAGATACACTATGCTGAGCTTACGAAATATGTAATCACATTTACGAATTTGATAACTAATCTTTTAATATTATAGTCTGACTGGTCTTTAACTGGGTCCTCTGGTTCTCATAATTTCAGTTCGTCCCTGTTTCTCTGGTTCATTTATTAATTAAAACGGGTAACTGCAAATCCCTTTTCCAGCGATAAGAGATTATCGACCAATTTTCTCAGAAACCTTGCTAAGAACAGAATCAGAAAAGCTTTTGTATTTGTGGAAGGAGATTTAGATTTTAATCATATACAAAGGCATGAAGGCGTAGAAGAATTAATGGCTCATTAAAGTATTTAGCCAATATAATAATCATATAAATAATGTCTCTAAGATGTATTTTATGACAGAAGGTATTTAGTGAAATCTTTGTCCACCATATATGTTTTATATGTCTGATAATGGCAATTTTAATAATAATATATACCACAATGTACGAGGATTTTCAAATTAGGGTAGGGAGAACCGTCTAAAGGAAGGCTTCTATTTTGATAAGTGAATTGATCCGCTGTCTCAGAAATATGAAGTATCATCTGATCCCTCGAAAAATGAACAACAGATATTGCCAACAAAAAAAAAAAATGCGCTTCCGAAGACGGCTAAACTTATACTCAGATGTTTTTGATTGGTTATGCCCCTTGAAAAAGACTGGATAATATTTAAATGAAAGAAACCAGATAAAATAGACTGTGTGCTTGTATAATAAAAGTAGAAATTTAGGAAATTCAGCAATTTAAAAAAAAAAACGCTCAGAACTATACCAATACTGTTTGAAATTTTGCAAATTTAAAGCCATTCCAAAATTAAATTGTGCCATCTTATAGAATATGAGGAATCCATGAATATACTTACAATAAAATTAATCCAAATGGAACAGTTTACATTGGAACGAAAATTTTGCAAATGCAAAATTGATTTTGAAAATCTTTGTTTTATCGCTGGTCTCATTCTATGACACTTTGTTCTTCTCTCTGACAGTTTGGCAACATTACCCCAACACTGGGGCGGACGTAGACTTTAATTTTGGGGGGTCAAGGACAGAATTTTCCATGGTCATGGAATAACACCTTTCATTTATCATGAAAGTTGTAATTTTTTACAGTGATAAAACATATTTAGGGGTTATTGCCCATGTGACCCCCCTGTGTCCGCGCTTGGTCCAAAGTCAGTCGGAAAACTATTGATCTGTGGTTTGACATAGATAAAGCAAGCGTTGCATTAATGTTGTTTAAAGGAGAAAAAGGGGAATTTTATAAATTTACTTCAAGAAAAAAATTCGAAAATATATGCAGAAAATAGGAAACCCAGGAAAAATAAAATCCTGCCTGTTATTAGTATTCGAAAGCAGCACATTCTTCAGAAAAATATCAATGCGTTCATTTTTGAATAAACAGAATATAGATTTAGACGTGGATATTGCCATTTTCAGTGAGAGATGTCAACAAACTACAAAGACACTATACTAGTGGCATTTTCATTTAAGTATAAAAGTACCAGGGACTTTATAAAATGCTTTTTTATGTTACATAATATTGTGTATTTATCTTGAAATGTAAAAACTATTATATATTTTGTATTAATTTTTATATGAGTTTCGAAATTTTAATTTTAATATATATTATGAAAAAAAAGTAACCTTTACTAGTATCAGTTTCCGGCTGAATTAACAGGCTTAAATAATCAGGCCCAAAACACCCGACAGAGAGCACTCTGTCAGGAAATATAGTTTACGATTTCAAAACTCTTCTCAATTTTTCTTCATATTTAACTTTGATTTAATCTAAATCATTTTCTTTTTCTTTCTCAGCCAATAGATGGCGACACCCGTCCATCAAACTTATTCTTTTCCTTGTCAATTTTTCAGTTCTAGCTTTCAGCTTCAGGCGTTTGCATGTATTTGTCCTGAAGAAGAAGAATATACCCATCGAAGCAACTGTAAATGAATTTTGAACGTACATCTGTGACTACTTGTGTTTTGCTTACTAATACATAGTTATAGTCGAAACCGCATACATGCAAATGGGCGCGGCAAAGAAATTCCTTGCGGGTTTTACATAAAAGCGGTATTCTCTGAACTATAGCGTGGAAATAATTTGCTCATTAAATTTTTAATGAATTTTATTATTAAATTAGATATTCTTATTTCTAATTTTATAAATCATATACATTATTTATTTCAATATTTATAATGCACGGTTACTATTTCATTAATAAGAGTAACAAGAAATAATGTGCTACTTACATAAACGCATGTACCGTATTTGTGGAAAATAGTGGACAAATTATAACCATACTCTTTTGTTATTTATATCTTTGTCTTATTGTTTGATTTCAAAGAATTTAAAATCGCCAACTTTTGATCAATATTTAAGCAGATATGTCGTTTCTTTTCATCTGCCAAGTTCACAATGAATATAAACCGAAAAGTGCAAAAGAAGAAAGCAAAAAACTTGCAAATAGACTAAGTATTTTGTAAGCCAATAAAATACGAGACGCGTAATTCACGGCGCCACACTGTGGGCTAGGAAGCCAATTTAGCGCGACATAATGAAGAAAATCAACTTTCTCGGGTTGCCTTAATTTCCAGGCAACCATTAACCACATATCTATTAATGAAACACTGAATGTCAGTTATCTTAACAACTGTAACCATAAATGAGTTTTAATGGCTGAAAGTTGACTAAATAAATTTTCACGAATTTATTGTTTTCAGGTGATCCTGTTCATTTGTGAAATACGCAAGAACTATATTTTGTTTAATATATGATGTTTTATATTAATCATAGCTTAATATAAAGAAGGTAAGATTACTATTTTTTCCTACGTTTAATTATCCATAATTAGGGAAATAGCCTAGTGAAAAATGCACTCCTTCACTTACAAATGTCTTGTTATTCAGAGCTAGCAAAAATTATGCACGTATTTACATGTTTTAATTTTTTTTAGTGTATAGTTTAAGACATATGATTCCATTTAAAAGTGTAGAAAACTCCGTTTAGTTTCTATTTTAAATACTATTAATTTTTTCAGGTTGCACCGACCGTATTACGAAAATAGACTTTTTCAGTGAGTAGCTGAAATTTAAAAATCTGTTAAGGTCTGAATGTTGTGATGAATTAAAAAAGTTCATAATAAAAAAAGTAAATTTCGTTCAACCAAAATTGGACAAAGAAATAGTTAATTTCGTCAAAAGTGTCGAATTACGCTGGAAGACTTGCTATAGAAATAAAGACAGCTTTAAATCCAAGAATATGCATTAGTTGCTGTCCACAATTATCATTTACATTCTTATCCTAAAAGATACGAGGTTACCTCATCAATGTTACATATGTGGAGCTAAACCTAATGATATGAATAAGTTAGGCAATTTAGAAAAGAAAATTTTCCAACAACACTGTAAACTTCAATTTTGGATTATCAACTTTACATGCATGGATCAGGTTCTTCGAATGGTGCCTTCACATTGTATATAGACTGGAAACCAAGTGCTGATAATCGGCAGGAGGAAATAAGAGCAAAATGAAAGCTAGGAAGAATAGAATCATCGATTTCCTAAAGAAAGAACTTCACATATCGTTCGATCAATCCAAGCCTGGATATGGATCCACTAATGGAGACAACGCAGGCAGAATTTTTTTGGAAATCGGCAGAGATCACAGGAGTTGATGAAGAAATTATTACGAGATTTCATGTGATATTACAAACAAGTTCTTGTGGCTATAAGGTAGACACAGAAAAACTTAGGAATTATACTTTAGACAAAACAAAAATGTTTATTGAAAAATACTCATGGTTTCATATGCCTACATCTGTTCACAAAGTCTTGGTTCATGGATCAGAAATCATAAAAAGCGCAATTTTGCCAATAGGACAACGTGACGAGGAAGAGCAAGAAGCCAAAAATAAGGACTTCAAGTTTATTAGAGAGCAAAGGACAAGAAAAGACGCAGCGCAGTACACCACTGAAGATCTGTTTAACTACTCCATGCTCTCTTCAGATCCATGTATATCGTCATTGTCTTTAAGAGATTGGTATCACAAATATAAGTTCAAACTCTCCTCAGAAGTTGTAAATACGTTAATGAATCCTGAAGTATTTGTACATATTGAATCCGATGACAAATAAATGACGTCACTTCATGCATTTCGCTTTCCTTGCAAAAATTTAAAAAACTCATATGTTACGTCAGCAACACGTAATGACAATTAATTTGTCGTAAAATCATTTTAAGCTACATGCTATACTTCCCCTGCGTACAGCTATGAATACAGGAAAAGTAGTCTTCGGGAGACTGCAAGTACTAATAATCACTAAAAACCGGATTTTTTGACTCCACATGATACTACTTCTATATACACAGCCGTACCAAGGGAAGTCACACGTAGGGGCTATACAAAATGACCGTCTTCAAGATGTCGCAACAACTGTGTCTTACAAATTATATGCGGTATATTGAAAATTTTGTGTTTTAATGTTATACTACTTTAGTTTGAAAATAATTCACAGTCAAAAACTCGATATTTAGGGAATAATTAATTTTGTCGCACTACATTGGCTACCTAGCCCATTGTGTGCCAGTTACAAATACAAAATTTGATAGTGATTCCGTAAACAGGCATAGTATGTACGTTGGTATGTTCGAGTTATTGTACATGGAACTTGTCTAATGTAATGCATAAACATGTCTTTACAGTGTTATGGTGATAGTGAACACACCAGTGGTTGTAATGTTTTAATTTAATTAGTTAGAATTTAGGATTAGAAATTTAGAATGTCAGAGTTAAAATGAAGTTAAAGTACTTATAATTAAGTTTGCAAATTTAAGGTTAATGTTTTTATTGGTTATTTTAACTATTTGTGAACATTACAACCCTCTTACAATTATGTTTAATATTAGTTTTAGTTATTGAGAGAGTGAATAAGCTGTTCATAAAAATTGAAGTTGAAGTACATTGCTCTTTGTGTTTTACTTTAAATATAAAAAAATGAAATTTAAAGTTAGTTTTCTTTCAATAACAACAGGCTCTATTATATAAACACAAAAACAGACAGGAAAACAATTATTTGAAAAAAATTACTGCATACTGCGGCTTTATACGGTAAACATGATAATATCGAAAACAAAGTAGTCTAGGTTGACAGTTATTCCGGGATAAAAAAAGAAACCAGAATTCGGCTGCGCTGAGAGTGATAAAATTCCTTTCTAGAAGGTTATTTAAGTTCAAAGCTTTTATTTTACTGATGAGTACCAAAATTGCTTAAATTAGAAATTTCCAAATTTATGATGGGTAATCCCTAACTGTATCGAGGTCTACATTAGACCTGCTAATTATCCTGGTGTTTTTGAAAGCACCAGGAAATATTTTACCTTATTTTTAATTTAAAGGGAAGGCACTAAATTAAAATTAAGATTTAAGTGAAAATAAGGAAAAGGGAGCTTATATTTTTTTTCTTTTGGCCAACATCCAAGCATCGGTTGGGGTAGTCTTAATAACGTCTTATTCACTTTCAAGCCACACTCTCTCTGCCGATTTTCGATGGCTCTTCACATTTCGCCATCTTGTGACTTGGTGTGCTGGTTAAGGACCGCCAGAATGTTTGGTCGCCAATTATTAGCCAACTTTAACTTGGCTCATGTTAACGTTGGCTGACATGGCGTCCGCCATGCTAAAGAAAGGTGGCCACTCTGGCAGCACAGAATCCGGCCGTGACCTGATTTTTCCAGGTGTCCGATTGTGTTGTCTACGAGGTCTAAATTGAGCTCAAAGTTTAAACTTTCATCCTTTGAAAGGAGCCAACGTTGATCAAAAAAATTAAACATCTTACAGAGAGAAATTATAAAGTTTTGGATGCCCCGATAGGCCAAAATTATTTTATTTCTGTGTTAAATGTGGGCTTTTAAAAACTAAATATAATATGTAGAACAAAAACAAAAAGGTGGGTTAGTATGTTATGGGGGTCCTGCTTTTAAAAAGAAAAGAAATTTAATTATATGTACATTATTTATATATAGAATTTTTAAGGGATTACATTTTTCTGATAAACATCAAATTAATTTAAAATTCAAGCATTTGGCAATTGAATAAGCATTTTCTGCAATCATTTTCGTTAGTCACATAATTAAATATAATGTTCCTAAAAGTATTGAGGTAATTTCGAAGTTCTCTTATTTTGTTGTATGTCATGCTGGATCCTGGTTGAAGAAACTAATTTGATTGATTTGTATATCGTTGAGCTGAGGGAAGCACTAACCGTTTTGGCACTGACACCTTTTAACTTTGTGGCATTTCTTTTAATGACTGGAATCTATGGAAACGCCTTGGTGCGTTTTAATCTTTTTGGCGTTGCTGCCAAAGAGGACTGCCAAAGAGGAAGGTTTCGTCTTGTGGAGAACTCTACCTCATCAATGGAACATGGTAAATACAGTGCACAATTATCTTGAAGTACAATCTCATCTGGAATAATCAAATAAAGAGCGGCAGAATATCGGAAAGAAAAGACATTTACAACATCAAAACATATAATATTTATATAGTGAGAGAGAGAGAGTGTGTGCGTTATTATTTATTTATCTATTTATATGCACCTAGGTGTTTAGATATAATTTATTTATTTTAAAAAAGCGAATTTTCAAATTTCGTCCTCACACAGATTGTGTGCATTGTATGTCTCCTGTGATAAATAAAATCTATTTATTTATTATTATTATTAGAAATCAGAGTGAGGGAGGCATAAACAAAGCCATAAATAAGCTGGTAAGCAGGGCTGTCCTGAAGAAATGATTGAGAGTATGCTATGCTGTCTTAATTAAAGAACATCGTAATTGCGGGATTACTGGATTTGGTGATGTCACAGCGCTGCTCTGACTGGCATTTGACTGGTCGTCTATCGTCTGTCCAAGCCCATGATGGCAGTTGCCACTTTCATCAGTTTTTCATTCCTCTCCTGGTCGTAGGCAAGGACGGTATATTTTAGGGGCTTCTGGGGTTCAAGAGGTTTTCCGCATTTGTTTCTATTTATGTTTGTTTTGCAAATGACAAAAACTGAATTTGTTGAAAGTCCTTAAAACCAGAAAATACAAAAACTTTATTGAGATCTTGAGTACGCGGATCGCACTCCGGTATTTTCAAAATTTCTTGACGAGACGGCTCTCACGCACAGCGTGTGCTCTTTTGGCGACAGCCTTTCTGAGTAAAGTGACGCTTCGACAAGGGTTGATATAGATATTTCCGATTGCGAAATATGTAACAGGAATTTTGTAGTCACTTTCACGCAAATGATAATTGCCTTTAACTCTCTGACTGTTCAATGTTTTATCCGTCCTTCCAAAAGTGCATATTTTTAGTTACATTTCAAATCTGCATGTGTTGAGTTAAAATATGTAGCACATTTTTGTAAACAAGATTTTTTTAATATAAATTTCGTGCATAAGAACAGGCTTTCATAAAAATCAATTTTAAGAGTAATCACACAAAGGCAAAATTTCTGAAAATGAATTTTGATTAAATTACGGTTTACTTTATAGAATACAAATATAAAGCATGTATACTAATAAAAATCACTCGCTGAACGTTTCCTACAAGCCATATTCTGGATATAAAAAACGATAATAACGGGAGCGTTTCCAAAATCAGTTAGTGAACGCTATTTGTTGACCAAAACGCGACTCAAAGTCTAAACATTGTAGAAAATGCGTTATCAACGTTTAAAAGGGGAAAAGCAGGGTGCGCTTTTAAATAGATGGAAAAATTGCACACTCCCGAAATCGCGGGATGAGCAAATTTTGTTACTTTCATGTTGCCCGTGGAAATCGCGGGATAAGCAGTCAGAGGGTTAAAATGAAAAATTAAGTGCACGTAAGAGTTCTTTATCTTTCATGATAATGAGGAAATGAAGAGTTTTTCTTTGAAAAGAAATTCTAAAATTTAAAAGCAATTTTTGTAAACTACTTATTTTCCATTTTGAAGTTATTGATCTCGTGGTGTAATCAATATTCATTTCGAATATTTTTCCAGAATCGATGACCATAGTTTTTCGATGAGATAATGGATCTAAAGTTCATATAGGAAAAACCATTAAATTGTAATTATGATATTCTGGAAGTTGATGCATTGGATTGATATACCTTTAGTTCATATAATAAGCAAAAAAAAACATCATTGGTGAAAGTTTTGCCAAGTGTTTTCTTAAATTCCGGTTAAAGAATACAAAAGGTATTGTGTATATAATATAAATTGTGTATATACTAAAATATATACTGTGTATATAATATTGTGTATATAATATAAATATGAATCCCACGAACCTTGCAGTTCTTAATTAGACGGATGATATAATTTATTTCTTTATTTACATAGTTATATACAAGAAAACCATAAAACATCATGTCCCGGAAATATTGTACATTGACCAATATTTGCCATTTCTGTTATCCCAGCGAAGGATAATAATATATCATAAAATCTTAAATACGAAGAAAGGGAGCATTATTTTGGTGTCCAAGTAGCCTAGTTAGTTAAGGCACTCTGATGGTGACTGAGGGTCTCCGGTTTGACTTCTGTGACCCGGTATATCTTTTTCTTCTTCTCAAAAACAGTTCCAGCTTGTGCTTATAGGCATAGGTGAAAAACAAAATACTATCCATATACTTTAACATTTTTACGGGATTAGATGAAATTGAGAGAGAGAGAGAGAGAGAAGAAATAAATTTATTCAGGTACAGTCTGTACATATATTGCCTATTATTTAGATTGTTACGTTGGATGTTGCCTATTATTTAGGTTGTTATGTTGGATGTTGCCTATTATTTAGATTGTTATGTTGGATGTTGCCTATTATTTAGATTGTTATGTTGGATGTTGCCTATTATTTAGATTGTTATTTTGGATGTTGCCTATTATTTAGATTGTTATGTTGGATGTTGCCTATCATTTAGATTGTTATGTTGGATGTTGCCTATTATTTAGATTGTTATGTTGGATGTTGCCTATTATTTAGATTGTTATGTTGGATGTTGCCTATTATTTAGATTGTTACGTTGGATGTTGCCTATTATTTAGATTGTTACGTTGGATGTTGCCTATTATTTAGATTGTTACGTTGGATGTTGCCTATTATTTAGATTGTTATGTTGGATGTTGCCTATTATTTAGATTGTCATGTTGGTGAATTTGAATTAAAATACTTACGTCTAACTCAGGGCCAGATTAAGACTATGGTGTGCCCTAGGGCATACGGGAAATATGGGCCCCTCACCCTCCCCTTAGTGCATGTACAAAGTTCACTTTACCAGACTCAACAATGTACTGAGTCAAACAACAATATTAATCAACGTTTATTGGCGTAGTGATACCAGCGCCGATGTTATGGCGTGATTAGATGGTGAAACGTTCGAAAGAAAATAAATATTTCTGCGTTTGGTGGGACCTGCCGGGCGGAGGCTCTACCCACTGAGCTACGAACGACAATATATAATCTCTTTACGAACGTATATATACTGTTGCCAGTTATTTCGCAGAATGGTGTAGTACATAGACTACTATTTAAACCAAATTGCAAAGAGACTGGTATTAAATTGATCGAAATGCCCGTTGCAGCATATGTATTTATTTTATATAAATCGAACACTACGCAGATTAAATCAAACAACGATGTCGATCAATCAACGTTTATTGGCGTAGTGATACCAACACCGATGGTATGGCGTAGTGATACCAACGCCGATGGTATGGCGTGATTAGATGGTGAAACGTTAGTCCATGTACTACACCATTCTGCGAAATAACTGGCAACAATATATATACGTTCGTAAAGAGATTATATATTGTCCTTCGTAGCTCAGTGGGTAGAGCCTCCGCCCGGCAAGTGGAAGGTCGTGGGTTCAGGTCCCACCGAAGGCAGAAATATTTATTTTCTTTCGAACGTTTCACCATCTAATCACGCCATACCATCGGCGTTGGTATCACTACGCCAATAAACGTTGATTGATTGACATTGTTGTTTGATTTAATCTGCGTAGTGTTCGATTTATATAAATAAATGTACTGTGTATTTTAAAATTTCATTGATTCCGATATTTTACACAGTAAGTAAAGAACATTCTACGTGTAAACGCAGGCTTTGGTTGCAGCAAAGTTTTGAATAATGCCTACTGAATTAGCTTTGACTTTTACTGTAAGATCTATTTCAATGGATAACAATAAAAGCACAAACTTTGATCAAAAGTCTGGAGATGAAAGTTTTGGCTTCACGCATTCTTGCTCTCTCTCACTAAATTTTTATAACGCGAGTACCCTGTAATTGTTTTTTAATGCTTTCAGACTTCAGAAGTAAAAATCTTGTTTTCTGTGGGCCTCGGAATCTTGGCCGTATGTGATCTGTGGATAATCAGGCCTTTGTCCGATAACTAGGTTAGAAATGAAGGAGATCCTGAAGCAATAGCTTTAGTTACAAGGCTCTACTGCAGATGGGTAGCGTATTAAGTTAATCTAATTTTTATAGTTTAGTTACCTCGCTTTGGTTCATTCAATTTTCCACAATTTTACAAATTTCGTGATGAACAATACATTAATTTTAATTTTATTAGGTTTTGATAGTTTGATGTTGATTTATGGCCTCTCTTGAGGAACTGTGATATGAAGTAGGATATAAACAGAGTTTATGTTTGTATTTTGCCTTAAAAGGAGGAACATATCCAAGTTCATGCACACTGACACATTGTTTCGATACCATTATTTTACTTTGTTTTTTTGCGGGTTAGTTTCCTTATCTGTTTCGACAGGATATTCTTCTATCCGAATAATTAAACGAAAAAAACAAAGATGAGACGGAGAAGAGAGAGGACGAGACTGGACGTCTATTCTGTAGAAGGTTAAAAGTAAGTACCACTACGTTATACCATAATATCATTTTTTTTCACAGTTAAAAACCACAATTTTTTCAAAAATTGTGGTTTGCTTAATAACGATTCCTTACTGAGGTGGTGTACTGGCCACCCGTTTATATATTATTGTAAAAATTCGGGGATTAAATATTCACTTTATCAAATATTTGTGTTTTTTTTTTTACAAATTTATCTTCTAGGAGCAGACTTTTAGTTCGATCGAAGTCTTAATCTTTCGTCAGAGTGTTGGACCAGGAATCTCATGGCTTTATTTCTTTATTTCATGAAGCATGAAAAAAATATCCATGGCTATTCCATAGCTGGCTCATGAACTAAGATTTCGTCACTTATGCAAATTTATTCATTCATTCATTCATTCATCTCATGTCAAATTTATTCGTTCAAATTTATTCATTCCTCTCCCATGTCAAATTTATTAGTTCAAATTTATTCATTCCTCTCCCATGTCAAATTTATTAGTTCAAATTTATTCATTCATCTCTCATGTGAAATTTATTTGTTCAAATTTATTCATTCATCTGTCATGTCAAATTCGTTAGCTACGGCACATCGTTACTTCTTCGTATTATTCTCCCTGTTTAACCTTTTCATTAAAGAAATTCTTTCCGTTCGTTAAAGAAACATGAAAATGATTTGCCAAATTAAGGAACAAACATGAATTAATTCGGATGCAGAACCTAACTGATTTCTAGCAGGAACTGATTTGAATACACGACTGCGTTTTATGCAAATTTTCTTTGCAGATTACACTGTGCCGATTCTATCACCCAATGTCACACTGTTTACATTTTCTTTTCACATACCTAAATAAAATGCAAACATCGCATTTGTTACTTAATATGGGAGTACAAGTGCATTGGTGTGTTTATAATCATTCATCGATTAATTTTCCAAATTTCGAAGTGAAGAAAATTTTTTTTTATTGTTAATAGTACACACACACACACACACACACACATATATATATATATATATATATATAAGTTTTATATACAGGGTGGTCCTGAACTCTACCGACAAAATAAGAGGGGGTGTTGGGGACACCAAATAAGGCATGTTTGTCCATATCCCCGTGTCCGCAAAGGGGCCGGTTTGGCTGTAGAGCGTAACTACTGTTTACGTCCATCACGTTGCTACGTAGCCAATTGCATGAATTAAATGCAATTTTTGATGCATAATTTAAGTGAATGAGCTAAATACAGTAGAGACAAAGAAATCCGGAATTCCGTTTTCTGATTTTGATCTGTGTTACTGTTTAGTGAAAATAAGCCTAAAAATGCCTTTTTTAACACACTGGAAAAGAGTTGGGAACTGCCAAGTATGTGTAACAGGTGAAGAACATCAAAATAAACATTTTTTGTTCAGTGAATTTTTTTCCAAAAATTAGCCATTCGGGCACTACAGTGAATTTAGTGTTTGCATCCACCCCATTTAAGGTTTCCATAAATGGCTACAATGCACCATTTCACAAAGTTTTAAAATTGTTTAATGTGAACAGACATCGGGCTCTCTCCAGCGATTTTTTAAAATCAGTTAAATTCACCGCGCCGTGCGATTGTATGAATTCTACACATACAATTCCGGTGAATTTAACTGATTTTAAAAAGTCGCCAGAGAGAGCGCTCTTTCTTAGAAAAAAAGGCAGTTTTAGGCTTATTTTCACTACATAGTAACACAGATCAGGAACAGGAAACTGAATTCCGGATTTCTTTGTCCCTTTTGTATTATTAGCTCATTCGCTTAAATTATGTATCAAAAATTGTATTTAATTCATGTAAGTGGCTACGTAGTAGCATGACGGACGTGAACAGTAGTTACACTCTACACGGCCCCTTTGCGGACACGGGGATAAGGGCGAATTAGTGTCCCCAACAACTTTCTACTATTCGGTAGAGTTCCGGACCACTCCGTATATTATATATGTATATATATATATATATATATATATATATTTTATACATACATATTTTATATGTATATATATTATATATCAGTTCCATAGTGAAAAATTAAAGAAATATATTAAAAGCCAGTTAAAATGTTCTTTTAATATAGTTCATGTCGAAAAGTATGCATATTACATATGATTATATGTCGACATATTATGTGTGATATAATTTAATAAAATATATCGATAAATTACATTACATATATGATTACAAATCGATTAAGATAGTGGCGTAGGTTAGGGTGGGACTCAAGGGGCTTAAACCCCCCATTGGGTAATAATGTACACTGTTCTCCTTGTCACTGAAGTATTGTGCGTGTGTTTGACATTTTTTTAAAATCTGCATTATCTCCCCCATAATTTTTGTATTGCCACACCCCTGGATTAAGGTATTTATAAATATAACGAAATTTGTTATCTGTGATTGGCGTGCATTTGGAAATAAATCGCCCCAATATGAAATTTAATAAATGTACATTGTTTGAGTCAGAACGATTTTATTTTCTCCTCATATTTTAATAATCTTTAAATCATTGTTATTAAAATATTTCAAACCTTCATTTTACAGTTTTTATCATAAAATTTTTAAATAAATATAGAACCTAAACTTTTTGTTATTTGAGCATTTAAATTTTTATCGGCGTTTTGGCCTAATTCTGAGCAAGTCAACCTTCAAGTAACTATTTAAAAGGAAACAAAAAGTAGGCAAATAGGCAACGAATTAATACACCTTCGTTTTCGATGATTCTACTTTTTTTTTTAATTTTTGTTTTCGTATTCCTGCAAAGAAAAACAACAACGCATATTTTAAGCGATACGGTAGAGCATCAATTATCCGAATATCGATCAACCGAAACATCGATTAACCGAAAGCGTTCCAGTCAGAAAATACAAATTTGTGCGTCATGTAGTTTCGCTAGCGGCGGAATTATGAAAAAGCAATTCAGCAAGTGTATACCGAAATTAACTTGAAGGATGTTGTGTACATGGCAGCAGAAGCTTGGTTTACTGTCAGGGACACTACACTAGCAAAAGCTTGGAATAAGCTCCTTCCATCAGAAGAGTATTTCACTGCACCTGAAGAGCAGCACCAAATAGCCAATTTATATTAAAACCGGATGGGCTGATTAAAAAATCTTCAGGTTCTGAAGAATGCGATCAGGAAAACATTCAAGACTGATTGGAATGTGACGTTGATGACTCTGGTTATCGGGTATTAACGTAAATCATTACCAGTGTCATCGACGACTAAGACCCTTGCGACGACGACCTTGCCAAAAAAGGACCATTCAGTGAGGAAGCTTTTCACTGCCTTGAGATGGCTATGAAGCGGTTAGAACAACAAGAAAAACGTTATGCTGTCCAATTGCTGTCTTTAAAAGGTATGCGAGATTTAGCGGAAAAAAACAAGTGTCTTCTCTGCAGCAAAGGAAAATTTTGGACTTCTTTTCCTAAACTGTAGGCCTACTTTAATGCATGTTACTACTACTACCCACTACTACTTTAATTCATGTTATTAATTATGTACGGCATGCATTATGTAAGGTATGTATTTGTAAGACGTGTGATACAAAATATATAAAAGTTTTGTGTTTAATATCACTGTTTCTTTATTTCATATTGCTCCTATGACAGTGGAACAATTTTTTTTCGTAAATGATCGGTTATCCGCAAAACCAGTTATCCGAACACCCCCAGTCCCCAATTGTTTCGGATAACCGACGCTCTATGGTACTTCCAACAAAATAGCATTAAAGAATAATAATTATGGCTTTTTTCTTCGGAAAATGTGTGTGCTGTGTGTATATGTAAGGACATAGGTATTTGCGCATAAACCTGTAAACTACATGGCAATTCGAAATTGTATTTGCACATATGTATTCAAATTTCTATTTTGTATACAATTTTTAAATATTATTTTTGCAAGCCATCATTGGTCTCTGAGTACAACGATATTCTATCGTTTATGTTTAATTTATATACATCTAAATTAGTTACTAAAAATTGGGGGAATGCTTAAACATTAGTTAAGAATAATAATTTTTTAAAATTTTTAAGTATCTTTATATACCTATAAGCTTAGACATGAAATATGAAAAGAACAGGAAACTTAAACATCCCCTACTCCCCCCCCACTCAAAAATAGAGCAAAACAACACTAGGAATACATATTAATTATTTACATTCTTAATAAATTATAATAATGCAAATTTGGTTTAAAATTCGCTTTTAATATATTGTTTAGATATTATTCGTGAGTTTCGTGAGTTAAAAAAACTGAAATTCAATTTTCTAACTTCAAGTAAACATTTTTAATTTCGTTTTGATTTTAATTTAATTATAAATTTTTAATTCAAATGCTTTAATTCTTAAGTGTATATAACGGTCTCGAGACCAAGTTTACCACAAATTTCCTTTTTAACTAGTGAACGCTTCCCTTTATTCTATAAAAAATTGCTATTTTTTTTATAAAAAGCAAGAAAGCAGTTAGAAAGGTGCCTTCGGAAATAGGTTTCTTTTATTTGATAAAGTAAATTAATGAATTTGTTTAAAGCCTCAAATCCTTAAAATACTTTAGCGTTTTTCTAGAGCGTTGAACTGATGGAATCGTATTTTCTAAAGTGAACTCATTCTGTTGAGTGGTTTATATAAATGGTTTAGACTTTGGCCAAACGACAACGGCTATACATCTTACGAACACCACCACAAAGTCTCTAGTTATTTTAGCCAAAGCCATTGTAAAGTTTAAAGCAATACAAAAAATATAATGTCTTTATTTCCATTTCCAATATTTTTTGGGAATTGCGTATATTTTAAAAACAAACTCTAGAAGAAAACTTATACAGTGGTTTTCCATTTAAATCAGTGATGATCTTTCTTCTTTTAGAACAGAGCTTTTCGAAGTGTTGTTCGCGGAACCCTTAGGTATCGTTATGTTTCAGGATTTCTGCAAGCAATTTACAAGACATCACTGTCATTTTCAAGAAAATCTGGAAATTCGCCAATTTCATGGCAACCATTCAGAGCTAACTAGC
Source organism: Dysdera silvatica (assembly GCA_006491805.2). Lineage (NCBI taxonomy): Eukaryota > Metazoa > Arthropoda > Arachnida > Araneae > Dysderidae > Dysdera > Dysdera silvatica. Next base: position 42,962,936 of record QLNU02015359.1, on the reverse strand, counting down.
TATGATCCATACACAAAAAAATGAGAAAGATATTGTATATCTTTTAATATTATTTTTATGTTTATATCCTTACAGTGATAGCTATTAGCCTATTAAATTCTCTTTAAGCATTATTTATAGTAGGGGGAAGGGAGTTCTGTGGCCGTGCATATGACAAGAAAAGGGTTCCATCTACCAAGGGCAGACACATGGGGAGGTTACAAAAAATATTTTTTCACTGTAAAAAATTCCAACTTGCATGATAAATGAAGGGTGTTATTCCAAGACCATGGCAAATTCTGTCCGTGATTCCCCACCCCCTTTCTCTAAATGAATGTCTGCGTCCGCCATTACCGTCTGCTGAATAGCAGTTTGAAAACCACTGCTTTAGATCATGGTGTTACATAGCTTTGGTTATGTCTATTACATTTCTGAATGCATATTGAAATTTAAATCGAAGTTAAACGCAAAAGCAGTTATGTGATATTGTCATGTCTTTTGCAGCACTTTTGGTAGAAAATCATTCTGGATCCATCAAAACTACATCAAGACTATCAAGACAATTTGATGTATATTCTGATGAAGGCACACCAAGCTGTTGTCGAAACCATGGAAAACGACACACACGTAATGGCGCTTTGTGTTAATTTTTCAGTCTATTGCGACATTGGATCCAAGTAACGAAAAATTTATTAAAAACCGCTGTTCTTTTCAATTTTAAACTTTTCGAAGGACTTGGTAAATAGTGGTTTATTTCCTGCTATATCATTTAGCTGAAGGTAAATAATAATGTTCTGCAAATTATAAAAGAATCTTTGAGGAAACTCAATATATTTCATGTGTGCTTTCAATTGGGATGCTGTAAAAAAGTTCGTCATAAAAATATTACTTGTTGCCACTATTGTTTTTTTTTTAGTGTTGGAAAAATTTTCGATTGCAAACTCGGGCTACTAACATCTCAATAATTATACTTGAACCATACAGAATTTGTAGATACAAGGAGATAGGAAAAATTAAGTTGTTTGGGGGAGCTTTCAATGACGAACTAATTCGGGAATCCGAGGTTTAGTTCAGCTTTGGGAAAACACCGAACTGATGGTATAAATGCAAGAAATCCTCACTTTCTTCATATTTTACCTAATCTAAAGAAAACAGCAGTTCTCGAAATATTGGGAACTTTTTCCTTATGCTTTTGGTCAACTTTACTTATTTTCCACTGTTTTAGTACTCTTCATGTACTCTCTTTTCGTTTTATTTACTATTTTCTTTTGTTTTAACTTTTTATAATTTATTTTAATATTATTTTTTATGTTTCCTTAACTCGGTGGCGGCTGACGGTCATTATTGCAGTGTTGCAGAACAACCAGTTTTTCATTACCAGGAAAAAAAAAATTGTGTTAATGTTTTTATTGTTATTATTTTATTAGAATATGTTCATTTAGCTTGAAACATGTCATAAAAATGATCGCAGTCATCCCAAACATTTCAATAAATGATTCGATCTTCGAAATAGCATATCTACTAGCCGTCTGTGTCAGCGCTGCAACAGCGAGCCGCTATGGAGCTGGGTATGGGTAGTAAAACAAGACACAATCATCTGTATTCGCCAGACAGGAAGGGTTTGTTGTTGCAAACCCTGTGCAACACGCGTTTCTCCCTCTCGTTATTCGCAATCGCAAAATCCCTACGTTATGACTATTTTTGTGAGTTTCACATTCTTTTCTTCACGAATATAGTCTACGATGTTATTTGATTTGAAATATGATATATATGATATGTTTGAGATTACGTTTTACTAATCCGTTATTCTTTTTATTATATCACTAAAAATACATAATTAACGTTGACTTTAATTATAAATTAATGAGTACTTTAAAAAATCATAATAAATAGTGTAAAATATCTATCGACCCTTATATTTCATATTATTTCTTGATCTTTCTGTTATAATTTTCGGCACACAAAGCCCCATTATCTCCTCAATCTCTCATCCCATTCCTTCCTTGTCAGTTAATTTTCTTTTCTAGTAGTTATATTAATTTTTAAATAATTTGAAATTTTGGATTGTCGTAATTGTAATTACGCAGACAATGTCTTGTTGCTACTTTACGTTGTTTTTTATAACGTTAAATGAAGAGCCGCTCAACTAAGCTACTACCTAAGCACCTTTGGTGGAAAAGCTTATTTTTTCCAATAAAGGGGAGAGTGCATATGAAACATGCTTATGTAAGATATAAACAATAATAAAACTAGCACATTGTGATAAAGTGACAACCGCCCTGGCAGAACTGCAATACTTGAATGTACGACATAATGCGAGTAAAAGATAGAAAATACACGTAATAATAGTTAAATATTGAATTATGGAAATCAGTGGCTCTCAACATTTTTCGCTTGGACCCTTTTCATGGCTCCTCGTTGGCCACCCCTGACAGCTTTAAACTATAATGAATGTGTGATTTTTAATAAATATGTTTTAGCAAATCCACTTTTTTACTTATTACATACTAGTTGCTTACAATACGAGTCTTAATACGCTATTGTACGCTAATGCACGATTTTTGATGAAGGTGGCAGTAGAGATTTGGATTCTTTCAAAAAATGTGGGCTCATTGCCCAACAATGACATAATTGTAACGCATTCGTCTATCATGGCATTAACAAGGGTTAGACAATCAATGGCGTCGTGGAAAGAATACCGTTTTTCGGCCCACTGTAGTTCGAGAGTTGATTTCCTTGTTAGCAGAGATTTGAATTCCTCGGAAAAATGTAGGGTCTTATTGCCCTACAATAGCGTAATTGTAACGCATTCGTCTATCATGCTATTAATAATGATTGAACAACCAATGGCATCGTGGAAAGAATGCCGTTTTTCTGCCCAATGTTGTTTGAGAGTTGATTCCCTTGATATTGGGGATTTGAAATCCTCAGAAACATGTGGGCCCATTGCCCTACAATGGCGTAATTGTAACGTATTCTTCGATCATGGCATGAACAAGGGTTTTCCAGCCGAAGGCAAATATTAAACGCTTGCCCTTTTTCCGCCCACTGTAGTCTGAGATTTGTCTCTTTGCAACAGAGGTGTGGATTTTTCAGAGACTTGTGGGCCCATTTCAATCCAATGGCGTAATTATAAGGCAATCATCTACCATGACATTAACAAGGGTTTTCCAACCAATGGCATAGATGGAACGAGTGCCGCTTTTCGGCCCATTTGAGCCCAAGATTTGTCCCTTGCAAGAGAGGTTTAAATTCCTCAGCAAATTGTAGCTACTGGCACAACAGCATGGCATGCATTGCCCTTATCTTGTATTTTAAATTCTTGTATTGTAAAAACACACACGAAACAAATTAGCATTGAACGTGTATAACAGCACTTACAAATATGCGACCATTTGCCATAGTAATTTATTTACATCATATTTTTCTTCTAAAATCCACTTCGCCTTGTTTCACTAAAGTGGATTCAAATGTATTGCAGAAAATGTGTTAATGATGAACGCGAATTATACAGGTAATCTCCACACATTTCTTACATAATACGGTACAAAAGATTAAATAAATTTTCATTTCTGTATGAAAATGATTGAATTTATGATGTCCGGTCATGAGAGTAATTTTTAAAGTTATTGGTGGGGGTGGGGGTGCATATCATATCATGGACCTTTGTATATTACAATTTCATATTTGTATATTACAATTTTATATTTGCATATTAAGATTTTATATTTGTATATTACAATTTTATATTTGCATATTAAGATTTTATATTTGTAT
>QLNU02015359.1:42947764-42959080 GCA_006491805.2 Dysdera silvatica | reverse complement strand
TATTTCAAAAGCCATTTTGAAAGGATTGTCATGTGGTTTAACCCCTCTTTAGGCAACATGATAAAAGTATGGTCATATTAGATAAAATTGCTCATGCTATTTTCTTAGGCATATTTCCGTCGACAGCTTACGAAAATCATTCGAGACATGAGATAACGAACGTCAACTTGTCATAAGTTTTTACGACATTTAGTTTTCGATAAACTCTTCTTTTATGAAAAGGGAAACTACGACTCATATTCTAAGTTTCACTGACACTTGTTCATGATCTGTGTAAGTGTTTGCTCGCTTTTATTTATATTACCATGTATTGTGAACGTCCAAGTTGCATTAGATGTTTCTTTACAGTTCTGTGGCCGGTGATATCTAGAATAGACTAAAATATTTTCAAGAAATTTTATACGGCTTTATAATGAGAAATTTCTAAACTAATGCCAAAACCAAAGTATTCAGAGAACGGTACAATACATGAAATAATTGAAGTAATGTAATACTATAAGGTACACACACACACGCGAGCAATCGGGTAAAGTAAAACTTTATGTACAGAATAGGCATTTTATTATGTTGTAAAAGTAAAAGATTTAGAAATACTGAATACTGGTAAGAGATATCACACGCAGCTGTTTGTATAACCACATTTCTTAAAAAATATAGAGCTGTGGTCTTCAAATGTTTTACCTTACCGAACCCTCTTGTTACCACATGAGATTATTCCGGGTATGGATATCATACGCTGCTATTTGTTCAACCACATTTTTTCGAAAAATGTGTGGCTGTGGTTCTCAAACTTTTACCTCACGAAATACTTTTATTACCACATGGGATTATCCCGGTAATGCATATCATCTGCAGCTATTTGTGCAACCACATTTCTTAACAAAATGTAGGGATGTTATTCGCAAACTTCTTACCTTACGAAATCTTCTTGTTACCACATGAGATTATGCCGGGTATAAATATCATACGCAGCTATTTGTGTAACCACATTTCTTAAAAAAATGTACGGATATGGTTCTCAAACTTTTTACGTTATGAAACCTTCTTGTTACCACATGAGATTATTCCGGGTATGAATATCATACGCAACTATTTGTGCAACCACATTTCTTAACAAAATGTTGGGCTGTAATTCTCAAACTGCTTACCTTACGAAACCTTGTTGTTACCACATGATATTAATCCGGATATAAATATCATACACAGCTATTTGTGTAACCACATTTCTTAAAAAAACGTGCGGCTGTGGTTCTCAAACTTCTTACCTTACGAAACCTTCTTGTTACCACATGAGATTATTTCGGGTATGAATATCATACGCAACTATTTGTGTAAACATACTTCTTAAAAAAATATAGGGCTGTGGTTCTCAAACCTTTGGTTTTACGGAACCTTTTTGTTACCACATAATTAGCCACGTGTGTGCGTGTAATCCTTCTATAAATAATATTTATATTTATTAAATATTATTTAAATAAAATCTGGAGGACTATAATTTATCACTGTTTCAACGTAAGCATAAAAATAAGCAAACAGTTAAAATAAAAAGATGGTAATAATTTTTCATAGTGCGAAATATTTGCTACCGTTAGCCAATTATATTAAAAGCGATGTCTTTGGTGCTATCGACACTCAAAACAGAAAACTATAATTGACAAATAAAGTAGATTGTATGAATTTTAAAATGCTTTAATTTTTGCGATGCGTTAGACATTTTCTCAAAAACGTGAAACAAGCGTATTTTCAAATACAAGCGATCTTTTACTAGATATTTGTTCTGCCAAATACTTCAATATTATAAAATTAATCAATATTATAAAACGCTTGTCCTTGATTTTCTTCCAATAGAAGAACGCTTGTTTTACCGCTATGAGAACGCATGTATCTCCAGAGTGATCTCTAGAGGTACATGCGTTCTCATAGTGGTAAAACAAGCGTTCTTCTATTGAAAGAAAATCAAGGAACAAGCGTTCCCCTCACCTGAAAAAACCCAACAATACTTGTAATTTTGGACGCGAGAAGCCAATTGACAACAAACGGAATTCTTAACCTTCTTAATAGAACCATAAAACAGGGGAGTAAAAGAATGTTGCCACTAAATTATGAAGAAGCAACTAATTAAGCAAATGATCTATGACATTTAATTGTACGTGATTTTTGCGACTGAATTCTACAAAATAACTAATTAAACGAATGGGCCGAAACGGATGTTGTTATTTAAGAACAAAAATATGAAAGAACTCTTCAATGTTAGCGAATATGAGAACGTTGAACATGGAACATGTATTCAATAATATTGAAGGCTTTTTTTTGAAAGACTTAATATAAAGACGTAACCATTAGTCCATGGTTTGTAAAGTATACACGATATGAAATTTCTACATTTAATATTTTCTAATCCTCGATCAAATACATCATCAATTACAGTTCCATTACGTGTTGGGTTAATTTTCAATTCTGATATCGGATCTAAATTAAATATTTTATTAAAGATTTAAAAGTTTAGGATAATTCATTAATACGCCAGCAAATTAATTCGATTATAACACTAGAGGAAGCAGCATGCCGTTTTGGCGGAGTGATACGTTTGAACTCATTCATGATAAGCGGAAGACTGATCTATTATTTTAAATTTCAAACACAAAAATCCATATTGATGTTAAATATATAACGAGAAATTATATAAAATATTTGTTACCAGATAAGGAAAGTGACATTATGTACAATATTTGGAAAACGTCAAATAAAATAAAATAATTTGGTATGTTGCCAATTTTAGAAATTGTAGTTATAAAGTTTGCATTACTTTGTATCCCAAGTGGCAATAGTACAGGAAGCCATTGATAAAATTAATACGTAATTTTTCTGCTCTTGAATCCAACAATAGCCGTCTACTTTTATAAAAATCTGACGAAAAATTTAACGAAAAAATTAGTTTTTTTTAATTAACCCCTGTAAGAACATTTTCAGCATTAAAAGTTAACTTAGCTGATAGAGTGTTCTTTCGTACTTGGAAAACCTAGAATTGTTAAGTCATTTCAAACCTTTCTTGAAGGTCAAGGAAAAGTAAAAAAGTGATATTATTTGGCTAAACCTGAAAAAAAAGAAAATCTTCTCAACTTCTGTCTTGAACAGAAAAATATCTGCTGCGGACATGAAACCATTTTTCCCACAATCGGGTTTTGAAACCAGGTCTGCCAAAACGGGTTTCTGTAGTTGGTCAGGGATGTTCTTTCTTCAATATGAATGGATATACTTCGTTAGTAACATAATATAGATAACAAATCATCTATTCTGTGTATATCTTTAACTCGATTCAAAGCATATAAACAATTGAAGTTAAAACTCTAACATCAAAGATCCATTTGAAATTATACCGCCATTAAGAGTTTTGTCTTCCTATTTTTAGGTATAGAAAGCTACATCACATTTTTCAATGTCTTTCAGAATTTCAAAATGCGTATTACTCATAGTGTTTAATTACATTCAATGAGATGGAGCGTTCGATTAAATTCAATGATGAAGTGTTTGAATAAATTTAATGATGAAGTATTTGAATAAATTCAATGATGAAGTGTTTGAATAAATTCAATGATGAAGTATTTGATTAAATTCAACGATGAAGGGTTTGATTACATTCAATGATGAAGTGTTTGATTAATTCAATGATAAAGTATTTGAATAAATTCAATGATGAAGTGTTTAATTACATTCAATGAGATGGAGCGTTCGATTAAATTCAATGGTGAAGTGTTTGAATAAATTTAATGATGAAGTATTTGAATAAATTCAATGATGAAGTGTTTGAATAAATTCAATGATGAAGTATTTGATTAAATTCAACGATGAAGTGTTTGATTACATTCAATATATGATGGTGGATATTGAGGCATGGTCAAATAAGTTTTAAGATGAAGGAATGCGTTTTATAGTAATATTATAGTTCTAATTTTATATATTTAATTTCAAAGTTATTGTTTTTTAATATAGGAATTATACATGAGCCCTGATAATAGTGATATAACCATTTATACCGACTTCGGGGGTTTCCTGTGGCAACCAGCTGCGCATGTATTTTATGCTTAAATCATCATTGAAGCGAAATAAAATATTTTTTAAACGCCATTGATCCTCCACTTAATAAACTGATATTAAATTAGTTATCTATGAAATTTGTATGTCAACTAATTTTACACATATTTATTCATATTTACACTGAGATTTATTTTAAATAATTTGATTTTCTTTTATATATTGTCCAGTTTTCAAGGACTTTTTGCGTCGGCTACTCAGAAATTCTTATTAAAAAGCAATATCTGAGTAAAATACGCCTTATGAAAAAAAACGGAATAAAGCTGAAATAAAACATTATTTAGATTTCGCCTAGGTAAAATATATTTTATTCAAAAGATCTAAACTGGATAAAATTTGAATCAAATAAAAAATCCAAGGATTATATCACTTAATAAGAACAAATAGCTGTTAAGGTATTATTACCCTCCGCAGGGATAACACAATTGCCAAATATGGTCAACACAAGAAAGCCTCCGGGGCGAGAATTTTGTGAGTTTTCGTGGGGGAATTTATTATACTATAATTTTTGCCACCCACGTATTAATTACAGCTCAAACTAGAGCTTATGTAATTTTGGAGAAAAAGAGACGCTTTCCCCATCCTGGATTCGAACCAGGGTCCCTCCGTAGCTAGTATCGTATATACTATATATTTCCAGGATATCGAAGGTTTTTGGGGGGGTTCATCATACAGAGAAACTCAAGTTATATTTTTTGGTTACACTTAAAGCTTTGTTAACATTAACATTTGTATTGTAGTCAAAAACGTTCACCATCTTTGATTAAAATGCATCTAAGTATTCCTTTACATGAAATTAACGTATTTAGATAGTTCGTGCATTCCGTTCACTGAAAAGTATCATCAGCGAACTTACACAACTCGTCATTTTAATTGAAGAAATTTTTATAAATATAGGATAGAATTAATACTCATATTTTTACGCAAATAAATGAAGTACGCGCATTGTGATTATGTAAGTACGTTGTATTAACTATCAAACGTAGTTGTACAAGTACGTTGTATTAACGGAATTATTTACAAGAACTTGGTACAAATGCAAATGTTGACTTTTATTTCAAAGGAAATGCTCCTTCTAGTTTAATTTGACGAAACATAGTTTTATTCTTTAAAACAGGAAATCTATGTCACGATCCTCATAAATGACGCTGTGACAAAAATTAATCTTCTACGCCTACGACAAATAATGTTCTCCATCTTTGCCTGAAGGTAAAAATTCTCCTGAATTTCCGAAGCGAAAGATTTAGCATTTGCGACACAAGTTTTGAAAAATTGCCTTGTCTTTGTCATGCAAATTTTAATTTATCTTGCGTAAACAGCCCACAATCTCGAACAGTCCACCTTCTCCGATATGCAAAATACAGTTATTAGATCACGAATCATTTATTAAGTGAAGTAAATGTGCGTCTTCATAATGTAGAAGATATATATATATATATATAGATTATCATAATTTCCTCCTATTCAAATAATAACTTAATCACTCGAAACTAATAAGTACAAAATTCCCCAGCTTTACATTCATATTTCGATATACAATGGGCATGTAATGTAGAATGCGATGACAAGTTTTTAAATCCATTTAATGTGTTTCATTGAAACGTCAGCAGCCTCATCAGGCAAGATAAATATACGAGTTACTCTTGCACCTCAATTTATATGATTCGAACGAATTTTGCAAAACTAAAATTGTTTTCTAATAGCTATATGCTATATGGTTTTTGATATTATCATTTCTATATAATGTTTAAAATTCCTTGTTTGGTGACTATTTCTCTGCTTTTTTAGAACTCTTTACTGTGAAGCTTCCTCCTACTTTCTTAGACAACAATCAGCAATTTAAATACCAATTCTATAAGGCGAAAACTATTGATTTTTCCCTTCTGAATTATGATCTCTTGAACATTGCAATTACTGGCTTTTTAGCATTTTTCTCCTTTTCAGATTGTGTGGCTGCCTGGAAGAGAAACGCAAATCCATAAACACACAGAGATCATTTCAAATGGAGCAAGCTTAAAACAGTACAGTTAATTTACGAAACTTGCGCGTTTATATGATCTAATTGTAATTATGTTCTTCTAGAAAATTTTCTAAGACTCCCGAGTTCTCAATTGTCAGGTGTTTCCCATCGAAAAAGCATTATCCTTAATTGCAGATATCTGTCAAAGTCTTTATCCACGAGTTATTTTTCCTTTCGTTCGGTACTCTTGAGAGGGTTTGACATAAACATCCACGGAATTTTTATAAAAAAAAGACAAGAGGTAATGATAATAACAAGAAGAGAGCATTCTATAAGCGTATTATCGACATAATAATGCATAAATACATTAACTATTAGCAGTAGCTCGGCAATTAAAATTTAGGGGGGCTAAAACAGCTTTAAAGACGATAAGGTGATGCGGCCTTAGATTAAATAATATGCTTTGATAAACAATGGACGATTGAGCTCGTAAGCTCTGCTTTCTCACGCCACTGGATATTAGTAACCGCGCTCTAGCCAAGTCGTTCCAAAAGGTGAAACGTAGTTGACAGAGAGTTAGCAAAATTCTAATTTGTTTTTGTTTCAAGCTGGTCTTATTTTACTTCATGTAATTTAATTTCAATTTAAATACGAAAACTTGTGAAAAACCTGCGGGATTGCTATAATTTTATTGCTATTAGTTTTAAATACTATGCGCAAATGCAGTCACTCTTTGTGTTTCTGAATATAGGGCGGAAGAGGAATTTTACAATTTTATCATTTGCGCTTTATGATACAAAGAAAGTTATCATCTTTTCGCGCTAAGATGTGGAGCTTTCCCCGATGGATCAAAACCTCTCCTACCAATGATATCAGTAATGATGAAATATAAATATAAATGAGAAATCAAAAATACGAATTAGTTATATGAAGAAATAGAAAGATGCAAAACTAAAAGAGTAGCAGGGTGCAAACGTATTGGAAACGCTTTTTTTATTTAATCCTTAACCATGGATTATGGAAATTATGGTGTAACAACTCGCAGAAAAGGGGAGTTGCTGGAGTATGGAAATTACGTTGCAGGAAATTCGCAGGAAAAGGGAATATTCGGAAACCTGGTGGGATACGATTCCATGGCTCTTCTTTGCCGGAGAAGTGCTCTAACTGACGAGTGACCTGTCATTTCTCTTCTTGCGAGCATTTATAAACAAATTCAATGTGAAATGGTTATTCTCTGAAAACGGGAAGTACATTGGCTGCGATTTAAACATCAGCCGAGACCAGCTTTCTGAATTAGCAACGGTCAGAAGCGTAATGTAACGGTGTAATATATACGCTTTCTAGCTACTGACTTTCAGACTACTGACTGTCGCTGTATTGCCAGGTTTTCCAGAATAACCAGTTCGTAGTGAATCCGCTTTATAAACGCTCACAGAAGAGGAAATACAGGTCACCTGTAACTTAGTGGTTAGACTACTGCTCCGGAAAAGAAGCGACGTAGGATCATATCCAACAGGTTTCCGAAAATTCTCTTTTTCTGGGAGTTGTTGAAGAACAACAAACGTTTTGATTAAGTAAGCTGAAGGGAAATAAATCATATGTCAAATGTAATTCAAGGCATCAAGCATTTTCTTTGGCGTAATTTGTTTCCTTTTGCTAACTGTTGCATAGTTGAACTCTAATATCTTCTTCTTTCGCTTTGCCATTTCCCATGTTATATGGGGTCGGCGTTATGGTCCTTTAATCTTCTCTTCCACAATCTTCTATCCAATGCCTCTTCTCTACTCCATCCATACTCTTCCAGATCTTCCGTCACTTTATCCTTCCATCTCAGCCGTGGTCTTCCCCTCTTCCTCTTACCCATTACCACCAGCTTATCCAATACCTTTCCCACATATTCCTCATTTCTCCGCTCCATATGCCCAAGCCATCTTAACCTATGTTCTTGTATTTTTCTTCCTATGGGTCCAACCTTGACCGTACCTCTAATTAGGTTATTCCTTATTTTATCCCTCCTTGTAACACCATTCATCCACCTCAACATTCTCATCTCAGCCACTTCCATCTTCCTTTCATGCGCTCTTGTAATTGGCCACGTATCCGCCCCGCATAACATTGCAGGTCTGACCACAGTTTTGTACAATCTTCCTTTCATCCTACTACTTACTTTCCTATCACAGAGCACTCCACTCATCTTTCTTCAATTTAACCACCCACATTGGATTCTATTATCGAACTCTAATATATCGAGAGAAAATAAAACATTTGTTTGGCTGCGTTCAAAATTTACAGAACGAAAATTTTTTAATGCTACAGAAAACTAGTTATAACTGGGTTTTTGTTATAATCGAGCCCGTTATATCGGTTTATACAAGTCGAACACAACGCAGATTAAATTATAATATATAAAATTTATAATATAATAATCTATATAATAATAATATAAAATTTTTATTCAAATTTTTAGAAGCAGTAATATTAATGCGGATGTTATGATGTGGTTAGATGGTGAAACGTTCGCAAAGAAAAGGAATGTTTTTCCCTTTCGGCGTGAAGAATGATAAGGTTTGTTTAGTTTTGTACATCATTGATTTTTAAATAAAAAGTCTTTTTCAATTCGACAGTTTTTTCCTTTAAAACTTAAGAAGTGTTATTAAATTTGGGGTCTTCTTTTTAAATAAAAAAGCCACTGCATTTAGTGAAGCCGATAGAAATTTTAAAAGCCGTGATAGCAAAAACAAAATAATTTGCAAATGACTTGGTGAGCAATAATTCCTTGCTTCTTTTTTATCCCTCTTCCCGAAATTTTCCCTTTAACTTCTTCTTTTTCCCTTATTGGCGCAGTTTTCAGTTTTCTTTCGTTTCTTTCACTTTTTTTGTCCTTGGCAGTTTTCTTAATTTTCGGGTTTAGTGACTCCCTCCCTCTACAGTGATAACCCGAAATGGCTTCAAAACCAAATCCCACTTCAGCGATAATACGTAGCGCTTCTTTACTGTTCTCTTCTTGTTTCCTCTCAAGCAATTTCCAACGATCGAGTTGCTAAGTTTTCTCGCGTTGTTTCTGAAGAAAACTTGTATTTTTTGATTTGCCACAAATTTGCGCGAAACTTGCGAAGTTCTAAGCTTTATGTCTTTCCTTCATCGCATTGCCACGGTGTAATGGATGCTAAAGAAGCGATACATTTTGAGAATTGTTCTCGTAGGAAAAATATTAAACCTTTTCTTTTGCAAAAGTTAAAAGGAGAGGAATCATTCTCTTGCAGGAACGGGGCTCCATTTTAACTTCGAGGAAGGCAAGTGGGCGAAAAATTATATTTTTAAATCTCTCTTTTATTTTATTATTGATAATATAGTTATATGATGAATTTTTTTCTTAAAAGTGAAGAGTATTTCTTAGGTATGTTTGGATGATGATTTCAGAAAAAATACTTAAAAAATTCTATCACGTACAGTTTTGACACAAATCGAGAATTTCTGTCTGGTTGCCTACCTACTAGGTGTGCTACTATAAAAATGTGTCAAAGTAATATTTTTCTTAGAAGGAGGTATTTTGCCTCATGATCGATAAATTAAAACATAGAAAGTAGAAAAACGGTGTCAAAAACTGAAAAACATAAATGATATTATAAATCAAAGAAAGTTTAAAATAATTCAACGTAATAAACTCCAAATATCTTAGAGCTTCTCGATCCATAATGGGTCGAAAAAGTAAACAAGATTTAAGGCAAAAGATTAGAGACTCTACTTTTTTGATTGGGAAAGCTGTCCTCCTTCACAAGGACAATAAATATGCCCCATCTCTGTTGACCATCAGTTCATTTGAAAGAGAGGTATGAGAATTCAGACTTGATCCTGACCAAGCTTAATTACAAGGAATACGAATGGATCATCTGCTATGATCCAAAAGTTCTCTCTACGATCCCTGGTCAACAGAGTGGTTACACTAAGCATCCCTATTTGCTCTGCGAATGGGACAGTGGTGCTAAAGCAAAGCACTGGACTCAGAATGTGTGGTTAGGACGCTAAACATAGGGGAGGAAAAAACGTGCACTTCGAAACTTCGGTGGACCCAAAAAAAGTACCCCTGCCTCCATTTCACATTAAACTTTGCATCATGGAGAAGTTTATGAAAACTCTGTCAAAGGTGGTGGTATTTCCAAGCACCTGGCAAGTAAGTTTCCAGACATACCAGAAGCAAAGCTGAAAGAAAGGGTTTTCGTCGGTCCTGACATTCAAAAACTCATAACAGGCAAAATCTTTAAAACCAAAATGGAAAACATTGAGAGGTCAGCTTGAAAATCCTTTAAAGAAGTTGTAAAGAAGTTTCTTGGCAAGCAGAAAGACCCTGACTTCAAGAACGTCGTAGGAAACATGCTGAAGAACTTCAAAGCCTTGGACTGCTCAATAAGCTTAAAGATCTACTTTTTAACTCACAAACTTTTTAACTTCCCAGAAAAACTGGGCGTTGTGAGTGAAGAGCAAAGAGATTCCACCAAGACATAAAGGAAATGAAAGAGAGGTATCAGGACCTGTGGAATATCGACATAATAGCAGATTACTGCTGGATGCTAACTAGGGAGGAGGCGCAAGCAGCGCACAGGAGAAAGGGTTCTAAACAGAGCTTCGAGGGGAAGGAAAAGAGACATTATAATGATTTTTAACTCGTGGTGGCTATGAAAATCATAACAAATTAATAAAATGTAAAATACCATTTATTTTTAAGTTTTTTGTAAACAAAGTTCTTGAACTGTGCTAGATATTCTGTGTGATTTTTGTAGGCTTTCATCCTCACTTTATGGAAAAACCTTACATGATAGAGGGAAAAGATCGGCATTTCTGAAAGTGTACCAAAAAACATTAGAAACATCTAAAACGGTGCCGAAAAAAATTAGAAAGTATTATTTCGCAGACCTGTGTATTGTTAGGTGATGTTGACTTTTCTTATAATATTTAAAAACTTTTTTTGGTTTATTGAAACATTTATATAAGCAGGATATATTTAATAAATAAAAATTTCGAGAAAATATGCCCTTCTTTATTTGAAAAATCTGCATCGTCGGTGCAAGTTACGAAAACTATATCAGATAACCGTCGCTGGATAAAAGATTCTTGGAGCGTCATACAATTTTTTACGGGTCTTTTGTAGCATAGATTTAGCCTGTATAATTATTCACTTTCTGCAAATAAGGAAAAAGAACAGTTTTATTATATCAATCTTTTAAAAATTTAAGATTTACTTAAAACAGAATAGGCATACGTTCTTT
>QLNU02015359.1:42936312-42947664 GCA_006491805.2 Dysdera silvatica | reverse complement strand
AAATATATTCAACGTATAACTCGCTCGAGACCAGAAGAAAACAAAAAACAAAACAAAACATTACACTGGGGGTATATCATAATTAATATTATTTATAGAAGAGACTTTCAAACTATAGGGACCCAAGCGACCCTCAGGGGGGGCGAGACATTTTTCGTATAAGAAAATATTATTTTTAGTTTGAGATAAATGATAATGGTAATTTTAGGAGATATAATATTAGTTCACGTTGAATTACATATTAAATTTATTTAAATGTGGCTTTACTTTGAACGATATATGCATGTATTCTTTATTTTCTTATGAAAACATCAAATGTTAAAACGCGCATAGATAAATATATATGTGTGAAAATACGCTGACTAAGCAAGCAAAATTTTTTTATTCATATACTACATCGAGAGAGAGTGAGATCGACGTGCCCATGTAGGTGTAAAGGGGAGGAGAATAGGGATAAAAATTTGAGAGCTACTTATCGAGAGGTGTTATTCCATGCACAATAGGGATAACCTAATTTTGATTGACTTTAAAAATTTTGTAAATAATATTTTGCTTGTCATAACACTGAAAATAATCTTTATTCATTTGCATCTAAAGTTTCGTTCGGTCTTCATCCATGATGGGCCTCTAGACATCAGTCTTTTTTTGTTTATGCTACAATTTGGCCCTGCAAAAAACGAAAAATGTAAATACGCAAATACGGAAAAACTGTCTTAAAAGTGCATGTGTAAGAAAGCGTGCTATTTAAGAAAAAACTTCAACGCTAAAACTTCCATTCCAAAATTCCTATTTTAAAACTCATGTTCCTTCTCTGAATTTTATAGTAAGTAATTTTTGTTACTATTTGTTATCACTGATTTTGGGCTTTACATGAAAGCTGAATAAAATTTTATATGACTAAGCTGCACTGGCGGATCCAGGGTAGGGGAGATGGGGCGACCCTCCCGGTTAAGCCGGGATTATATCGTGGAAAATGAAATGAAAAGTACAGGACACTTGGCTAAAAATAGGAATCTGAAACGAATCGCCTCCACCTTGAAAAATTTCTAGATCCACTCCTGATAAGAGGAGAACAATCTTCAAAATTATTTCTCAAACGTTTGATATTTAACTTCAGAAATTTGGGGAGTATCCTTACCTGCAGATAAAAATAGACATTACTAACATCGCCCTTTCCATTTCAGAAGCAAATCGTTTTTATAGTCTCCTGCGGTATAAAATAATAAGGAATAAAGTATTACTACTATTATAGAAAAGATCGTTTTTTTCAGGCACATGATATTAATTTTTGTCACAGGGTCATTTATAAATACATAAACCCAATATTAATACTAAAGTGTAATAATACATTTCCCAAAATTAAAAATATCCAAAATGTTTGAAATAAAAATTGATACTTGAATTTATACCGATTCTTCTGCAAATAATTTCGTGAATGTGATATAATACACTGTATACTGGATGATAAATTACTCGCAAAGAAAAGAATGATTTCTGGGCGTCTGCTGGGGGCCGAAACTACTACCTCTTGATAACAAGTAAAGTGCTTTTTCCATCAAGATTGGAGCTTAATAGACGCTTGCAGCTCAAAGGGAAAGAGCACTTGTCTGAGTATCAAGAGATTTTAGGCTCGATTCTCACCAAGCGTCGAGAACTTATTCTATTCTTTGTGAGAATTTGTAATCTGATTGACTTTAATAAATAACTGTATATATTTACACGTAGTAAATTTTGGCAACACTCTTTCCGTTATAGACCCAACTGAACCTCATTTAAAACGGCCACGTGTATAATTAAGGTCATAACGTCGTTCAGTACATTGAATGCGCTAAATGTTTAAATACATGCATTTCGTGCTTTGCTGACTTCCTCTTTAAGAAATTTCGCTGTTACCATTTTTAAAGTGATATGCCAAAATATCTGCCTGGCCTGAGAGAGTTATTTCAAAGTTATTTCAAACATCCCGTTATTTCAAGCAAGAATATTGCGACTGAAGCTTGTGTTCTTCGATTCTTTTTCGATCTTTCACTCTTAAAAGTCTGGATGAAGTATTTCAGCACATAGGAAACGTAATTGAAGTTTAAAGTCTCAATTTTCCAACTTTGAGTGAACTACAAAAGGTTTTTGAAAGTTACTATCTATAAAAGTTTTAGGGGTTAAAAATTATTAATTCCTTTTATCGGGAATTTTATAAAGAAAGAACTCAAACAAAACACTAGTGAAACTTTTATACAGAAGCAGTCGCAATACTGCAACTGCTTCTGCCTTTAACGAACGAAAAAATACGCCCTGACCTTTAATCTCCCCTGGAGTTTTGAGGTAATTCATTTAACAGATGCAGCACATTTGTGTAGTAAAGATGATGCTAATTAAATAAGTTTTAAATAAGCACTATATTTCTTTATCTGTACCACACGTATTCTTTGTTATATATTAATTTCGCATTGTATATACAATAAAACCTCTGGGCAGCGGAAACTTAGGGACTCGAGAATATGTCCTCTATACAGGAGTGTCCGCTAGATGGAAGTGTTAGAACAGAACGAGCATTGGGATTAGGAACTGGAAAAGTGTCAAATAAATCAAGGTGTCAGCGATTGGGAAGTGGATTGTCTGTTAAGGATGTTTTACTGTATAAATTATTACTAAATATTAAATATTAAATATACATATTAATATACATAACATATTAATATACATTATAATATACACATACATATATATATTATAATAATATAATATATATATTATAATGCAATATACATTATAAATTACTTAAACATTAAATATTGTTTTATTATCCTATATTTAACGTTAACAAGGCTTTCAATGGGGAAAATGAATCATCTAAAACAAAAATTATAATTATTACATTGCGTCAATGGGAAATGACTTCTCGTTTTAGAAATTTCCGATTTATACACAAGGGTTAGAAAATAATTATTTCGGGAAGACACACTGTTACTTTCCATTAGGGGCACCTCTGAATAATGGACGCTTCTATATAAGGCACGATCCTCTGGCCTCAGACCCCTTTGAATTATGAGGTATATATCTCCGAAGAAAGGAAGCATTTATTTAAGGGACAAACTCTCAAGTCCCGAGTGTCCAGTGACGTAGTTAGATATTTTGCTGCCAGGCCGAGTGACTCTCATTGCAAGAATTGTTGTACATGTCATTGTTTCTTAAAGGCTAATTGCCGCCCCCAAATTGTGGCGCCCGGGGCGGCCGCCCCTTCCCCTCTAGCTGCGCTACTGCGAGTGCCCCTTTTATTGGGTGGTAACACTGTCCTCGTATATTAATACGTATCTTCAATGAAAAATTTTGTATTATTTTTCCCAATCAAAGATGATGAAACTATCAAAGACAATTTAGTTGCTAATTTTCCAGAAACTTTACAAAAATTATAAAAAGAATACGCAGCAGAAGTTTCTTACGCACCAAAATATCCGATGCAATTGAATAAAGGCCATTTGTTGAACTTATTAAGTTACTTTTCGAGAATTTTCTCTTTTGTATTCCAAGTTTACCCTGTCTAGAACGTTTGGACAAAGCATATTTGATCCGGGGAGAATATCTGTCAAATATTTTAATTCAGAATTATCCTGGTCTTTTGCACTAGGACCATTTTATCCAGTTACTGCGCTTTAGAAATGTTTTTTTTTTAATGAAACGTTAGAAACGTCCAAACGGTATGAAAAATTGACAGATTAGTGAACCTTTATTTAAGGAAACCGACAGCTTTCATGTTTTAATTTCGAAAAAGAGGTTATATGTTTTTAATTATTACGCTTAGTAATGTATCGTGCCATAACTAAGGTAGTCATATCGATAAAGTGATATAATATATATAATATATGATAGTGACATATAATACTATTTATATTGTGCGAAATAGATACAGAAGAAAATGAAAATGTTAGCCTAATTAATATTAGGCTAACATTTTCATTTTCTTCTGTACCGGCAAGCATTTTAACCAAACAATGCTGTCGATAGAAAACTATTTTATTTTCATTTTGTATATGAAGGCATTGAGCATGCAGTGCATTAGTGTAATCTGACAATTTTCACCAATTGGTGGCATATGAAAAGAAAAATGGCACCTGGCCTCACAAAATGCGTAAAGAACGCATATGTAAAGGAAAAGGTATATGACTTGAGTTCTATTTCGCTTAGTTTTGAAGCTTTACTCAGTTGTATTTACAATAATATAAAAAATATGTGCGCACATTTCAAGAACTTTCTCGATTATCATGTTTGCCGCGAGTGTAAATCACGAAAAACGTAATTTTTCAGAAACCACATTTGAATTTTCGACTTAACATCGAATAATACATATTGTATCTGGCAGAAACTGTCAAATCTCCTCTTCGAATCAATATATCGAGGAAAGAAAAACAGATTTTAATGACTATGTATGTGTTTATGGTAAAACAAAAGCAACAAAAATCTTTCAATTTTTACCTGAAATGATTTATTTAAACCAGATCAGTTAACTTGAAACATTTCAGTTCATGTCTGAATAAATTTGGTGCAACATTGATATATTAATTTCAACGGCAACTCTAATTTGGCTTAATATATACATTTATTAAAGACGTCATCACAGCTTTTCAAGTATACCTGTACTTGTTTGCAATGACACTTGAACATAAGTAATATGGGTGATCAATTTCCAACAACGGTTGCTAAATTTGATATATATATTTTCATGCATATGGTAGAATTATTGTATCTGGACTCAGCTATTATTATGGTCATATGTATAATGAGATGTCGTTATCTCTACTTGAGAATTATTTAAACACGCTCCATTCTCCATGTCTATTCGCATTTCGCTATAATTTACATTTATACAACGATGCACATATTTTAGTTTCGTGTTCAATAATTGTAGTAAGAAAATGCAATATATCATGCAAATAAATACCGAATATTATATTTTTTAATTCTTTTTGAGTCAGGACTATTGGTTTTATTATTTAAGTACCTATTTATACGGTACTAATCTGTCTGGTTAAAATTTTGTCACTATAATTCAAACACTATTGCATGTATATATAATGAAATTGTATTTTAATTGTAATTTTTTTGATACTTTTGCAAAGTGAGAGCAGGTTTATAATTAAAAAAATATTATTTTGTTTCTAAGTTACCTTAATTTCAATTGAACAATTTAGGACTCGTAGTATATTGTTAAGTGTTCTAAATCACCATGCTCTCTACAATTACATAAAATTCTACGTATTTTATTTTCGAATCTCAAGGTAGCAGTAGCATATCAAGGCAGGGTATTCGTGAGATCTTCGAACCATTGAATAAAAATTGGAGCCCATGGTTGTTTTTGATGTCAAACGTAGTACCTGTTCTCTTTTTGAGACACAATAGAGGTTTGAAAAGGTTTTAATTAAATCTTTTAAAATTTTAAAACTAGCGGATTAAAACCCGACGTAATGTTTCGCGATGTATTAAAAACAAAATACTTTTCTCGAATTGACTTTAATTATTCTCACGTGCTTTACTACTTGTGTCCTCCGGCTGTTTTATTATCGTGTTCTTTGATCGCCTTTTTCGATTCGGAGGAGCTTGATGACTTACATGAACAACATTTACTCATTTCTGCTCACATGGGTAATGTTTTCTATGTTCCAGTGTGTGAACCTTTAAATTATCTATCCATTCCATTCCTTCTTTTTCTGCCTAGATGTCTTTTTCTTATGATGTTTCACTTCGGGGCTAATTTGGGCAGCTTTTATCTTTCTCCTCCAACCATGCGTATGCATCATACTTTTTTCTTGGTATCCAAGATGGCTTTTATTTTTAGACGGTTCTGAGAACTGTACAATTTTGGGTATTTTGAATGATTTAAAAATTTGCTTATTTAATATTTTAATGTATAATATCTTTAAAAATAGGGATACACAAATAGCTTAGCTTGATATTAACTCCTTGTATAAACTTTTCATGTATTGTACATTTATGAGTAATACATTATTATACCTATTCAATACCAATTGTCTTGCTTTAACATTTTACTTATCACTGAGAACTTTATTGCCCTACTTATTACATTATACTATATTGTATTATCCGTTTCACTTTTCTGTATATTGCACTACATTATACATTGTACATACTACATATACTGTACTATATTATATATTACACTATACTATGTAAGGCATTATTCATTGCAGTATAATATATATATTGCACCATCTATTGCCCTATACAATATATTGCACCATTTGTTGTCCTATAATATATTTTGTGCATTTTATCATTCGAAATATTTTACTTATTGTATTCTTTTGGACATTTTTCGTACTGAAATCAGGCAAAACTTCTTAGATGATAAATTGTTTGCAAAGAAAAGGGATGATTTCACTGTACCTGGCGGGAACCGAACCCACGATCTGTTGGTATCCGGACAAGTGCTCTTCCAACTGAGCTACAGGCGACCGATCATCCTCCCTTCTACGAGCGCATATACATCTTCACTATAGACACATTTTAGAAATGGGGCAGCGCCCCTGGACGGCTTTTTAAAACCAAGTCGACGTCAAAGAAGCAAACGTCCGAAAAGCGCGCGTCCAGGCTCTGCCCTATTTCAAAAAGCCGTCTATAGTGAAGCTGCATATGCGCTCGCGGAAAGGAGGATGATTGGTTGTCTATAGCTCAGTTGGAAGAGTCCTTGGCCGGATACCAAGAGATAGTGGGTTTGGTTCCTATCCAGCACCGTGAAATCAATCTTTTTCTTTGCGAGCAATTATCATCTAATAACTCGAGGAGCGAATCCAAGAAAGTCTCTTTGCCCCTATTTTTTATTAGCCAAAATAAGGTACATACAGGTAATTACAAATATACGTACTATTCTACGTACCTTACACTATTTTTCCACATAGTCCCCACACCGGTTCAGACATTTGTCCCATCGCAGCACTAAATTTGAGATGCCCCTGTGGTAGAATTCGTCCGGCTGACTGTGGAACCACCGTCGGACTGCTGTCTTGGCTTCATCGTTGCACGTGAATCGCTGTCCTGCCAGGAACTTCTTCAGCGGACCGAAAACGTGGAAATCACTAGGGGCGAGGTCCGGACTGTATGCAATCAGAACCGCCGACAAGCTCCGGTCATTTCACTGGGAGAGTCTGGACCACCATACGTCCGGGTTCGCCCTGGTGATTTCCACGTTCTCCGGTCCGCTGAAACCTAACGGCAAGATCCGATCTGTTGCAACGACAAGGCCGATCCGACCGTGGTTCCACAGTCAACCGACGACGACCACAGCATCTCAAACCAGCTGGCATGAATGGAAAAATGTTCCGAATGGTGGGACTATGAGGTGTGAATAGTACGTATATTATCTAAATACCTGTACAACCTGGCTAAAACTTCTGTTCGACATACTGAATATCGGCCATGACGATAAACATTTCCCGACTTTAATATCGCATGGTCTCGCTATTTAGACGTTCTCTTATTGACGTCGATTTGGTTTTAAAAAGCAGGTTAGCTCTGTCCCGTTTCAAAGCTCATCTTTAGTGAAGCTTTGTATGCGCTTTACCAGAAAGGAGGATGACCGGTCATCTGTAAACTTCGTTGTAAGAGTTCTTGGCGATGCACAGGTCTTGGGTTCAGCTCCACCAAGCACCCTGAAACAATCTTTTTCCTTACGAGAAATCTATCATCTAATATTACTACATCAATTGTATGATTAGAAAAATTTCCCGACTTTAATATTTCAATCTATTTTAGAAATTTTTACAATTGTTTTTATAATTACGTATTGCGCTCAGAAGCTTGCAATAAATGTAAAATAAAATAAGAAGGCAAAAAGTTCGCAGAACAAAATGATGCATAGTAATCTGTGAATTTAAAATGTGAATAGAAAATACTTTTTCTATATAAAAGGAGAGAATCTGGAATAAAATCAAGCCCATATGACAGCTTGACAGTTCTATCGGACGCTCCAGAAATATCCATAAACTGTCAACGGAAAATCCTAAAAAATCGCGTCATGCAAAATTTTATCTTACATAGGAACATGGATTTATTGTGTTGGATAAAAAGAGCTTAAATCAAAGGGTAGTTTTTCCCAAACTATCTGTGAAATGCTAGCTACTTTCGACATCAGATAGTTATTAGGGCATAAAATTGCATAAATATTTATGCCTTTAGTGCTAGTACAGTTAGGGCCATTTCTACCATTAGGCCAGAGTAGGCGACCGCCTAGGGCGGCAAAATGGCGTAAAAATTTTAATTTTAAATCAAACAAAGAAAAAATTGAGCAAATGAGGAGAAAAAATGAAAAAGAAGAAAAATTAAAACATATAATTGTTTTCAAAAGCATACGGGACAATTACTTAATAAGCCTTTACTTTGGTGAATTTAAAAGGTTTGATGTGCTTCATTATTAATTTAATTTTAACATTATTAAGTTAATTTTCCACACAAGTTCTTTTATATCTAATACATTTAAGCCTTCTAGCTCTGATAATACAACGTTGTGTTTTGAAATATTACTCCTTTAATATTTCAGTTTTCAAAAATATAAAATGTTGAAATTAAACGATTATAACATGTAGCAATTGTTTTACTATTCACAATATTCTAATATTACAAAATAACTAATATAAGTTTAAAATATAAATATAATTAACGGGTTTAATGATTAAAAGTATAATAGAAGATTTACATTGTTGTACCGCTGGATGTTGATGGTGGTAGAGAAAGAGATATAGGCAAAAAAGCGACGGTGGTAAAAGGCTTGGGGCGGCATTTTTGAATTCTCGACTAGGGCGGCAAAACACATAAAAACGACCCTGATACGGTGGTTATTTACCATTGCTTAAAATTAAAGGATAATGGAAACAAACTGTTAACACTTTTGACGTCACTCGTTTTACAGCAATTACGCATCCATCTTGAAAATTGCATAGGCCTGTGAACCTATTCAATGGGATTCCTGTTCAAACAAGAACACATCATCGTGGAGGCTGCCCCTTTAATCGGAGCCAGAGGGAGATCTGGCGTCTTCACGGATCCCTGCAGATAACACGTCATAAATCAGTATTCACACCGAATCGGGATTTAGTCATAAACTAAATTCGCGTCCACTGGTCATGGCTCCAAATGGAGCGTTCGCTTATCCATGTTAACATCCAATGTGCTTTTAACATGATTTTAAACAGTTTAAACAAATGATAGTGTGGAATTGAGATGCTAGATCCAAAGAAAAGCTAATTTATTCGAAACTAATTAAAAACTTCCAGATACATATATAGAGTTTGATAGATTATGTATCAGTCAAACGCTTAGATGTAAAATGCACACATATTTGTCATACAATGGAAATCTTCTAAATATATTCCAAGTTTATTGGCTATTTTATTTATTAATTATTTATCAAAGTTAATAAATCATCTAATCACATCACATCATTAGCTACGACGAAAATCGCTTGACTTCAATAAATATTAATGCTAGTTTCGCCCGTAGGACGTAAGCTTCTTTGACTTGACACTTTGGTTTCAATCCAAGCGCTGCTTCGTTAAGTGTGCGCTAGTTTACAGTGAAGCTTTATATTTGCTCGCAGATGAGTGCTCCATCATTGTCTGTAGCTCAACTGGAAATAGCACCTGACTGGCTATGACGAAGAGGCTGTGGGTTCGGTTCCCATCAGGTCCCAAGCAATCATTATTTTCTTTGCCAGCAGTTTATCTACATTCTAATTGCTTTATCAGCGTTTTCAGTATCGTAGAATGGAAACAACATTCAAATTAGACCCTTTATTTATCCAATGAAAACGAATTAAGCATTACTAAACTTGTTCTCCAATAGCGGAATGTTACAAGATTTTTGATATTAGGAATCACCGAGTAATTCTTTGTTTCGAAACAATTTCGTCGGCTATGTTTTCAGGACTTTTCTATTTATCTTCCTTCTACTCTTCTGGACATCAATGACTAAGTAAAATGATGAATCCAGAAGAAAAAACACCCCTTATTCTTTTTTTTCTAAATTCTGATCCTCCCCAAAATATTGAACTTTCGTTTCTTCTTTGAATTTTCTCTCTTTTCAGATCATCTTATACACGCGAAAAAAATATAGGGTAATTCCGGGAGAGATGGACAAGCGGGTAAGATGGACCACTCATTAAATTTTTTGAACCGGCCGCTAGATGGCACTTACACGGCGGGTGTGAATCTTACGGTGCGTTATTTTGATCGTCTTTGTTCAAGTAGTTGAGCGAAAAAGCTGCATAGTACCAATCAGGTGAATCAAATGCTTTTTGTATTATTTAGACCGTAAGGTGTACATAAGTTATGTGATAATATTTTTGAACCAGCTTCTCACATGAGGTGTAAGTCATGCCAATCAATAGTTGTAATGGGCCGTAGTGGTAATGCTGTCAAAGTGGGCGCAATGGCTGCCTGGTCTACTTCTCCCTGGTAATCAGAAGAGATGGACCATGTTTTATACGGTAAAAAATTACTTTTTTTGACAAATGTTAACTAATTTATAATAATGATTATGATTATTTAACATTTATGAGTGAATAATGATTTTATTTTATTTATAATAATGATTTGTCTCTATGTGTGTTTATAATATGATCTTCTATATATTTGATATTGCGAAAACGTACTGCTCGCACAAAATAGACCACATAACCTATAGATTTTCCAGAAAAATGCTAACAACATATAAAAGGAAAGTGGAGTCTACTAGAGAAATTTGGAATGGAGGCGATTTGCTGAAGGCTATTGATGCAATAAAAATATTATGGGGATCAATGAAGCTGCAAAGTAATTTAAAATCCCCAAAGAAAATGCAAAAAGCAATACAACCGGAATCCAAGGCACGTCTTGACAATGAAAATGTCGGGAGAATGAAATGAACCGGATAAAAGCCGAAAGCAAGGATGCTGCTGTAGGGCTGCCAGAATATTCTAGATCCCCACGACTGTAAAAAAGCAGGTTACCAGAAACCCCTAAAAGAGGATTTATACTACATCTGTACCGAAAAACTAGCGCAGGCAATAAATGTGATGAAGCAACAGAAACTAATCTACTGAACACTCTTCCTTCAATTCCAATTTTGAAAAAAAATGAGCTACCTTACTGGGTAAGACAGCAAATATTTAAAAAATGCTGAATTTGGAAGAGAATATCAATAACCAGAAAGTCAAGCAGGCAAAAGTGAGGGGACCAAGTCGAAAGCCTAATTTGCCCAAACCTAAGATAGCGAAGACCAAACGAAGAGAGGGCAACAACTCACCAGGTTCAGACAGATGCTCGAATGGTGGTGTTGTATACGATGATAGGCCTAGCAATGATGACTTCG
>QLNU02015359.1:42905399-42927122 GCA_006491805.2 Dysdera silvatica | reverse complement strand
ATACATATATATCTCCGGCGCGTGATATATCTAAATAAATTCGTTCTCTCCAATAATGTATTCATACTAGAAGTTGCAACTTCGCAAGTTCTACAAAAATGACTATCAATCCTAATGTTGCAAATTAAGTTAAAGATATATTTTTAGATTAAAATGACTAATTATTGATTCACACGTATAAGGTCAGGCTAACATTTTTTTGTAAAGAAGAAAAATAGACACGCTCAGTCCCGGAGTCTAACCCAGGGACACACCATACGGACAGGTGTGCCCTAACCTTCTAGGCCACCAGAGCAGAGGATCGACGCTCTTTCCCCCCTCTGCCTTCCATATAAAGTTTTTTAATAGACATTATTACCCTTCTCATGGTCAACACAATTGCTAAATGGTTAACACATAAAGTCACCGGGACAAGTTTGGGTTTGTTTTGTAAATTTTTTCATTAGGGGAAATTGATGTCTAGCAATATTTTTTGACGTCCGCATATGAGCTCAGACAGAAAAATGTGCCCCAACGGCTTAATAGGGTGGCCATTTGGCAATTGTAATCCTGAGAAATGTAATAATATATATTACATATAAGTTACAATATTCTGTTTGAACTTTTGACTTCGTATGAGCCTACGTGGTATAATACTAATTATGTGTATGTATGGAGTAAGGTCAAAAAATGGATGGATCTCGCACCTTACCAAGGGGTGTAGCAAATCAAAAACTATAGGACACAACTAATTTCATGGTAGACCATGCGACATGGCGTCAAACAAAGCAATATGCCATGGTGTCCAGCTGGTGAGCTTCAGCCCACTGAGCGTCATTTTCTACTTCACTACGTCACTGCTCTTCTTCGTCACTTTCTTCTTCGTCACTTTCTTCTACGTCACTTTCTTCTACGTCACTTTCTTCTACGTCACTGCTCCTTATCCTTAGATCAAGACTTAGAGAAATATGAAATCAAACATTTTTAAGATTTTTCCCTGATATTTTACCGTGTCTTTTTTGGATAAAGTATTCTTTACCTCAAAGGTCTGAAATAAAATACAGTACAACCGCTCTTAACGACCACCTCTATTCAGAGACCACCTTAATGACCACGTTTTCTAGTGATTCCCCCCCCGCCCCATGGAACCAATGCCAAATTTACTTTCATTCAATGGCCATTTCTCAGAGAGACCGATTTTTCACGGAACCGACGGTTGTCTCCTTATGGAGGTTTTATTATGCAGTAAATCTTCTGTAACAAGAAGAGTAGTTCGTTCTGCATTTGAACGTGTCCAATAATACTAGTTCTTATCGGACTAAGGAAACCTACGTCATTTTCCTCTAATCGATCAACTTTGCATTTTTTATCAACCTTTGGATTTCAATTGAGGGTTTTCATCGTTTTCGATCAAATATCACTTAGATACTTCGTTAATTGCAGATACAGACCAATATTTAAAGATTTCGTGCATTCTGTGTAATGAATGACGTCATCAACACATTTAGAAAGGCCACCGTTTTAATTGGGACATGTTACCATATGAAATGAAGCGTAGTAGTTAACATATTTAAGCAAATAATTACGGTTTCATTATATTAGATAAACGAAATAATTTTAAATGTATCTGTTATATATGCAACTGCATACTCGTAATAATACCGGTTACTACCAATAATATCTGGTTACTGGGTCCACAGTCGTCCTCTTCCAAGGATACTGCCTCTTAACAAAGCGCGAATTTGAAGCAGCCTGAACAGCGGTCATTGCCTGCGAGTAGGATACAACAAGTTTTCGATAACGAGCCTGACAACGAGTAAGACACAACTTGGACTGTAGCGACCGGGGTTCGGACCCCTCGTTAAACTCCAGCTCCCGTTTACCAACACTTCTGGCCAGCGTGAGGGGGGGCGTAAGTAAAAATTTTCTGTATTTCTTTAGAAATACTAAGCTTATGTGTAAAAACAGAAAGAACTCCATCCCGCAGTTGATTGGAAATGGTTGATGATGAAGATATATGCTAATTTTTTTTTATTTAAATAAACATAGTTTGATACGCTGGAATTTAAAACTAATTTCACAAATTTATGGATGACAAAAATTAATATTCTGTCTGCATTGAGTAATCTGCCCCATTGTTGTCCCGAGGTAAAAATCCTTCTTAAAATTCCGCAGGCGCAACATCCAGCATTTGTGTGACAAAACTTTTGAAAAATTGCCTTGGCTTTGTCATGCAAATTTTTACTCAGCTTTCGTAAACAAACCGAAATCTTGAACCGTCTACCTCCTCTGATATGTAAAGCCCAGTTCTTAGATCTAGAGTCATTTGTTACGTGAAGTGAAAGTTTGTCTTTCTAGTGAAGGCTTTTATATGGACCATCATAATTACCATACAAGGCTTTTTTCCGATAGAAATTTAGGTATAATACCTCGTCCGGAAATTTATTCGTCAATCGTGGAAAAAATACTATAAATGAATACAGATTACACCAGAAAAAGGAACTTTAAAATTTAAAATGCATGCTTTGAAAACCCTTATTTTAAATTTTAGGACCCATAGCTCAAAGAAGTCCCTTTGCTTTCTCAGCATTAACATTAAGACTGAGAATTTTTCTGAAACTAAGCTACTATAACTCCAAGGAATTGGCATGCTTTTGTGAAAACAAATGTACAAAACCACCTATTGAAAATTTGAAAGGAAAACAGAAATGTTTTATGTATAGTATAAAATAATTTTTTTTCTGCGTGTTATTGTGAGAAAGAGAGAAAGGTTCGTCAGTACCACGTATTACTGGAGTTCGGTTATGTATTTTACGGAGCATATGATTATATATATATATATATCAGAAACTAAATTTCCATTTCACTTTATTCGTGTATGAATAACATTCAATTCATTCATCAATGCGTTTAAATTCAATTCATTCATCAATGCGTTGAATCAATTTATTCCTCGCTTCCTTGAATCGATTTATTCATCACTTAGTCAAATCAATTAATTCATCAACTCGCTGAATTAATTCTCTCATTGAATCAATTCCTTCATCGTGAACTGTCTTTTAATGAACGTGTTATATTCAAGATTGATAACACAATGGACCATTTCGTTTTCTTCTATATTTTCTTATTGTAGCGTTCCTAACCTAAATATTTTTAAAATTCCGATTCTCACATATGGAAAAGGAACTTTTCCAAAATATGTCTACTATAATAAAAGTGATATATAAAGACGCTCATACACTGTTACTCTTACTAAGACCTATTCGATTCAAGACCACAAACCAACCAAGATGAAAACAATGTCACCAGGCAAGTTTTGATCTGTTAATCAAATATACATTCCAACATTTTTCTGAATATACAATTCGTTTATTCTAAAATATCAACATTTATCAAACAAATAAATAAATATTATTTTTACACGCGGTGTTCCCAATCCATTATTTTGTCTTCAGCAGGAGTCAATGTGATTTCATGCTTAGCTACTTAATAATGATAATAATAAGTTGTGTAATAATAAGTCGTGTAAGAATTTTCCTTTCACATCAACCAACAGATCCACAACCCTTGAGTTAGCACATACCAGGTCACTATTTTCCGAAAATTTCACAGATTTTTGAGAAACATTGATATAACTGTTAGGTTGCTTTTCACCGAATCACTGATAAATCTTTGTTCAACCGACGTGGAAATGAGAGTAAGAAATTATCAGAAACAGAGCCAAATATTTAATAAATAATGACCACTAATAGAAAAAAGACAGATAAATGTAACGTTTCGTTCATGTAGAGACCACGCGTTCATTCCTTTTATTTAATTTGGTTTCTTATTTTATTATATCGTTGAAATTCGTATTAACTGGCAACTAAATTTCATTGTTTATAAAAGTTTTCATGAGCCGCGAATTAGAAAACGACTAGAGAGGAAAGAAAATACTTTTCTTTTTCGATGCTAGCTTGGTTTGCTTAAAAATACTTTGTTCTATTTCCTAAGTATATATCAAATGAATTCCCTAAGTTGTGCAAAGATTAATGGGTTTATGTAAGTGACCATATTTCATCTTCGTTATTTAAAATATTTAAAAATTAATTTAATCAGTCATTAAATTTATTATATTTTACACAAACATATTATTTATTGAATTTAGAGGTATGCTATATATTAAATTATAGTTATTGTATTCTTCATTGAAGCACGTTTATTTTCCGTAATGTCTTTCAGTCTCATATTGTTTTCCACAGTCTACTATTTTTATTCAGTACAGGTTTGATGAACACTATCGGTTTCAAGTCATTACCGCATATCAATACTTTCTTCGTCCTCAGAGACAACTTTTGATACACAATTATAACTCAGCGGTGCATAAGACACTGATCCATTAATTCAAAATTCAGATAAGGTAATCAAGAGACTAAATCAATGTAATCAAAATTTTTAAGATGTCAAAGGGACGCGAATAAGTGGTTGATCTTTACATAAAGACCATGTTAATGCATCTTTTGTTACACTATTTGTCAAGAGATATATTTGTTGGCGCGAAGAAATTTTTGAAGCCAAACTTTCAATTCCATAGGGTCATCTGACGTAATTACTTTGGAACTAGGGAAAGATCCAGCTTCGCAGATATGGCCAAACAGATGATACACAATTGATAATGATTCCACGCAATCGATGCACAGCGGCGACGCGTTTAGCCATATAAAAAAAACCACAGGTTTGCGTCACGATGGAACTACACACTTGGAACTACTGCTCCGTGATTCTGAGTTTGATTCTTCAGTCAACAGAGATTTGGACCTCTCAGAAAACTCTAGACTCTGTTGTAGATTAATGTTAACACCTCTTGAATTATAACCACACGAAGCCTTGAAAATTAGTGTATCTTGTCTTAAATGAGCCTATCTTTTACCAAATCTAAATCTTGCATTCAGAAACAGCAATAAATAATGCACGCGATAGATTAAACCCATACCTGTTAGTGTGTTATTTTACAATGGGTTTTGCATGGTTATACTTTTATAGGATGTACTAAAAATTTCGCTTCATAGCAAGCACTTCTGACTTACCTTGGAAAAAAAATTCGAAAGTCTATTTAAAAGTGTATATATACATGCAGCTCAAACCTTTTATAATGAGATTCTTGTTAAAACCAGTTTACCGTTAAAATAATATTTTAAAATAATGGCAAATGAAAACATTACATATATGTTATATTTAAATAACACAATTTTACATATTTTGACCACATCTTAATGTCATTACATGTGTAACTTGATGATGCGTAGATGGTTAGGTTCTCATTGAGGTCATCGTCCGTGATCGTTATCGTGAGGTTATCGTCATGATTGCTTGCAGTTAGTATTTTAGGGACGATAACTCCAAAAATAGGAAAATGGATATAACTGCAGAAAAAAATTATTTTTCATCGTAAAAAGCGGTGCAAGTCTATTTTTAGACTCCACTTACGTAATCAAGAGAAAAATTTGTTAAACTATTGCTCGCTGTAACAGGTTTTCTCTCACAACAAAGGATTTTTGTCCTATATATTTTTAATATAACCAATCGAGTATTTTATTTTCACTCGTTATAACCGATTTATCGTTAAAATCAAACTCGCTGAAAGCGGATGCGATTGTAAATATTTGCATATTTAATGTCTATCAGCAAAACTAAATACATGCAGCCAAATACATATGCTAAGAAAGCTGTGTCTTTAAGAAACATGTAAAAAAATATTTCATGCATTTTAAGTTCTTACTTTAAACTTCCAGCTGAAGAAGAAGGAATTCTGCTATTAAGGTAAGAGCAAAAAATAAATTAAATATTCATTTTTTAGTAAAACTTTTGACAATAAATGTGAGGTAAAAAATGACAATCAAATTTAAATGAAACACAAAACTTAGTTGAGTAATATACATTATATACTAAATTAAATTTAAAGCGTATGTTTCATATTTTCTCTTCTTTTAACAGAAAGTAAAATAGCTGATTTTTATGAAAATAGCACACGTATTCCTACACATGACCTTTTGCCAGACATCCGGGCACTAAATATGCATTTTACATTTTCCTGCAAGGCACATTCTTCATAATCAGCACTAAGACGTAAGTTTTCATGTAAATCTGGGCACTTTTTTCCCAAAGTATTTTACGCATACCTCATGCTCTGGATATTGCACGAAAACTCACAAAAATGTGCTAAAATCAGTCGGCGTTACTGAAGATATCAATAAAAAATGTTGACGATTGATTTAAAAAATTATCTTTCGATACAATCACCTTTCTCGAGGTTAAAATAAAATCTTGTTCGAACAAGAAGAAAATTTCTGCCACATTAAGATGTAAAAATATATTGCAGCTAAAAGTCTACTTTGCAAAATTCAGTGCTTCCGCAGCGTTCAGTTGACGGTGGCAGCTCCATCCAGCGGTGTGCCAAATCGCTCTTTGCCTTATTCTGTGAACCATTTCGCACACCTGCAGTTCGATCCATGAAGCAGACAAAATGCTTCAAACTTCGAAGTTTTGGTAATAGGGAAAACAAAAAGATGGCATTTCAGAAGGAACTTTGAGAAGCCTATGAAAGGAAACAAGAAACACGAAATGAAGAAGCTTTACGTATCGTCGCTGGAGCGGGATTTCGCTTTGGGGACATTTCGGGTTATCTCTGTTGCGTAGGCGAGCCGACAAGCGTGAAAATTAAGAAAACTGCTAAGAGCCAAAAAAAGGTAGGGAAAACGAAAGAAAACAAAGAATTGCGCTGATGGGGAAAAAAGAATTTGGAGGGAAAAACTTGGGGAAGAAATGGGAACAAAAAAAAGGAAATGATAGATTATTACGCAACAGATCATTTATTAACGATTTTCTACTTGCAAGACTTTAGTACTTCTATTTCCTATTGAATGCACTAGATTCCATTCTTTCATTGAAATATAAAACAAATTTACTGAAATTTCGCATGTTTTAAAGGAGAAAGGGAATTGATTTTGAGGAATCTTTTATTTAAAAATGAAATGCCTATATTGTTAGAAAGCATTGTACCAAAAGTTGACAATGATTATTATACATAAAAACATTTTCACATCTACTTACCTCAAACCACAAAGAAATGAAATAAAAAGGGCTGACGCAAGAAAAGAAAAAATAAAAGTAATGAAAACAGTAAAGAAAAATTCAAGAGAGTTAAAAAAACTAAAATATAAAGACACGTGTTAAAAGGAACTTTAAAATTTGACTTCGTATACTAATTAATGATGATCGTCTTTATTATTAAAGTTAATAATCCATCAAAACTAAATTGCAACCATTAATCAGAGACAAAAATAAACAGACGTTTACTAAATAATTAAGAAAGTTAAATTAATATTTAACAAGGCTAAGAATAAATTAATCATTAATTTTGTGTTGTGTGAAGTTGTGTCAAGTTGACAAAGTTAGTATAAGATATAGTCGTAGTGCAGAATACGCACCCGTCGACAAATTTTTTCCTATAAGGTTCCAAAAGTAGTTTTTGTTTTGACGTCATAGTGCAAAATTCTTTCGCGACGCCATGTTGGAGTGTATGGATGTTTCTGTGACCTAGTATTTTCCTGGATCAGTATAAGCCTAGTAGGCCACACCCCCTGCTTTCCAAAATCAATCAATCAGAATTTATTTATGCATAACATCTATAAAAATGAAATACATTGGATACAAGTTAAAAATAAGACTATTTAAAACACTTGCAACCATGGCACTTTGTTTAATTGACGCTCCAAAATATATTCTTTTAATTTGGTTTTAAATTTACTTTTTAGTTTAATTTCTTTGATTGTTGGCGGGATGTTGTTCCATATGTCTATTCCATAATAATTAATATTGTTTTTACCTATGTTGGTTCCTATTTTTGTTTTATTTAATTCTTTTTTGTTTCTTGTATTATAATTATGTTTATTTTCACTTATTATAATCGAATTTAGGTGTTTATTTTCGTATAATCTTTCATAAATATATAATGCTACTTTTAAAATATGTATATTCTTCTTCTTCTTTCGTTTTGCCATTTACCATGCTATATGGGGTCGGCGTTATGGTCCGTTCAATCTAGTTGATATTCTGCAGGATTGCATTAGGAAAACAATGAAGTGGCGAGTGTGATGACGACCGAAGACGTACCTTTAATCGCTTGCCATTTCCCATGTTATATGGGGTCGGCACTTCTTTCGCTTTGCCATTTCCCATGTTTATATGGGGTCGGCACCCACTTCTCACAGATGTCGGGCGACATGTCTACGCGTCGCTTACAGGGTACGCCTTAGCCTTGGCATGGCATTTTTATGACCGGATGCCTTTCCTGACATCAACCCTCCTCATTTATCCGAGCTTGGGACCAGCACCTATTGAGGCTGGCTTGCCCCCTTCGGTGGCTGAGCACACAGCTTTAATCACTAGCGACGTGAATCACAACAATCAGGTTGTCCGATGACAAACGATCGGATCTGAGCAGATCACAGCAAAAAAAATATATATATATATATTAAAATATATATATTAGTTATGTTTAATATTTTGTTTTCGTAAATCAATTTATCTTTATGCTTACCTGTTTTGAAACATAATTTTTGATATGTTTTATCAAGTAGTTTATTGAATTTAGTTAAATTTGTTTGGGATAAATTTCCCCATACTATATTTCCGTAATTTATATGACTAAATATTAATGCGTAGTACAAAATTTTTGTATTTAATATTAGTAATGAATTAAGTTTTGTTAGAATTCCATTAGATCTAATTTTTTTCTCAATATCAAACATTTTTAGGTTGCAGTTTAATTGATTTTCGATTGTTAATCCAAGAAATTTAATTGAGTTAACTCTCTCTAGGATGTTATCGTTGAATTTTATTTTGTTAGGTTGATTAGTAAATTTTTTATTTTTAGTATGGAAGATTATATATTTTGTTTTATTTGTATTTATTATTAAGTTGTTGTCATTAAACCATTGTTCACAGGATGTTAACTTTGTATTTGTGTTATTAATTCTTTGATCTATGTTATTTCCATTTGTTAACTAGATGATATCGTCAGCAAATAACAGGAGTCCCCCATCAAGATTTATTAAGTAATTTATTGCGATTAAAAAAAATAACGGTCCGAGGATTGTTCCCTGAGGAACATCTAATTTGTTTATCAATGATTTCGATTGAATATTCTCAATTTTAACTATTTGCTGTCTATTTGTTAAATAGCTATCAATCAGTTTATACATTCGGCCTCTTATACCATAATTAAGTAATTTTGTTCTTAAGATATTTCTGTTAATTAAGTCAAACGCTTTGCTCAGAAAACATTAGATAATCACGGCACCGTGACCTGTTGAACCCAATAACCTTACAAAAGTCAAATTCGGGAAAAATCACCCCTGCTTTACTAGTTCATTGCCGAATTTGATTGATATTGCCGAATTTAGCGAAATATGTGCAGAAGATGCGATCAATGCGCATTCCGCCCTAGCGCCTAAGATATTCAGGCGTAACTGCAGATTATCTCCACCCCTTTGTCGCCAAGGCTCCAACTTCCTTTTTGAACGTCACAACTTCTTTAATGGATGTCGCCATTTTGAAACACAAAAAATTTGCTATTGTATGGAATTTTTTTTCAGTTATTTTAGTTAAAAAAATATAATAACCACAGAGCTGCCACGTGCTGGCCAGACCCCTCTCAACCCCCCCTCCCTCAATGATGGTATTTTTTTATATTATTTTACTTGATTGAGAAGTCGAGCAGGTACCGTGTGGATTACTTTTAACGCCAAGGACGCTCCTAAGCTTATGATCTTAATTTAACTGTGCCACTGAATGAGATGCAGCCGATTATAAATAATAGTTATTTTTATCTTTATAATATACAATTACTTTATAGATTTATTAATCATGAACGATGGTTATTAAAAGACATAAGCGGGGGGAAACAGACTTACTTCAAAACCATGCTTTTTTACTGTGCAAAAATAAATTTTAGTCAGGAACCCTTATTTGGAAGTTTGATCGATGTCCATTTGTCAACATTATTGAAATTTTAATGTGTCGTTTTTAAATTGCAGATATGTGTACTTCACTTTCGTTACACAGACATTGAACGGATCACTGAGAGCTACGATGACAAGACTGGGGAAATATGTGAATTGCCATTGTTACATCCAAGACTTCGTAAAGGTGCTGTACCTTTGCAATTTCTAGACTGTCCATCATATCTTTCCACTTCTCAGCCATGTCGTGAAAGTACG
The DNA here is from genome assembly GCA_006491805.2 of Dysdera silvatica. Lineage (NCBI taxonomy): Eukaryota > Metazoa > Arthropoda > Arachnida > Araneae > Dysderidae > Dysdera > Dysdera silvatica. The sequence goes on along the minus strand of QLNU02015359.1, from coordinate 42,916,884 downwards.
GACGAAAGACATTCAAGATTAGAAAATGAAGTAGTACGTAAAGCAGTTGAAGCAAGTATTGCTTCTAAAACTGATTTAAAATCTCTCTCTACTTCACTTAGTGAGTTGTCTGATATCCTTGAGACTAATAAAATCCGTGATACATGTATCACGGATTTTATTATATTATTATTATATATATTATTTTATTATATTATACGGACAACTATTACAAACCTGGACAGTGTAATCCTTTTGATTTTATCTCTAAAGCCAGTTCCAAACATCAGAGCATCAGTCACCATTGATGATTGTTTGAAAGCAAAAGCTTTCTTAAACAATGTGGAATTGAAAACCATCGATGAGATTAAGTTGCCTTGTTTGATCAATAGTGTAAATGATATACAGTCAGTCATTGTTACTTCATGTTGAGAGACTTGCATCCTGAGGAATGCGAAGTTGATGTAAGAGATGCTAAAATTTCAATGATTTTAGATTTGCTGAAAGATCTCCGGAATATCAAAGATAAAAACATTCAATTTATTGAGAAACATGTAGGTTTGTTTAACCGTAAAAAAAGAAAGTTTGCGTTACTCCACCGATACTCTCATATTTTGTGCATATTGCTATATTCAATTTCCCCACATGCCTATCGTTTTCTTCGAAGTTTCAGGAATTTGTCCATACCCCATCCTAACACTCGTAGTAGATTGTACTCATCCCATCAAGCTAATCCAAAATATGAGGAGCAATATGCTGACAATTTCTTATACGTGAATCAACGAGTTCTTGTATTAAAACCCCATGAACGTTACATAGTTTAATGGTTGATGAAATTCATCTGAAACAATACTTCGATTTTCGAGGCGGCACTATTTTTAGAATGTCATATAATATGGCAAATTCGGCATGTTCTGCCCATGTTTCCATAGTTCAGAGTTTTCTGTCAGCATATAAGGATGTTTTTCACATTCGTACAGTTAGCAAAATAACTGTCCAGGACTTACATACTTTTTACGAAAAATTATAATTGGATTAGAAAAAATTGAAATTAAAATAATTTCTGTGACTAGTGACAATAATTGTATAAATAGAAAATATCTGTCTTTATTCGCTACTCCCCCCCCCGAACTGAATATTGTGTATCCACGCCCGGTTGATTCAACAAGACCATTATTTTTTGTTATAGATTCTGTTCATTTATTGAAATCGATTAGAAATAACTGGTTGAATCAAAAAAATTCTGGACAGTGTATGTTTTTTCCTGATTTTGATTCTGCAGCTTCTACAGTGGTGACAGTTCTAACTGCTTCCTTTCTGACTTTAAAAAACTTCATGAATTAGAGGATGGATGGATGCTTATTAAAATTTGGGTATGGGTCATCAATGAAAGCACTGTTCCCTTCAAACTTGGAGAGAAAAATGCAAAATTAGCATTGCAAATTTTTAATAAACATCTAAGTACAGATTTATTGGAAATCAGTGAAAGTAATAATCTTTATCATTGCAAAGATACGGCTACCTATATTAACTACCTTTGTAATTGGTGGGATAGCGTTGATGTTAAAACACCATATAAGGGGCAACGTTTCCTTAATTCTTTTCAGAAGCCATTGACGTTAAAAGATGAGGATAAGAATGTTCGCTTTCTGAAAGCGTTTTTAGATTGGTTGGAGTTGTGGGAACAACAATCATTTACAAGTGGTCCACTAACAAGAGACACACACTTAGCACTGTATCACAAAACGTATGCTTTGTTAGAAATAGCATCTTATTGCATTAAGGAATCAACGTTTTCTTATTTTCTTCCTGGTAAAATCCAAACTGATGCTCTAGAAGATATATTCGGGAAATGTCGACAATTATTTAGTTCTCAGTATAATGTATCAATATCCCAAGTTTTTGAAGCTGAAACAAAGTTGAGACTTCAGAATTACTTGCCTCTAAAACTTTCATCAAGTAAGTTTGAAATATGGAAATCCAAGCTTTTGATTCAGAAACTGATTTTGAAATTTAACTTGTTGATTTGGATAACTTTGATCTGGAAGAAAATGAAACTTTCTTTATGCTTACCATCAAGGTGTATGAGGCAGATATTCATGAAGTTAAATTAGTATTACCTGTTATTATGTATCTTTCTGGTTGCTGTGTATATAGAAGTTTAAAAAAGGTAAATTGTCGTTTTTGTGCAAAAAGTATTACACTCGATGAAAAATTGGATCTAAATGTATCGTATAAACATGTTAGACATTTAGACAGAGGTAGACCTTTATGTCCCAATTCTAGCATAATTCATGTTGTTACGTTTAATTACATTGTAGTTCAAAAATTAATGTCCCATGAGTACGAAAATAGATTTTTGAAACTTAAAAATCAGCGTCGCCTAGTTTTCGACTTAACTCTTGAACTTCTGGTTGCGGAAGCACCGTTTGAGAAGGAAGATGCATGTGAAGCTGGACATTCATTCGAAGAGATTTTAAAAAATATATTGTGGACTTCAACAAACACGCTTTTGAAAAATTATTGTGAAGAAAAATGAAAGGCTTTCGTCTGTCCATAAAGATAAACGTAGGAAACTACAAACTGTGGAGAATAAAAATTGTACAGACTAATGATATAAAATTTCCAGAAATTTTAACATTTACAAAATTTTAACATTTTAACATAAGAAAAAAAAACCTTTTTGGTTCCCCAGTTATTTTCACGGAAAAATTTTAAATTATTGAAAATGACGAATCAGTATATGGTTTACAACCCTCACATATTGCTCATATAAACTGTAAAGCTGCCCTCTTAGAGAAGCATGAAAAACTCGTTACTTTATTGCTCGGTGAAATTTACATCAAATCACATTTTTCCTACGAACATGATATTATTTAACTCTTATCATAAGATTCTACAACAGAAGCAAACACTGTTCAAACATTCGTGATTAGTTCTTTATTTTTAAAATAAGAGATGTTGTGTTGTTTCTTTAGATCATTTGAATGCTCATAAATCACAGGAAACGTTATTACAAGTTTTAAAAAATTAACACTTGCAGGATTTAGCGTACTTTCCGTTGCATCAAATAACAATCATATTATAAATGTAAAAATGTTCGAAGTCTTGCGAAACGGTTTACTGAAGCATAGTATTCCCAGTCCATATAACCTTGAGAGTGAAATATTTTTAATGTTTGATTCTGTACATGTATTAAAAAATATATGCAATAATTTGTTTAGTCAAAAAGATAGTAGGCAATCATTTTATTTTCTCTCATTTAATGATAAAACGAAGTTATTGTGGGCAAGTATAAGTGATCTGAAACAGATTTAAGTGAAATTGATAAGGTCCCAAAAATTACCCTTACCTTTAACAAAAAGTACTCTTTCCAAGTTTTTTGAATAGGCAAAAGGTGTCCTTGGCAATTAAATTATTTATTAAAAAAAATTTAATTATTTTATCCCCTTCTGCACCAGCTGTTGGGAGATCCTTTGATGGGATAGTTGAATTTTTAAATACAGTTTTAAAGTGGTGGAAAATAAACAATGTAAACCCCAGTGGTGGTCTAAAATGACCAACAGATTAACAGTAATTGAACCTTTCATAATTGCGTGTAACGTATTCCAGAAATTGATTTCAGAAGGATATGAAATTAAATTTTTACAATATAAAAATCGAAGAAATACTGTAATGGAATTATGCGTATATAAATGGGGAAACTGTCATTTTATGGTAATGATGTATATGCATTTAAATTGTTTATGTACATGTTAGCAAACAGAGTGCTTACTGTATTTTTAAATATTTTTTTAAACTTTTATAGCAAAATGATAAATAATTTGACTACAAAATGTAATAAAAGGAAACTTTCTACTTTACGTAATAATGCATTGCTTGAAGCCACTAAAAGTTATTAGAAATTCGAAACAATTTAGCTTGTTGGGGCGATGGATATTTCAGTGAAAGGGTTTTGTTGTGAATAAACTTGCTGGTTTTATTAAATATTGCTGTGTTCTTTTACTTCACAATGTCTTATTACCTTGCATGAAGTTTAATAAATTAAAAAAATAAATAAAATTGTACCATGGGAGTACCCTGTATATATAATTATATTTATAAACAAGTGTGATTTAAAATAAATATACAGTTTTTGCTCTTTACTTTATTCAGCTTTTAAATAATTAATATTGTGAGTATTTTCTTATTATTGCCGCGTTTGCCATATAGTTCCTTACGTAAAGAATAAATAGAGCCATTAATCGCCAAGTTTAGTAATACAATATATATAAATTGTATAAATAAATAAGTGTTAAAATATAAGTATGAAATTATTTATTACTAATGTGTTTCATTATAATTTTAGTAATATAAAATAAAATACGTATATAATTCAATCATGAAGGCCTCTCTAATAAGAGAGTACCGAATTGTGAAAAAAATCATACAGTAAAACGTGGAAAAACATTTACGCCCCCATGTTCCGACAAGGACCCTACTATTGGAAATCTCCATTTCGCAGTTTCGGACCTGTTAGGTATCCGGATTACCATCGGCCTACACTCGCCGCCATTAAAAACCAGTCGTCAGGCCTTCTATTAAGGTAGTGTTGATATTGACCGCCAACCTCCGAATCGGTTAAAGAACCTGATGATGACGATGATTGATTCTGGAAACGAGTCTCTGTAACTGTAAAAATCAAACGCTGCTGATATTATTATTAAATTGACATAAGGCAGATAGAAAAACTAAAAAAGCATAAGAAATATAAATGTATGAAGTAAAAAGTCACATTTGTTTAAAATGAACTCTAGAAATATATATACATTATAAGTTAACATATATTAAATGTTATATGTAGGTATAAAGAGGCAGTCAACTTCCAGCCAACAGGTTCCCCGTCACATAATCTAACTAGCGGCCAGTCGTAACACGGTCAATCAGTACTGACCATCGACATATAATTAATTGCTTAAGCGTGATCGATCTCTACGTAGGAACAAGCTTCATCAGTTAATACAGGTGGGGTAAATGGGGAATAACCTAATGAAAATTGTATGCTTGTGAAAATTATTGAAGAGTGCTAAACATTGGCTGATAATGTTCAATTATCTCCCGAATCAGAAAATAATGCCAATCTACTACCAATATATTTGAGTACTCAGAAACATGGCAACAGTGTTGAAGCAACCATTGTTATTCTTAAGTCTAAAAATTTTCAAAAGAGAATACAATATTTTCTTTCCTATTCCTTTCCTACAGATTCCGTTTCACTCTTTTAATTATATGGGCAATCTGCAACCTTGATGTCATTTTGCGTTTCTAAGACTAATAACCGCAGTTTTATTGTTGTCGATCCAGTTTGCTTAACAGACAAGATTGTAGCGATCTTGTCTGTTGGCGGTTTAGTGTACGCGAAATTAATTGGCGATAATCCTGCAAGTTCATCTCATTGGCATTAAAAAGAAAATTACCTTTATAAGAAATAAACAAATTTATAGTAACAAAACTACATACGTTGGTTGGTTAAAACAATTATCTCTCTTTTTTTATGTATCAAACTGATATTGTAGCTTTCTATTTAAGTGTATTCGGTTGCGGTCCCTGTCTATTTCGGATTTTTTTCTACATTTTAGAATGTATGTATGTGTGAATGAATGTGTGTATGTTCCAATGGAACCACAGCGTCAAAGCGGAAATCCTCTGACATCCGAATGCCAAAAAAAGAAAGTCCAAACTGTCAGTTCTAAATACCAAAAAGGTTCAAGCTGTCAGCATATCCGGATTTCCTAAGAAGCGCTCTACAGCCAAACTTCTACGTCCAAAAGCCAGGGCACCCAAAAGAATAAAAAGTGAAAGAATTAAAGCAGAAGACAGCTCAGACAGTAAAGGTAACAATTTTTTAGAATCACCTAATAGTTTTAAGTTTAATACAAACTCTCATCAAGAGACTATTTTGGTAAATTTTAAAATTTTTATTTATATCAACAAGGAAGAAGAAAAACGTTTTGAAATCATAAATATAAAGAAATTTTTTTAATGTCAATTATAATAAACCACGAATTCTGTACAAAAATTGTAGATTAACTTCTTAATTAGAATCAGTAATTTCTTAATTCCTTTAATGATATATGGTTTTTATAATGGTTAGTTATTGTAAATTATAGAATACAACAATTGTTTAATAATTCTTATCAATCATACGTATTTGATATAGCCTATATATCAAGTTCTTTCTAAATTCATAAATATATAATAATTAACTAATAATTTAAATAATTATTAGCTCCAAACTAATTGCTTATAACTTGTCTTGCTTTAAGCCTAAAAGTTAACTCTTCACATTCCCCTGTTCGCCACAGGTTTTCTACAACATCAGTTCATGTCGCATTGCGAACAATCGCCGAACATGCTACTCCAGAGTAAGGTATACAACTGAAAAACTGAACTTCCAGGTTTCAATAATTTACAGGTTGTTTCCTAGATTTATCCAACCGAAGGTCGTTGGTTTGGATCCAGAGCAAAGCGTATTTTTTTCTGACTGTGTATGCATCAACAAAAACCCTTCAAACTTGAACCGGAATAAATTATCCGCATCTAATATGCCCTTATTATAGCCCAGCTCAACCTTTAACAGGTTGAGTGCCACGTCAGACATCGGTGACCGACACTGAACTTTGCGTTCAGGCCGCGTCAGTCACCGGTGACTGACAGTGTAAAATATGATATCAAAACTAAAAAATTTACATCGTTTTAAGTAATTACCTAAAATTTATTCAACATTCACTTAATTTTTATGTATTACAGGATTGTATCATTAATGTATTTAAATATTTCTTTTCAAAAAATCGCATTGCTATACCACAATACCAGCGCACTTCTAAGCAGCGCGCGTGGCCTGACGGGGAGGGGATTTCCTTATAAATTCGAATGGCACGCAACGCGTTAAGAATATTAGATTTTAAAGTACAAATATAGTTACGTATCTAAAAATCCATCATTTTAAAAAGATCCGCGTAATAAACAAATCCCTAGTTTCCAGAAGTAATATTAAAGATTTATTTACGTGTTCCAACAGTTCCTCCACAGCGAATCAACTTTTGCGACTGAAAACTCTAATGCATCTCAAAAAAAAAAAAGGCTAAAACATGCGAAAATAGTAGTAAACAAAAACACAATCTCATGAAGTCAACCGTGCAAATCCCTTGTCAGAAGCACACACCTGACAAAACGGAGACCGATTGTTCATCAGAAATCGGAACACACGTAAAAACATTGTTATCAAATACTGAAAATTAAATAATGTACAAGAAAAATATATTTTTACAGTTGTGAGCTAGGAAGAGTGCAGAGCGAAGGGCTAATGACATTTCCTTTGTCTTCGTAAATAAACAAACATGAAGAAAGCACTATTGCCACTAGAGATTTATGTTTTTATAACAATATTTCGTCGAAAATAAAAATTGCAGATATATGCAAGGGTCTGTAAATCGTCATATTATAGTAATAAAAGTTAAACACACAATTATAAATAAATTAAAATATGTGCAAAATTTATTGCGTGGTAAGCGCTTTTGAATCTGGAAGCAAAATGTGGCAAAGTCTAAATTTATTTAAATAATTGTGTTATCATAATTAATTGTATAATTGCGACCATAATTTTGGGCTCATTTTCTGCGCTCAATTTACATTTAAAACAAGTCTGATCCTTTTACAGCTCGCTATGCATGATAATTTGTGTCGCATTCCAACGTTGTTCATCCAATTTCCGTTTATCATTATGATGTTTCATTTTCCCAAGGTATCGTAGTTCTGTCATTTGTTGCACGAACTTTGACAAAGCCCGCATTATCCTTCTTTGTGATGTCGACAAAGACAAATGTTATTTCGCAAAAATGGACGACTTCTGCATTTCTATTTAAAATGAGGAATGGTGTATAATATGACCAGAGGACATATAATTAATAATAGATAGTTTGGATACTTTGTGAAGAAATTATATTTTTTATACATGAAGAATGACTTTTCGTATTTTTGTGCTCTATCGCAGATCGTCATTTTGAAGAAAAGCCAGACAAGACAATGTTAATATTCGAGTAATGACTGTTTGTCTAAAGATATCTTTTACAAAAAGTGGGGAAATTGAGTGTAGCTGAGAGGATTATGGATTAGAATTATACATTTTGGTTCATCCACAAAAAAATCCATTATTTTCTTAATTTCAATTGTTATAAATTTTTGATGCGAAATGTAAAAACGATAGTCGAAGATTGAATGTTCATATTTGAAGCGTATTTCTTGTAGCGTAATACAATGAAACGTTCATTGTGTAGAATTTGTAAATTCTTTCACAAACTTGATTATAACATGTATATTTTATTGTTTGTGGGAATGATTGATTACTGAAATACAGAAAGACAGCTGTGCAACTTTATGATAAATAATTATTCACCTTAAAATTAGAATCTATATATATAAATAAATAAGTTGTTATAAAGTAAAAATAGTTTTTAATGTTGCGCAATTTTTTGGGTATAAATGTTACAAAATAAATTTTTATGACATCATGAATAAAACTAACATTTTAAACAACTGTCACAAAGTCATGAGAGTTTATTGAATTTGGGCCGACTTCTATACCCGTGACTTATTTAATAATTTCGATATAATGGTACTTGAATATAATTAAATATCAACAAGGCAATGCTTGTTCTCTTCTAGTTTTCTCCATTTCTATCCTAACTATATCAATATTCTCTAAATATCAATACTTTCAATTTTAACATTAGAATAACATCAAAACAGATGTTTTAACTATAACTAGATATAGATTGAATATATTATTTCCATTTTATCTCTCTTTATTTATCTTTGTATTATTCCATCTTTCCTTTCATTTCAGTGCTAGTTTCTTCTTTTTTTTGTCAGCGTGTTTCTTTTCTTGTACAGCAAAAGTCCCATTAATTATGAAATTATGATGATAACATTATAATAAATATAATGAATGCAAAACACATGGGAAAGTATCATAATGAACGATGTAGCAGTTTGTTTGCACTAACACTTCACAACAGGGAAAAATCAACTGTGTCAGCATTATATGCACATATCATTAAAAAAGTTTCCCTTATTGCTAAATAACTAACCTGGAAATGGATTATATTTTAATGGTCGTTTTCGGAAAAGAAACTCTGTGGTTAAAACTTCTATTTTCCCACAAAATAAATCTACGTTTATGTAAGATAACATTTCGGATTTCACCATCCTTGAAATTTTTCCATCAACAGCTCATCGATATTTTCTGGAACGTGCGATAAAAATGTCAACTTGTCATCAGTTTCTGCCAGATTTTATTCCCGAAATATTTTTTTAGTTGTGAAATACGGAACTACGACCCACATCTTAAGCTTAGATTGTAACCAAGGCCATGATTTGGGTTAAATTGCTGGCCTTTCCATGTAGGTTGCAAACAGCAAGGACGCAAAAGATAATTTTATGAAGTGTAGAGGCAATCCGTAATGGGAGTAAACTGGAATAATTATAAAGATTTTTGGAAGACTTTAGTTAAAAAAATTTCGAAAATTATATACCATCAAAAAATTTGAATTTCGCAAAAAATAAAATATTTAAAATAGTGTGCTACTCATGTTTGCACAATAACTGCAGTCAAGCAAAGGAATAAATATCGAATGCGCATTATAATATGACGCTTCTAAAAGGACAAGGCCTGGCTAATTAACACAGGGTCGTCCAATCTTCTTGGATAGTGGGCCGCTTAAAACATTTTCTCGCGGGCCAGCGATTTCATAAAAAATTTACGTTTTTACTAAAAACTTCCCTCCAGAGTTTTTTTCCGGCTTTATTTGCCACTTGCAAAACGGAAAGGGGTCGCCCATGATGTCCCCACGTTTTTTCCCTTATTTTTGAAAAAAAAATCTAAAATGTTTGTTTTGGAATTTTTTTATTCCAGACAGTTGTCATCGGGCCTGATTAACATTGTTAGCGAGCCTGTATATTGTATAATGGTCCGCGAGACGTATAATGGTTAACCCTGTATTAATATGAATGCAATTGAATATCAGGAATGGAGCTTAACGCAAATGTATCTGTATGACCATATTATTTGTTACACAATATTTAGTACACTTTTCATCCTAATTTTAGCAAAATAAATTTAACCATTTACTCCGTATTGAGGAAGTAGATTATTTGAGAGTTAAAAATACCAAAATCACGCTATGGTTTGCTCAAACCCGTACAAAACTAGGATAAATATAATAGAAATATCATTGGACAGAGGTAACGAAATACACCTAAATATCCTATGAGATGAAAATTGAACTTTGCCATTTAAATAACTTGGTTTGAAAATTTCCTGCCGCCTATTAAACTGCATACTATTATTTCTTAAAACTGCCGTCAACCTTCTGTTTACTTACAACACTTCAGCTTAAAACAACGTTGAATGGAATTCGTGGTTCTGTATTTAAGAGCTAGGTACTTCTAAAATGAATTATTCTGCCAACGGAGGTTATATTGTCTTTTGAAAATAGACCCTTATTCATCACGTTTTCCTCACGTAATTCGCAGAGTTGCTCTTTAAAGTCCTCACAGTCCGAAACAAAAGCGATGACGTAGAATCTAGGCCCACTGAGGAAATGGAAAAGTATGTTACGAAATACTTTCACGTACACATACATATATATCTCCGGCGCGTGATATATCTAAATAAATTCGTTCTCTCCAATAATGTATTCATACTAGAAGTTGCAACTTCGCAAGTTCTACAAAAATGACTATCAATCCTAATGTTGCAAATTAAGTTAAAGATATATTTTTAGATTAAAATGACTAATTATTGATTCACACGTATAAGGTCAGGCTAACATTTTTTTGTAAAGAAGAAAAATAGACACGCTCAGTCCCGGAGTCTAACCCAGGGACACACCATACGGACAGGTGTGCCCTAACCTTCTAGGCCACCAGAGCAGAGGATCGACGCTCTTTCCCCCCTCTGCCTTCCATATAAAGTTTTTTAATAGACATTATTACCCTTCTCATGGTCAACACAATTGCTAAATGGTTAACACATAAAGTCACCGGGACAAGTTTGGGTTTGTTTTGTAAATTTTTTCATTAGGGGAAATTGATGTCTAGCAATATTTTTTGACGTCCGCATATGAGCTCAGACAGAAAAATGTGCCCCAACGGCTTAATAGGGTGGCCATTTGGCAATTGTAATCCTGAGAAATGTAATAATATATATTACATATAAGTTACAATATTCTGTTTGAACTTTTGACTTCGTATGAGCCTACGTGGTATAATACTAATTATGTGTATGTATGGAGTAAGGTCAAAAAATGGATGGATCTCGCACCTTACCAAGGGGTGTAGCAAATCAAAAACTATAGGACACAACTAATTTCATGGTAGACCATGCGACATGGCGTCAAACAAAGCAATATGCCATGGTGTCCAGCTGGTGAGCTTCAGCCCACTGAGCGTCATTTTCTACTTCACT
>QLNU02015359.1:42894464-42905299 GCA_006491805.2 Dysdera silvatica | reverse complement strand
CATGTATCACGGATTTTATTAGTCTCAAGGATATCAGACAACTCACTAAGTGAAGTAGAGAGAGATTTTAAATCAGTTTTAGAAGCAATACTTGCTTCAATTGCTTCACGTACTACTTCATTTTCTAATCTTGAATGTCTTTCGTCCGTACTTTCACGACATGGCTGAGAAGTGGAAAGATATGATGGACAGTCTAGAAATTGCAAAGGTACAGCACCTTTACGAAGTCTTGGATGTAACAATGGCAATTCACACATTTCCCCAGTCTTGTCATCGTAGCTCTCAGTTATCCGTTCAATGTCTGTGTAACGAAAGTGAGGTACACATATCTGCAATTTAAAAACAACACATTAAAATTTCAATAATGTTGACAAATGGACGTCGATAACACGGTCAAACTTCCAAATAATGATTCCTGACTAAAATTTATTTTTGCACAGTAAAAAAGCATGGTTTTGAAGTAAGTCTGTTTCCCCCCGCTTATGTCTTTTAATAACCATCGTTCATGATTAATAAATCTATAAAGTAATTGTATATTATAAAGATAAAAATAACTATTATTTATAATCGGCTGCATCTCATTCAGTGGCACAGTTAAATTAAGATCATAAGCTTAGGAGCGTCCTTGGCGTTAAAAGTAATCCACACGGTACCTGCTCGACTTCTCAATCAAGTAAAATAATATAAAAAAATACCATCATTGAGGGAGGGGGGGTTGAGAGGGGTCTGGCCAGCACGTGGCAGCTCTGTGGTTATTATATTTTTTTAACTAAAATAACTGAAAAAAAATTCCATACAATAGCAAATTTTTTGTGTTTCAAAATGGCGACATCCATTAAAGAAGTTGTGACGTTCAAAAAGGAAGTTGGAGCCTTGGCGACAAAGGGGTGGAGATAATCTGCAGTTACGCCTGAATATCTTAGGCGCTAGGGCGGAATGCGCATTGATCGCATCTTCTGCACATATTTCGCTAAATTCGGCAATATCAATCAAATTCGGCAATGAACTAGTAAAGCAGGGGTGATTTTTCCCGAATTTGACTTTTGTAAGGTTATTGGGTTCAACAGGTCACGGTGCCGTGATTATCTAATGTTTTCTGAGCAAAGCGTTTGACTTAATTAACAGAAATATCTTAAGAACAAAATTACTTAATTATGGTATAAGAGGCCGAATGTATAAACTGATTGATAGCTATTTAACAAATAGACAGCAAATAGTTAAAATTGAGAATATTCAATCGAAATCATTGATAAACAAATTAGATGTTCCTCAGGGAACAATCCTCGGACCGTTATTTTTTTTAATCGCAATAAATTACTTAATAAATCTTGATGGGGGACTCCTGTTATTTGCTGACGATATCATCTAGTTAACAAATGGAAATAACATAGATCAAAGAATTAATAACATAAACGCAAAGTTAACATCCTGTGAACAATGGTTTAATGACAACAACTTAATAATAAATACAAATAAAACAAAATATATAATCTTCCATACTAAAAATAAAAAATTTACTAATCAACCTAACAAAATAAAATTCAACGATAACATCCTAGAGAGAGTTAACTCAATTAAATTTCTTGGATTAACAATCGAAAATCAATTAAACTGCAACCTAAAAATGTTTGATATTGAGAAAAAAATTAGATCTAATGGAATTCTAACAAAACTTAATTCATTACTAATATTAAATACAAAAATTTTGTACTACGCATTAATATTTAGTCATATAAATTACGGAAATATAGTATGGGGAAATTTATCCCAAACAAATTTAACTAAACTTAACAAACTACTTGATAAAACATATCAAAAATTATGTTTCAAAACAGGTAAGCATAAAGATAAATTGATTTACGAAAACAAAATATTAAACATAACTAATATACATATTTTAAAAGTAGCATTATATATTTACGAAAGATTATACGAAAATAAGCACCTAATTTTGATTAAAATAAGTGAAAATAAACATAATTATAATATAAGAAACAAAAAAGAATTAAATAAAACAAAAATAAGAATCAACATATGTAAAAATAATATTAATTATTATGGAATAGACATATGGAACAATATCCCGCCAACAATTAAAGAAATCAAATCAAAAAGTAAATTTAAAACCAAATTAAAAGACTATATTTTGGAGCATCAATTAAACAAAGTGCCATGGTTGCAAGTGTTTAAACAGCCTTATTTCAATTCCTTCTATTAGCTCACACTCTCCCTATATATATTATATCTTGTTCAAATTTTCAATCGTTAATAAAATACTTTCTATCCATCCAATCAAGTTCAAATAAATTTTTTTAAACTTGTAGTGGATGACACTTGATGTTAATACAGTTTTTTCAAATATTAATTCATTAATTAAATTTAAATGATTTTTTTTTTGCTTTCCTTTGGTGTATTTGGCGATTAATGCTTGCCGCCAATTACAGCCAAATGTCGCCAAAATTGCTTTTCGCAATTTTTCCCTTTCTTCCCTTTTATTTGAGCAGCGCATTGAAGGAATTGACTTTAAAAAAAAATTTTTTTATTATACTTGTTTTAACTTGTATCCAATGTATTTCATTTTTATAGATGTTATGCATAAATAAATTCTGATTGATTGATTTTGGAAAGCAGGGGGTGTGGCCTACTAGGCTTATACTGATCCAGGAAAATACTAGGTCACAGAAACATCCATACACTCCAACATGGCGTCGCGAAAGAATTTTGCACTATGACGTCAAAACAAAAACTACTTTTGGAACCTTATAGGAAAAAATTTGTCGACGGGTGCGTATTCTGCACTACGACTATATCTTATACTAACTTTGTCAACTTCCGTATTTAAGTACCAAGAAACTTGAAACAAAAGATAAATGTCTTATAATGACTAAGGTAGCATGCATGTGCAACCAACCTATCAGCGCAGTTTCAAAACAAATCTAATCTTTATTTTGAGCCGAAAATAAGCACACAAAATATGATAAAATTTGTATCAATCTAATAATAATATATATATATATATATGCACAGCCATGAAAACGGGTGGGGACTTATGGAACTAAAGCCCTTTCCATCCTTAGACCAGTCTTACAGGTCTACAAAATGTCCCACACATAAAATTATACACACATAAAATATAGGCTATCCTAAGGCTATATAGGCAGGTCCTAGGGATCCAACAAGAAGAGTCTTCAAATCAGAAACTACACTTTAACAATAAATTTCGCTAAATGTTGTAATTTCCCTAAAATATTGTTACCCCTCAAAAGCTTAAAACCTGCATATGCACATCAGACCTTTTTTTTAAAGGTTTAAGTTCTCAGCTTTAAAAGGGCAGTCGGGAGGAGAATTCCAGAAATTTACAACATTGTTTGAAAAGAAATTGTCTTATTGCGGTCCTGCATTTTTTTAAACGTTGTTGATAATCTAAAACGTTTAATCTTTTGATACGAATCGCTCGTCTGAACTTTTTCAAACTTCAAAATGTCTTTCAGTGTGTCTGGCCAAATTTTGATTCAAACTTATCTGACTTTTCCAGGTTTTCCACACCAATAACAAAAAAATTCCAGGTTTTATGCTTTGGCGGAATTCTACCTTACATATTGTATTTTATAATTTCAGTCTTCACTTTAATTGATTCAGCCATCATTGCAAATCACATCAAAACACAAAATTACAAAAACTTAAAAATTCTAAAATATTTTTCATTATTTACATAAAAATGTTAATTAATAAGGGAAAATTCCATATCCAAGGAAACAATAACACCCGAAACGCGTATATTTTAGTTATTAAATCTTTATTAATACGTTTTTAACGTTGTTGCAAATAATGTTTCTTTTATATTGCCAGTTTAGCTATTTCATAACTAAATAATCATATTTATGACCAGATTTAATAATTTATAGATGAATTTGGCTATTTTCGACAGCGTTGTTTCAAAAATACCTATTAAATTTTCTTGTCTTTATGCTTTTGAAATTTTACAGAAATTTAAAGATTTTAAAGAATTTTAAAGGTACAGATCCAGATCAGAAACCCTGGTCTTTCCGCAGAAAGTTTGAAAGAAAATTGAACTGCATATTCTAAATGTGGTCGAACCAACGTCTGATATATGAGCAAAATAACCTCTGTTGACTTCAAAGTTGCTTTTCTGAAAATTGTACCAAGAATTTGGTTTGCTCTTTTTGAGATAAGACCAGTGGTTGAATTGGGGAAAAAAAGTGGGGGGATGCCTAACAGTTGGGGATACGTGCACTCCCATACACAACAAACGTAAGTGGGGGACGCGTCACCCCGCTTATCCCTATATTCCCAGCACTGATTTTAGTACTTGTTGTATTTGTGATCTTCGTAGGCAACAGCATCGATTTCCATAACGAGTCAGCGGAGCCTGTGTTCAAACAGTTGAATGACAAAAACCGGACGTGTTTCTTGCTAAAAAAAAGATTACTATTATTTTTCTTCCTCTTTGGAAATGTTTAGAAGTGGGGGACGAATTTTAATGGTTCTAGAAATGGAAGAGATGCATGGGTGCTTTCTTGAAAAGTGGGGGGACGCGTCTACCCACACTTCCAGCATTGGATAAGACTGAATAATTATAATCAGCGTTCGTTATAACAGATTTCTAATGCACATTTATGGATTTAGAAAGGGAAATTTCCCTAATTCCTCCCTTCCTTGGATTCGTCACTAGTTATAGAACTCAAATCCCAAGTTTGTTGTGTTATAATACGATAGCACCTTTGTGATGTTGGGTATATTCACCACATTGAACATTAGATTGGTAAATCGTTGACCTCTCAATTTTATGTCGGTCTCTCTCTTTCTCCCCTTGTCTCTTTCACTTGCACGTTTTTGATTTACTTATATAATGTAATTTACAGGTAGAGGCATAATAGTAACTTGGGGTTAAATATAGCGTAAACTGGAGGAGTAAAAAAAAAAAAAATGGAGGGAGGGAGGCGTGCGCTAACGTGCCTCCTCCAAATTACGCTTATGGGTAGAGGTGTAGTATCCAACAGGGCTTTTAAGGGGGAATATATGCGAACGGACTAATAGCTAAACCGCTTTCGCACGTTCACATTTACATCCTTCTTGGGTTTTATTTTAATTAACCACTGGATTAAAATCCTTAATTCTTTTTCTTAACTCCCCAGGTATTTTTGCTACCTCAAAAAATTACCTTTCGTCTCTTGAAAACAGCCACTTATAAATAAAATAGATCCCTCCCAAATTTTTACGGGTAACAGAAATGTGGGTGATAGCAAGAGTTTAAAAAAAAACTTGGGTTGTTTTTACACAGCTCATATACAGTGAAAAAAGTGAAATCGTGGCGACACACATACTACTTTTTTCTCCCATTATATTAAGACTAGTTTATAAATTTGGCAATTTTTTCAATTTAATTATAAGAGTTAGCATTTTTAACAAGCAGCCAAATTGATTATATTTTTGTCGAGCTCCTATTATTTGACAACCTTTTTTTTTCACTAAGTTTTCACATGTATACATTCATCGAGCTATTGTAAATTTTGAGTTCCTTCCTCAATTCATGAAAATCCTAGCATTTCAGTGAAGCATTTTCATATCTCTGTTAATGAAAGTATAGTCCATCTTAATATCCACTGTAATGTAAAAGTCAGTCATTGTGAAAGTTACTGAGATGTAATTAATATAAATCTAATCAATTTCAGAAATGTAATTACCAGACATCACATCCTTGAACCCTCTTCAGTGATTCCAACCGCGTTTCGTGTAAGCACTAAATTTTAGCTTTCTGAAATCTGATCCTTCGAGAAATTTAGACCCCCCCCCTCCCCATAATAATGACTGTCCGTTCCTTTGAAGAGACATCATAATTAAAAGGAGTATGTTTGGACCTGTCACATAGAATGGATTTGAATTTGGATGTCCAAAGGTACATAGAATGAATGAATGATTCGGACTCGACTAGAGCTAGATATACTTCGATGAGAGAATAAAACTGATCAAGTTCTGTCATCATTAAATTTAATCCGTGAAAAAGACTATTTCCCACACCACGTAGGAATGAGGTCTGCTTCCTCTAACGAATAAAATTGCCATCATTTAATTATATTAATGATCAGTTATGTAAATTTAATGATGCCATCGTTTATGTAATATTATAACTAGTTAGTAATGTTAAATACTAGTTATGCTTCCACGTTTGTTCAGTCATTGTTTGGTCTGCAGAATGATCAAATATCGAGAATGTGCACTTATGCTTTTTATGATAATATGGGTTCTCATTTGACTACCTTTCATCAGCAGTGACCTAGAATAGCATTTAGAAAGACGAATCATTGATTTTAGAATTAGTTTGTTAATGAAGTGTGGAAAACTAGTTAGTAGGCTTCTATTAGCAATTCACCTGCCCTCCCGGCGCTTCCTAGAAAGAAGTCATCTTTTATCCAGTCGCTGTACACAATAAAACAAATTTAAATAAATAAATCGGGAAATTTATTCTGTTCTACTCTCTCGTAATAAATGTCCACCGAAGGAAGAAGAGTATCACCAAAATAGATTGAACAAAGAAGGACTCGCTTGCAGTAAGCTTCCATTTAATAGTGAATTTTCGTTGACAACACAAGAAACACATGAGCTTTCTAAAATTGTTAAGTATAATACAACTTAAATATGTTTAAGTATACAATTATGAAGTATAATACAATTTAAGTATGTTTAAGTATACAATTATTAAGTATAATACGTTTTTAGCGAACAAGCTTTTGTGGACCTCGGATTTAACGAGAAAACAATGATAACGTGTTTTAAAAGGAAATTTGAGCAAACAATAAATTCCGAGAATTAAAAATAAATCAATGATCTGAGATGTGATTTTTAACCAATAGTAAGATTAAACTAATGAAACATATTTTCAAGTATTCAAAATTGGAGGATTTCTGAAACCTAATCTAGATAGGTCCTGAAAAACGAAAGAATTAACCGTAGAGCTTTTTAGCAATCTCAAATAATGTTTTTTTTTATTATAATTAATAATGTTATTAATTAATAATGTTAATTCCTTTATATAATCTTGTATTTCCATGTGAGTTTCATAGTTTATTGTACTGAAGTTCACGTTACCACTCGTTTAACTTTTTTTCTGTGGTATACTGTTTAATTTTCATGAACAAACTTAAATATTCCAATGAAAAAATCTTGTACTCAATAACGAGATCGAATTCAGGACCATGTGTAATGTAAAGAAACCGGATTCTCGAAGATAGTGGATATTATTTTTCAACTGCATTTTAATTATTATATGTTCAGCATTTTTTTAAATTTCCGTAGTATATTGGTTCGCTTGACAAAGCAAAATTGAATTTTTCAATTAACAACCTAAAATTTCCTTCGCGATCTCGGGACACAACTACAGACTAAACATTTTGACGAACTCGCCTCCTGAAAATAATCATTAATTCCTCAGCTTAGTGGCGCAAGGCAGCGTCCACACATGCAACAGAACACCGTATCGTAACACCGTCGCGTATCAAGTCTGGACCGCACTCCGTAACAGAACACCGCAACATTTCCGCGTCCCACCAGTTGTCGGTTTTTCCCCGTCGCTTCAAAGGAATGTTATAAAGCTATGCTGCACCCCATTCGTGTGTTTGGACCGGTTTGCGAACAATAGCGTTTTTGTAGATTGGATATCGACATGAACTGATGATACGCGGCAATTTTCGCTCTGTAACATCATCGCGTAACACGGAATGTTATACGACGATGTTCTGTTACGATGTTTTCTTGCATGCGCACCCTAAGAGAGGGGGGCCCTGCGGTGGCGCAGTGTGGTAACGCGTTCTCCTATTGCGCGGCTAATCCGGGTTCGACTCCCAGCAGTGCAAAAAGAACGCTTACTCAGAGATCTCATAAAAGATCGCACTGCTCACTGTAGTCCGGGGTTTGGTTCCCCAGGCCTTAAGAGGTTCGGATTCCTCGGAAAACTGTAGGTCCCGGCGCAGCATGACCACTGTAGTCTTTGAGCCGTAAAACCAAACAAACAATAACAATAACCTAAGAGAGGGATCAAGACCCTATTGGATATCAAAAACGTTTGATCACGTTTCATCCCATAATCATTTTAAAGTCCCCTAAGTCCCCCCCCCCCATATTTCCACTTGAGTCCCTCATAATTTTTTTAAGTTGTACGCCACTGCCCCAGCTGTTGCCACAAGACTGTACCGATAAATTTCAGCACCGTTGGTAAGGATATAAAATAATTCCCCTCATAATATTGGTTTTTAACATTTGTTGTTTTAAATTATTAAATATATATATATTTTTTTTCAATTCTTACACAAAAACGTCCGTTTAGGACTACAATACACCCCATGTATCTCATTTGGCGTATCCAAGTTGTAACCTCAGGAAAGAATTGCATCTTTTGACACACTCTGGACGCGGTACTAATATCTTATGACTCTTAAAGCTGGAATTGTGAAACATGGACTTTTAATGTCCCACATTATCGCCCTCGGCTTCATTGAGAATTTTGCTGAAAGCAGTTTTCTCTGTCTTCTTCCAATCGTGAGGATATGACACTAGGGCGGGGCAAGCAATAAAAGTCGATAGCCTTTATAGCTTTATTTAAATATTTTATTTATTATTTTTTATTGCTTTATTTAAATGCAGAACTGGATACTCTTGTAAACTTTTATTTTTGAATGAGGAAAAGGAAACGATTTACTATACATGTGAGATAGAAAAATATACTGAATTTCGAATAAAAGGTTTGCCCTCCACGAACTAATTATCTCTAAAAAAAGGGGGGAGAGCTTTTACATTAAAAGTTGTAATAATTTTTTATTTTAAAGAATAGAAAAAGGAATTCCCTTAAAAACTAAATTGGGTCATTTCTGAAATTCTTTTACATGAAACGGCGTGAAGGAAAGCTTTTTAAATGCCAAGTTCGGAAATGAAAGGTTTAAAAAATAACATAAAAAAACGCGGATCATCCATCTTAAAAATATATATTTTTAAGTCTCAAAGGGGGAAAAATATATAATGTTTTAGTCACTGAATGCCGCTACTTGGTAAAATTTTTAAGCATGTTTTTACCTTTAATATAAAAATAAATAACATAATTCATATTTATTTTATCAGCGGTGGTTTATCAGCAGTGAAGCATCCATCGTGGAGGTCGTGGAGGCCGCAGAGGAGGCGGAATATTTGTTTCGAACTTTCATGTTTTAATCAACAATCCATATCGGCGTCGGTATCACTACGCCAATAAACGTTGATTAATTGACTTTGTTGTTTGATAATTCATATGTTTAGTAAACCCCTCTTTAAAGGATTAACAGTTTTAAAGTAAATCAGTGAAATCGCCGGTGTTTTAAAATGTTGGTATTTCAGTTGTCGTAATGGATTGCTAAAAATGACTAAAGAATAACTTGGTTGTAACGTTGCACTTTCGTACAAACTGTGCTATCTCTAAACTGATAACTACAAACAGGAGAAGAAGTATAGCCCAGATGCTCTTGCGCCATAAAACATCCAAACAAACAGGAGAAAGCACATAATTACAGAACATATTCTCATAAAAAATAATATGTCTATTTCAATGACATATCAGTTGAACATATCAGTAACAATTCGATCGTGTTTTGTAATTCTTATACTGCTTACACATTATACACCACAAAATAAGTATATCATGTTGAATAAAATTATTATTATGTTTCTGAAGCGTCTCTATTATTGTGACATCTATATATTGTGACATCTATAAAGGCACGTACTACGGCACACCTCTTTGACACGGACTAGGTAAACTTAAGTATGAGTTCTTAAGGAATTCTTCGACACTCAATCAGCAGAGATGTTTTAAGCTTCTGAACAGTCAATGGATGTGGAAATCTAGATGCAATACAATTTTTGCTATTTGTTCACTAGCGGATTCAATGGGGGGGGGGGAAGATGATGCGATCACCCCTGGACACAGCTAAAAATAGGAATCGGAAACAAATCTTCCTCCCTCCCTCAAAAAAAAAAAAGATTCCGCGGTCCTCCATTAGATTTGTTTTGAATGAGGATGCAGGCTAGAAATCAAGAAATCCCATCCAGCAAAAATAATATTTATTAGAATTTTAACCCTTTAACGATCACATAATTTTCAAGAAAACAGTGAAGTTTTAATTTTCGGAATTTGTTTAGCTTGAAATCAAGAAAATATAATTTTTCAGAAAGACCAACAATCAGGGTAATTGTAATTATTGTATTGTAATGTATTAATTAATTACTTTTGAACACCCCAGCCTGGGAATATCACGGGCACGAGAAATAGACAGCGAAACCTCACCCGTCATTTTGACGGGAGCGAGATGGAAGGGGTTAAATGTTCAGGTTAATTAAATAATTCGCCAAAAAATAATTAAATTACAATGCAATGGTAAAAGAATTTAAGCCTTTTATTGGCAGAGCCTTCGCAGCAAGTGTGTAGACCCTGATGTCAGGTTAAAGACTCAATATTATTTCAGAATTCGGAAAAGAATCATACGCGCCATTGTCAAATATAGCAAGTAAATTTATAATTATACAATAGACAGTGAAGTCCCTCTTAACGGATACCCTTCAGATACAGTCACCCTGCTTTTACGGTCAAATAGAAATTCCCCGGCAAGAACTGATATATATATATATAATATGTACATGCAATATAGATACTATGTACAATAATGTATTTCAAACCCTACTTTGCTGTCACCCTCAGATACGAACGCAGACACTGTTTTCATGATTCATTCCATTAGACCAGATCCCTTGTACGGGCCCTGCGGTGGCGCAGTGTGGTAACGCGTTCGCCTAGT
>QLNU02015359.1:42881016-42894367 GCA_006491805.2 Dysdera silvatica | reverse complement strand
AAATCAAAGAGATTAATGGAGTACAGGAAGTTCGTTTATTGTTTCAATATTGTAAATAATGCGAAAAAATTATAGAATCAAATTAATTTCTCAAAAATTCGAATTAAATTCTCAAAACATTTAACTGTGAAGTTTTTAGCCCGTTATTCACATTTTTTAAGTTAGCAGATAATTCATCTGTACAAATAAAAATGAAAAATAGGTCCGAGTTTATAAAATTAAAAACATAATCAATAGAAACTGACAGAAAAATTCCATTCTCTCTATTATTTTTACTTACAACAATGTGGTTACTTTCTTTTAAATCACCACTTTTTATTTTGTGTTAAAATTGCTGTCAAGCTCCTGGGATTCTCTATCCTGATAAAATAATTTACCTTAATATAAACAGTTTCGGGATATTCTTTTATATTAAATTGCAAATCGATTATCATCGTAAGGAAGATAAAAAAAAATTGTAAACGAAGCAAAACAGACAAACACATTAAATTTTCAAGGAAACGTCGCTATTATAACTGTACAAAAACATTTTTTTTGTAAGATTCAGCAACTGTTTTTTACATATTTACGGAAAGATAATCACTTCTTTTTAAATGGAATTCGTATGTTTTGAAGTTTCGTTTAGAGGAATGCATCTAAACTTCGGGGAAAAAAAGCGAAATAAATTTTTGATTTAATGATTTCTCTTATTTTATTGTTTGTTTGTTTTTTGGTTTTACGGCTCAAAGACTACAGTGGTCATGCTGCGCCGGGACCTACAGTTTTCCGAGGAATCCGAACCTCTTAAGGCCTAGGGAACCAAACCCCGGAATACAGTGAGCTTATTTTATTGAACGACCTAACTAAACTTCACTTACAAAGTTCTTAAAAAATACTATTTTTCATGTTATTATGTATGTAATTTCCTCATGCTATGCCGAATATCCTCGTGATAGTTATTTTCATGTTCATAAAGAATGTACTGCAAAATCTGGCTAAAATAAAACAAATTATTCTATTCCTATTAGCGTATACATTCGTTCGTCTGAATTGTAGAATTGTACACAATGATTTATGTAATTGCGTTTGTTTGAATTGTCAATTGAAAAATGTATGTTTGTCTGCAAAACACTTCCTGTCCTCTGCTATTCTTCATTTGTCCATATATATTAAAAAAGGAGAAAATTCCTCGAGCTTAGAGAGAAAATTAGTGTAAATTCAAGCGCATTGTAACTAATTTAGATTTACGTATAATTCCTATGTACTTTAGTTCATGTACTAAGATATTATGGAAATTTTTTTAGACTCAAATTATTTCAACTCCACAGTCCAATGATGCACTTATTAATGAATTTCAATGACGTGCCATAGCTAAGGGAAACCGATCCATTGAAAATTTATCTGATGACATTGATAAAAGTTAATTAATGGGACTCGTTCCATTGTGTGGACCCTTTTCAACACAGTTTTCTATAACCATATTTCTGAAAGACATTAAATTATGACTACTGTTTGCCAAAAAACTTTTGTTCACATTATCTTGTGTGTATAACTATCTTCTTTGGTAATTGCACTATGGTAATACTATCATGGAAAACATAAATGCGGCGACAAGACATCATCAATTTTTGGATCTCGGTAGTCTAGCTAAAATGGCGTTTTATGCCGGATTAAGAGGTTGCTAGTTAGATTTCAGCCATGCCTTCTTCTTCTTTACTGCCCACTAGGTGTCGTAACGGTATGTCAATGAGCCATAGAGCGTCGTTGGTGTCAAAACGTTAAAATATCATTCTCACACAGGAACCGCTCAATAATGTAAATGCAGTTGTGCAATATCGTTCACTTAATGAATCAATGAACGTGCTTGCTCATCTACTAAAAACGATTAATGATTGGGTGACGTTCAACGAATGGACGCATCCCTACTTTTAAACGGGGGCGGACTTAGTCCTCCCAAAGGGGTGTATATCTTGGACTTTTGGAGGGCGCGAGTGCTTGCCCATTCGGAGGCGAGAGCCCTATCGCCCATGAGGGCGCACCGGCCAGAAGGCCGACAGGCCGCCGACCCAGTTCGCCCCCTACTTTTAAAAACAAATAATTATGCCGTTGAGAAAAAACAGCCCTGCCATGTGAAACCTACTTTAAATAAAAAATTTTAAATGAAAAAATCATAGAACGAACCTTGGCTGTAACAAGAACTACTTCGAAACGAAAATTAAGCAAAAATGACTCATTAAAATTAATTTGAATTTTTTAAAAAAAATTATTATTTCCGAGTCACACCGAAACGGTGTTCACTTCCATTTTTAGATAAAATTGCGGTCATTGAGAATTATTAACGAGCGTTAGTTTTGCCTCTAAATTTGCTTATTAATCTGCGATTGCCAAAATAACTGAAGGGAAATGGAAATTACGGACTTATTACATATTTTTCTTTGAGATGTTAGAGAAAACCGCCTTTTTTATTGTGTTTTCCTCGTTTGCAAAGCTACGGAAACATTATAATAAATTGCGAATTATTTCGTTTGGAATTTGAAAGTTGATGAGCATTGAAATTCCAATTCGTAGTTTCCTTATTGCGATTTTTATCGAAACGGCCTTTTTTTCTGTTCGAAAAATAAAATAAATTTAAGAAAAATTTAAGAAAAATTATTCTGCATCCGCTTCCGGGAAATATTTGGATTATTTCCTCCCACTTTTATACTTTAATAATAAGAACATTATTAAAGATTTAGTTTGTTGATAAATCATATTTAGTTGGGCGGGGGTGACTTGAATCTGTGCCCTCTACTTATTTTTAAATATATTTCTTACAATTTTTTTTTTCTGCTGCAAATCTTCTTGCTGCGCTCTATTAGCGGGGTCGTAAGCCAAAGAGTTTTATCGTCTTTGCTCTACAGTCAACGTCAAACAACATAACGGCAGTAAGTTATGGGAATAATTATTTAATCAGTTTACAATAATAATTATAGCAAGTAATTTTAAGTAGAAATAAACTAATAAGATCGAAATCAAAAAATCACAATGGTAAACTTTATTAAATGTGAAATAGGTCATTGACTAGAAACTAACTGGCTTAGTGACTAGGATATTGATTAGTTGTTGACTAACTTAATGACTAGGATATTGACTAGGAATTAGCTAGGTTAGTGACTAAGATATTGACTAGGAATTGGCTAAAATAGTGACTAGGATAGTGACTAGATTAGAGGCTGTAAATTGACTAAGTTATCGACTAACAATTGACTAAGGTATTGACTAGGAATTGGCTAGGTTAGTGACTAGAATAGTGACTAGATTAGTGACTGGAAATTGACTAAGTTATTGACTAGCAATTGATTACATTATTGAAAAGGAACTGACTAGTTCTATCTTCAAACACCAAGTTGTCATTTGACACTACGGTTGGTTTTTTGCCTGAAATTAACGTCACCTACCTACCTACCTATCGCAAATACTTTGGATGCCGCAATATGAAGACAAAAAAGGGAGTATTGGGAGAAGGATTATTAGTGAAAAATGGATGAATCGGTAAAGTTTTAATCGAGCATCCCATGAAATATTAACTTATATGTAGACATTTACGTTTATAGTACAATTATTGTAGAAGTAGTACCGACATATGCGCATTATGAAATAATAACTAATAATAACTAAAACATACACTTTTAATAATGACTAAATAATAACTTAAATAATAACTAAATAATAACTTAAGTAATAACTTAAATAATAACTAAATAATAACTTAAATAATAACTAAATAATAACTTAAATAATAACTTTAATAATAACTAAATAATAACTTAAATAATAACTAAATAATAACCTAAATAATAACTAAATAATAACTTAAATAATAACTAAATAATAACTTACAATTTAATAATAACCAAATAATAACTTCAACAATAAACTCTGTAACACAACTTAAACAATAACTGAAATAATAACTAAATAATAACTTAAATAATAACTTTAAACAATAACCTAAATAATAACTAAAATAATAACTTAAATAATAGCTAAATAATAACTCTAAATAATAACTTAAATAATAACTAAATAATAACTTAAATAATAACTAAATAATAACTTAAATAATAACTTAAACAATAACTTAAATAATAACTAAATAATAACTTAAATAATAACTAAATAATAACTTAAATAATAACTAAATAATAACTAAATAATAACCTAAATAATAACTAAATAATAACTTAAATAATAACTTAAATAATAACTAAATAATAACCTAAATAATAACTAAATAATAACTTAAATAATAACTTAAATAATAACTAAATAACTTAAATAATAACTAAATAACTTAAATAATAACTAAATAATAACTTAAATAATAACTAAAACGTACACTTTTAATAATCACAAGACATTTAAATTTAAACAGTTTTGTCTATATCACCCGTATGTTGGTTAGATTTCAATACAGGAAGATATTATCAAATGACTGAATATAAGGTATTTTATACACTAAATGGGAACAGCAGAAACTCATATATAACGAAATAATGAAGTAGTTAAACAAATTGAAGAAAGTACAAGTGCATTATAAATAGCATTAAATTATTCCCTTTTGACAGTGGAAGAAGTTAAAAAAAATGTTGAGATATCAAAGGCTGATAGTAAGATATGTATCATTAGTGAAAATACAAGAGAAATATTAACAGCGACACGATCATAAAATATGATCTTAAATTGTCCAAAACGACTGAAACATCTCAAAAGATGGTAAAAGTAGGGAGAAGAGAAACAATGGAAAAATTTAAATGAATAAAACATCATTTCCAAAGTTAACTATTCAGAACGTTGTTTAACTATACATAGAACTATTGAGGGAGACATGACGAAATTTTATTATAAATTAGAAAGAAAAGACTTTAAAAACATTAAGAGCATTAAGAGAAGCTTTAAAAATCTATTTTCTCTGTTGAGAAGGAACAAATAATTGTGTGAAGGTAAGAAGATGTAAAGAAAATATGAATCTATTTTACTCACTCACTCATTCATTGTTATTTTATTATATTTAACAATAATTATTATTTTATCTGAGAGTTTACATTACAATCCGTAATAATCATAACTATATATAGTAACCTTAAATAAATATCAATAATAATCGCAGTGGTTGGCTCTATTTTTAGGGCGCAAGGACAGCCAAGTTCATTCTGCGCCAACGAGGTAAGAATATATCGTGGTGACGTCGATGATTAAAAATTCCGTTATTAATTACTTTTTATGCAAATTAATAAACATTGATACTATGATAAACTAATTTGTCCGTGCGTAAATTCAGATGGTCCAACGGAAAGATAATTAATTAGTGAAGGTTAAAAAAATATTTTTTCTTCAGCGTCGGCACTCAACAGTACTTTGACAAATTTGAAATTTTTGGATTTCACAAATCATATTAGAGTGACGTCACTCTTAATTTCCACGCTTTCCAATCTTATTAAAAATTACACTTCGTTAGCTTTTCTGCATACTAAGATACTAATGTGCTTTTATTAAAAGAAAAAACAGGAAAGCTCTCCTAAAGAGTAAAGAAACAATCAATGACATGTGCTTGAATGAAATTTCTTTTCTCGTCGTCAGCATATTATTAAAAACAAACAAGTTTTTTTTAAAAAAAATCAGCACTCTTTTTATCTCCAAGGATGAGAGTGTCACTTTTCTCTCTTTTTAAAATCAAATTTTCGTATTTTTGAAGTTTTATTTGAGAGAGGAGAGAAAGAAATAACTCGGAGTGGAAAGCAAGCTTTTGAAGTGCAAATATCAAATGTGTAAGGTTTCATAAATAATTCGGAATTTCAGAGAAATATTGCCGAATATTGAGAAGAACAAAATAATATTTCAAGTTGATGAATAATATTTATTACATAAATAATTTTTTAATAGAGAGAGAGTGAGAGACGCTTTCCATTAATTTATTTTAAACATAAATATTATTTATTACTCTTTGTTCTACATTATATTTAGATTTTCAATATTTAAAAAAAATGGTAAGTAGAGTTTGATTGGTGCAAATTTTACTAGTAGACTTTGTAGCGTCTTTGTAAAATATTGCTATAGAATTCGATTTCAAACACGAGCACAAAAAAAACAAGAAAGCCACGTAGAATAAAGTTTATGAAAACGTGGAACTAAAACCATCACAACAAACGTTGTCGAAAATTTATGTATTTGCCTAAAGCTTTCTGCTTTTAACGTCCACCTTTTCGGAATAGACAAGAAATAAATGATATTGAATCTAAGATTATGTTTATTTCCTCCATTCCCTTCACCCGGCCCACAGGTAATGCTTTTTTAATTAATATTATGGAAATTTAATGCTAAATGCATTTTTTTTGCTGGCAGAAGGATGGCTAATGTGACGGTATCAGAACATCAAATTTTCCGGGAAATCCGCATAAACGTATTTTACTTAAAATATAAAACTCTGAATTACAAATTAGCAGGAAAAATATCGCCCGTTTTGTGTCTTCCATATTGTCTGAGAAATGTTGGGATGAGAAAAAAATTATCGACAAGGTGTTCTTAGTTTCGAAAGAAAAGAAATAATTCTTACGTGAGAAATACCTGTTATTTATTGTTTGTAGCATTTTTATTAATCAGGCAATAATTATAATAATAATAACAACAAATTTTATTTCCAACTGACGCCTACGTAAACTGAAATGAATCTTTCCATTGATTATATTAAATTCTTTGCTTATATTTTTTTGATTTTTCAGGTCCATGTTGCACGCACAAATAGCATAATACTGAAATTAAAGACCGGAAAAATAAATAAAATGTGGAGAAGACTAAAGTTTACACAGACACAAAAAATTAAGTCCTTAAAAAGAACGATAATTAGAGAAAGGCAACAAGATATTTTTACAGCTCCATGTTGAGAATCAACAGCAATTTGAGTATTCACAAACGTATTATAACTTCAAAGCCTAAATCAAAATAATAGAAATCTGAAATCGCTCGCGTTTCCGCTTCAAAAAAAATTCAATTTAGTATAAAAACCGTCAAATCGTTTTGCTTATAACAAATCATAAATTTATATGCGTTAAAATAATGGAAAAGCAAAAAGTTTATAAACAGAGAGGAAGAAAAATATGTGCATTAAAATTTCACTTAGAAATTATATTTTTAAATAAAAACAATGGTACATTTTCAAAAGAAATTACATTTTAAGAGTGGGCAAGAATTTTTTCTAAAACCACACTTTGAAATTCTTTTGAAATGTGTTACATGCGTTAATGTAATAGAAAACCAAGTTTTTTTTAAGGTCCAAATGGGATAAAACTGAAATTTTTTCTTACAAAAAATCTGAATTAATTTTTAAGCTAAAAATTTTTTAAGCCTCTGGAAAGGGGTCATGGCTATTTTGTTCTTTTTTAGAGATACGATAATTCAGAAGCAAAAGCAGCCCGTCATGTAAAATTGATTTAATTTGACATGGACAGAAATATATAGAATGAATAATTAGACCACAACTACAAACAAAATCTTTTGAATGGGAGGGAGGACAATTGCCAAAATTTAATTCTATTATCGTCAAAATCTATTCGAATTTCATATAAAAATATTAGTGATCGCAAACTTCGAAGAAACGGTGATCGTTTCCTCCATCAGATAAAATTGCGATCGTTTAGAATTAGGACTAGATTTTAGTCATAGCTTGAAAATTGTCCAGTCGCATTTGATCTACAAAATTGACGTAAAATATGTTTGTCATAAAAACTAGAATTCTCCACATTTTTTTATGTTTGTTCACTTACCATAAGCTAGCGAATGAAAGTAATGCATTGAAACGAGTAATAGCTTTCTCAATCCTTTCATCCGAATTTGCGAATATCCTTTTTTGACTATTTCTGGTGACGCATCCTTAAGGAATTTGACGTTTTTTCTTGTTGAATAATAAAATGAATGGATCCAAAGAAGATGAAAATATTTATTGTAAGGTTTCTGGAGATTATAAGCTATTGGCTTAATGTATTTTATTTGTCCGCTAGTAGTCCATTAAATATATTATTGTTTGTTTGTTTTGTGGTTTTACGGCTCAAAGACTACAATGGTCATGCTGCGCCGGGACCTACTGTTTTCCGAGGAATCCGAACCTCTTATGGCCTAGGGAACCAAACCCCGGACTACAGTGAGCAGTGCGATCTTTTATGAGATCTCTGAGTAAGCGTTCTTTTTGCACTGCTGGGAGTCGAACCCGGATTAGCCGCGCAATAGGAGAACGCGTTACCACACTGCGCCACCGCAGGGCCGACAAATATATTAGTCTTAGCTTATTGGTAAACTAGATTTAAACTATCGTTAAATTTTTCCGTTTGAAAACTTAAAACTATTTTAAACATCTTCATTCCTTTTTGTATATAATTATTTTTATTTATTTCTACATATTCATAATCGACTTTTCTCATTCATATTGCTTGGTTTTAATTTCGTATATGACAAGTAAAACGTGAGTTAATTGTATTAAATTAGCTCACTAATTACAATTACAAGTTAATTATCAAAGATGGTTTTACTCTAATTGATGAAGTAATTAAAAAGTGTAGAAAATACACAATTCTTGTCCAGAAAATTTTAAACGATTTCTGATAATATGCTGATAATATTTTAATATTAGTTTAAAAATCATTTAAGGTAATAAATGCATTTTCCTTCAAAGACTCCCATTTCTTTAAGATGCTGCATCCATTTTGAAATATTTACCACGAAAAGTATAATTTTGTAACAAAAACAGTCAAATCCATAATGATCACCGCCCTCGCGTTCAGAAGACAGTTTTTAAATGTTATATTTTTTAATTTATTGCAGTTTCAAATGAGTGATACTATAGATAATATATATTCATTGATAAAATGTAAAAATAATTCATTTTGATGAATATATAAATATATGCCAAAACCTAGAAATTTTAGCCCGAAATTAAATGCGATAAACACCATAACTAAAACAAAATTTTCTTTATTTTTTTTAAGACACTTTCATCTGAAATACAAGACAAATACGGCAGAAGCGAGAAAAATAATACATTTATACCTTGATTAACATTTATAATGAGTGTGTGTCCCGATATTTTTACTGGGCCGACGATATATTTTTATTTCATTTTTATTAAAGAAAATTTCTTATAAATTTCAAACTCACAGTACTACCGCTAGATTACTAGTTATGCACTATATAGAAGATAAAATACTGTCGCTCATCCCATTCAAATTCTGGATAAGATATGTGGATGATACTTTCACTCTAATTTCTAGCAATATGAATCCTTCACAGATCATCAACCTCCTAAACACCATTGATCTTAACATCCAATTTACTTTCGAAGAAGAAAAGGACTGTACACTGCCTTTCCTCGACGTTTTAGTTCATAGAACACCTACTAGCGTCCAAATCAGTGTCTACCGAAAACTTAATTCCGTTAGCCTTCTTCCTCACGCTCTATCGGCTCATCCACAAAGCCAGAAAATGAGCTCGTTTTATTGGTTGGTGTTTCATGTCATCAAATTCTCTTCTACAAGTGACGCATTGACTAAGAAAATCAGCTACATTCGACAAATTGCCTCATACCGTGGCTACAATCCAACAATTATTGATCATATTTTTAAAGAACTCACTAAACCTAAACCGGCCTCTTCTCTCTCCAGTGATTCTTCAGCTCCTACGAACATTGTCTGAATTCCTTATGTTCCGAAAATTTCTACTAGGATCGCTGCTGTCCTGCACAAATTCAACTTTCGCGTTACCTTCACTCCGATCAACAAAATAGGCTTTTCTCATCTTAAGGATAACATCCCGGATTCTGACAGCTGCGGCATATATTCCATTCCGTGCCAGTGTGGCCAAATTTATATCGGTCAAACACGGAGAGCACTGCGCCTCAGACTAAATGAACACGAAGCTTATGTCAGAAAGCAAGAATTTCATAAATCGGCTTTGGAAAAACACTCATGGGAATTCGAACACAAGTTCTTATTCTCTAATGCACATATTATTAAAAAAGTCAACTCAACACTTGATCTCAGTTTCTTTGAGGCATTTCACATTCTAGCAAACATCAATATTGCAGTTAATGATCAACTCCTTAGTAACTCTATATCATCCACTTGGAAAAACCTTTTGGGTCTCACGGCTGAAGACGTCTCCACAAATACGCTTTACTCCTCCGCCCAATCAAGTTTCCAACCGACGTGATGGCAACACCGACCAACAGCACGGACATAAACAGAAGCCGCCATTCGCTCTGACGACGGTAGCTGGTTAACGCTATCGAAATAGCTATCAGCAGTGTTATCGTGTTAATGATTTTATCGAACTGCACCATAAAATTGGCTGTGTTGCTTTTACCCTGTTCATATTTATATTGTTGTTTAATTTAATCTGCGTAGTGTTCGATTTATTTAAATAATTCAATCCGTTTTGAATTTGGTCGTTAATAACTGACCAAGAATTTGAGGAAAGTCGGGAAGTATTGTCGAAAATCGAAAACATAATTTTTAATAACAATGCCAGTGAAAATAGCAGTTTAGATTTTGAAGACAATTGTGATTTCCGTATCGACGAAGAAAGTGATATTAGTATAGTCGGTGACGAATATTATAACTGTACTGTAAAGGGCGATCAATTGGCAAATGAATTCAGTTTAGAAAATATGCAAACAATTGTTCAGTATTTTGACAGTTGTCAAAAAAATAAATTCCAGAAAACAAACAGGAGATATCCAACAGTAAAATACCCTACTTATATTTCGAGGTTTAGAAAATATATATCAAATATGGGCACAAATATAGAAAAGTATAAAATAATAAAAAATGAAATGTTAGCCAGATTTACAAAAGCTAGGGAAATTTTTTTACATGTTCATGACAGGGTGCGAATCAAACTTTTGGAGGGTTTGTTGTTTGTTACGACTGTAATAAATAAAAGTCTTATACTGGTGTCCAAAGTCTCTAAGTCTTGGAGAAATGCGATCAAGACGTTTTTTCCACGAATCTTCAAGCTACTCGTCTTTCAAACTACGTTTTCAGTAGGTGTTGCTTCAGCAGAACGTAGTTTTTTATCCTTGAAGCGCCGTTAAACTTGGCTTCGAACGCGGATGACAGAAGAGACTTTTAATACACACCCACAGAGACATTCATATTGATGTAAATAAAGTGATTGACAAATTTTCAAAGAAACCAAGATGGCTCGACTTTGCACTATAAACTTCAAATTTTTTAAAAAGTTGCTTGTTATAAAAAAAGTAAAATAATTACGATGTTTTTGTAGTTTAAATTTAAACTTGTTCTATTAATTACATTGTAAATTATCGTTTTTGGTTATTGTATATGTCTCCTTTACTAGGTTATCCTTCTGTCATACTTGACTATAATCTACCCTAAACCATATAGTTTAATTAAAGAAAAGCCCAGCTTTAATTCATTGTCGTAAATTAAATATTTTGGTGAGTGTAAAGTAGGGTTGTCCAACCTTTTTTAGGTAGTGGGACATTTAAAGAGTTTTCATGGATTTTGCCGACCAGCGGTTTTTTAAAAAAAGGAAAAAAAGAACTAACGTAGTTTAAGTTTCTGCCTTCACTTGACAAAGGGAGCAGTTGGCTCCCGAAACGTCGTGTTTTTAAACCTTACGCCAGTGTCGAAATAACTGTTTGTTAACTAACTTACACTTAACAGCCTCCTTTTAGAGTTTTTTCCAGTTATTTGTTTGTGCACTTGCGATACAAAAAAGGACCACTTTTGCTGTTCCTACGATTTTTCCTTATTTCTGAAAAAAATCTAAAATTTTTGTTTGGGAAACTTTTTTTATTTCAAACAGTTGTAGGCGGGCCGGACTATGGCCCTCGGGCGGTATGTTAGACAACCCTGATATAAAGAAAGGCTAGTAATATAACATTTACCTAAACTATTTAATAGTCCAAAACTAAAAATTTTCCCTGTGGGGGCCCCCGAAACCGCCCTCCATAATAACATCCTGGATCCGCCCCTGATGTTGTCATACGATTGTCTAAGCGAAGAATCCTCTACATCTAGTCACTAGCTAGCTACAAATAAGGAATGCTTAACCTCTTCCCCTCCAGAAAAAATTCTGACACAAGCTAAAAAAAATGACAATTCGTGAATTAAAATAAAAATTTGCGAATTAAAATGGAAATTCGGGAATTAAAATGACAATTTTAAATACCAAAAACGTATAACTAATATAACTACAAAATGAACATAATTAAAATTGTAATATAATTAAATACATATAATGAAATGTATAGCATTGAACGGATCGCATTTAGAATAATTGATTGGACAAACCGCCTTTGGACCAATCGACCCTTTAGACCAATCGACCGTTTGAACCAATGGACCCTTTGGATCAGTCGTCCCTTTCGATGAACTGGCATTGGACGAATCGGCATTGGACCAATCGTCCCAAACCCCATTTCAAGTTCTGAGAATTCAATAACAGGATATTGTCAAGCACTCATTACTCTGTGAGGTGTGTGGGAGGGGGCGGGGGAGTCTTCGTAGTAAAATAGAGAAGGGGAGAGGGTTTAGTGGGTGGTGTTTTTTCTCAAGAATCTGTTCTTCCCTTCTCCAGTCAAGCTTTTGGGACTAGATTGAGCTAGAGACAAAACAACCACGGGATGTATTTGCAAGGAGCAATTTCTCATACGAGCAAGGGAATTTCATCTGCTTCACCACATTTGTATGCGATATATCGCATGAAACGAAAAACTTTATCATTTACGGACAACAAAAAATTACCAATACTTTTAAGAAATATAGCCAATTAAGAGCAGCTTTTGCAAAACACAATGTAATAGCAAAGACGACGCTTTACAATACAATTTTATCATCGTTATTTAAACTATTATGCGTAAATTCTTTGAAGTTCAAAATAAATTTGAAAATTTCTTAACTTAAAAGTTATTATTCTAAATTTATTAACTTAATTTTTATATAATATTTGTGCTATTAGTTTATATATACAGTTAAAATAGCTAACATACGTTGAATTCTCTCTAATTCCGCATATAAGATCACCCTGCTTATAATATCAGTTTTGTCAAGTTTGCAGGGGTAACCTTGTAACTGTATTATTTTTCTTTAATTTTTGGATTCTTCGTTAAGACGACCTACCTAAAAAATGAAATGGTCATTCGCTACAACACAAATTTGCCGTCAAGTGCCCGGGTGGAACTTTTATTTTCTTTTGCCACTATACTAAATACTCCAAAAAGGAATGCTTTATCCGATACCAGTTTCGAACAATTGATTTTAGTGAAAGCCAATAACATTTTCTTTGAATACTTTTTTTTAGTCACAATCATACTGAATATTTT
>QLNU02015359.1:42859345-42880916 GCA_006491805.2 Dysdera silvatica | reverse complement strand
ACGTAGTGAATTTGAAAATGAGTGTATTTCATGTATTATAAATGATATGTTTTTAAAATTTATCGACGCATTTATATTTTTAAAAATTTACTTATACATTTATATTTGGAACGTACTTGAATCTTTATATTTTGGAATTTATTGATACATTCCTTATTCGAGAATTATGTATAATATAATGGTTTAGATTGATAGATAATGTTGTTATGATTATGTATAATATATGAGAATGGTGTTTTTTTTAAATAGCGCATATTATTACTAGGAAATGAGATTGAATTTATATGTGTGTTGTAATGATTGTGTAAAGTTTGTTTAAATTGAGTAAGCTTGTAGAGGCAACATATTACGGTGAAAATATGTCCCAGATTTGAGTAGGACTTTCGAATAGTTAACGTTCATTATGACTTTTAATAATATGAAGATAACGGTGAGTCTTGGTAAAACTATATCTTTGATTATGTAACATGATTGTTTTAGATTTAGTTTTCTTTCACTAGAGAATGAATTGTATGAGGAAAATGTATAATTACTCGTGAGTAATGTTATCAATGTATGTTTATAATCTTGAACCAGAGGAAGCTTATGTTTCTTCCTGTAAACTATATTAATGGAAAATTGTTCATCGAGTAATAGGTCGATTAACAATTTTAAAAGGAAGAGGGAAGCAGATGTTATGCCTTTAAATAAAAGTTAAAGCCCTTAAACCAAATTAAATTAATTAAGATCCAATAGTATTAAATATTTCGTTTTTCCAATGTATTTAAATATATAATAGCAGCTAGCTTGAAAGTCTTGTACACGCGCTCAATATGTAATAACCAAAGCATTGAACTTATGGCGTACATGGTCCATATGGATCTATAAAAGATTTCATTGGCTCCCGTAACATCTCTTCCCATTGGTTAAAATTCCAATAGTCCCATTGGATAAAGTTTCGGATGTATCGAAACTATAAATGAGAAACATACAACAAACTCAAGGAGAATGCCTTTGAATCTTGTCTGGAACCGAATGTAAGCGCGGCCGGGCATAGCTCGAAATGACCTCTTACGTGTTAGAATGAAATATCTGTAATATCTTTTAATTTACGTGAATAAATTGTTGGTGTTTAAAAAGTTCATATTCTTCTCACCTTAACAATGGACACCACGAATCTTATCAACATGTAGTTATTTACGATGCTGTACATCCAACAAAAATGTAAGTACTTTACATTTAATTTCCGCTCAAGGAACTGTTTAAGTGGGAATGAAAAAACCCACATACCTTTAAAAGGAAGATAGGACAGGGAAATTTCTGTGTGCTGACAATTAGGACAGAAAAAAACCACACACACAATAGCATTGAATATAAAGGCCCTAAACTCTTGAATGGACTGAATGAACGTATCAAAACCATTAAAAATCCGGGAAATTAAGAGGGTTTTGAAAATAAAATAAATGGAAGAATTGGAGGAGTGAATTGAGGGGGGTGGGTGGGCGCTGCGGGATTATGGTCGGGTGTTTAAACCTAGCGGACGATTTTCTTTTTTCTGCTGTTATGTTTTGAATTTTCTTAGAACCCACACATACAAAAATGCTAATTAAACATGTTTGTGATTTGTGTAGCATGTGTGTGCTTACAAGCAAGCAAGCAAGAAATCAAGCAAACAAACAAATAAATAAATGAATAAATGCTTTGGTAATATTATTTTCGTCATTTCGATCGTTTTGCTTATATGTGTAAATATATTCATTTATTAATTGCATCTGTGAATGATTAATAAACGCATTTATTAATTCAATTTAGGAGAAAGTACAGTCTCCGCATGAATTGGCAAGCATCTCTCTCTAAGACCCATCTATTGTAAGCTGTAGCTCTCGCTTCGAATGTACGCTAGTTGAAGTGTGAAAAGTGGATGGAACGCTAAACTAGGAAGTGGGGAATAGTGTTTTAGTGCATGGGTAGCTTTCGGCTAATGATTAATTACTGGAGTGAATTAATTACCTTTTGCGCAGTGGAGCATTCGCAGCCTTAATTAATTGCCCTTAATTTATCTTCAGCGCATTCGAAGTTTTCGGAAAGCTTCTGCGGAATTTTAGACCAGAACTCCTTCTTCTCCACCGTGGTTCAGCTCAGAATCACAGGTATATGGTAATAACTGGATTAAGGGACTTAAATGCTTCCTTACAGGTGATTAGGAATATTAGAAGTACACTTATGCTACTCTACACCCAAAAGACATATACACCGCACGTTGTTGATTGGTGTACCGTCGAACTTCATCAAGACGAAATCCAAGGGGAAGAGAAAATATGTTCGTATTAACAGTAATTTGTATTATTCGTAAAGGTGGAGGACAATCGTGTTACTAAGTTATCCATCATACATCTGGTTACCACATACCCATTTTGATATTATAAACATGTTATTAATCGATTATTGTATTTTATTATATTTTATATGTATTATTTTATTATAGCATACACACTTTGTAACACAAAACCTAATATATAGATATACATACCTGTAAAGTGGATATTATGTGTAGTTGATAGATTCGAAAAATCCTTGTTTTACTATATATATATATATATATACAGGGTGTCTCAGCACCAGGGTTACAAACTTCTATGAGGGGTAGGGTACACCTAGATGACTCGGAATCACATAGCAATGGTGATCGCAAACCAATCACAGCGCTAGTTCTGAAACCGTCCAGCATACACAAATATTTACAACCAGTGCGTGAAAAGCGCCAGATAAAACTCAGGTCAGCTGCTCACGTGCATAGATGATTAGGACATCGCATTTTGCGCTTCTCATGCACTGGTTGTCACTATATGTCTTTGCTGGACAGCTTTATAAAGAGGGCTGTGTGTGGTTTGCGACCAGCATTGCTAATCTAGGTGTACCCTACCCCTCCTAGAAGTTTGTAACCCTGGTGCTGAGACACCCTGTATGTATATATATATATATATAGGGTTCGAGCCAGCATGGCGACAAAGCGACAATTGTCGCCAACTCATAACCAATGGTTGTTAAATTCATAAACATCGATGACAAATTTGTCATTTGAAACACGCGCGGGCGTTTTCCGTTTATTTCATACGCAAATCGTGAATTTGGTTTTAAGGCTACTGTTCATCAAGGATAAAATTTTTCTTGCCAAAAGTCTCTCCGTGCAAACGATTCAATTATTTTTTATCTTTCAAAAGTCCACCTGCATGCTCAGTCCGTGCAATATTTTGGTAAGTAAGACACTCGCAACAAATACAGGTCTTGTAGTTCTGGAATTACAGCGCAGTCTTCGGCTGCCACCCTTTCCAATTTCCCCTGTACACAAGCAAGCAACTACGTCTTGTGGAGACACCTAAAGGCAAAATTAAAAAAAAAAAGTTGTAGGATTGTTATCGTATCGGGAGATGGTTCCCTCACTTTAAATTCCCCTTGGTTGACCAGCGGTGAAGTGAAGCGATTTCACTGGTATTTATTATTTATGACGTTTTATTTTCTGCTTGTACGTCTTATTTTTTTAAGCATTTTTACATTGTTTTTAGTATTTCGCATTCACAGACAAAATCTTCTTCTTTCCTTCGCCATCGTCTCCGCAAAATGTAAAGTCGATGAGGTTTGCTAAATTGCTGATTCCATCGAAAACACACTCCTCCTCTTCAAACTTGGAAGCAGATACTATAGAAGTGAAACTAAAATTTCCCCAACAATGAAA
Organism: Dysdera silvatica; assembly: GCA_006491805.2. Classification (NCBI taxonomy): domain Eukaryota; kingdom Metazoa; phylum Arthropoda; class Arachnida; order Araneae; family Dysderidae; genus Dysdera; species Dysdera silvatica. Next base: position 42,877,204 of record QLNU02015359.1, on the reverse strand, counting down.
AGTTGAATTTTCGTGGATGTATTACCGATTATTAATGGGTTATACATGTTGTAAAAGGATACATGTGTTAATTTTAACTTGTGTTTTTTCGACCACCAATTGGTGACCAGGTGGCCTTTTTAGACCACCAAATTTCCTTCGCTGGCTCTAACCCTATATATATATATATATATATATGCGTTTTATGGTTTGGTAAATATTCTTTTATTCCGGATTACATACTGTGACAAGAAAAAATTACGAATTGTAGTAGTATACATCAAAAATCCAGTACTTGCAGATAGTTTTCTCTTTCCGTCTGCATAATTTCACCAAAAATCATTTTGTCCACAGTTTCTGAAGAAATCCCAGGATATGTCTCTACCTTCACAAAATGACGCGCAGTTTGTAACACGGTGAAAGCCTCCGTCAATCACGCTAACAGCATTTTCGTCTGGAGTGGCAGAGTAGTCAGTCTTTTCTTCAGTATCAGGAAGAATACTGATTACTGGAGCCCATACTGTATGCAAATACATATGTGTATATGCAGAATTTCCAGAATAAATGCATATTTCATAGTTTTAATAATTTTAAGCTTTTTATTGTTCCGTTATCAAAAATATTCCGCCAACAACGCTAGAATGAAACTTTTTCTCTTTCTCCTCATTTAAGCAGAAAAGCAATAGAATCTGTAAACGCCAACTTTTAATTATATCCAAGGACGCCAAAATGTAATCCTAGCTAAATTATTGCCACTTTTAGTACTAGAAAAACAGAGAATTTCGCTAGACAGGTAGTTATGTAAACTTAAAACAGATATTTATATAAGGAAAAATTCTACGTCATTAAATATCAACGAATAATGTGAGTGACATTTTATCACAGATAAACTACCCTTAATAGACAATCCGCAAAATTTTATAAATGCTGTCCAATAATCCCTATAGATCTGGAAAATACCTTTTGGTGCAAAAGTGCTATTAAATGACAGAAGACAGAGCTTAACCGTTCAGAACAACCAGAGGCATAGTTGATATGCCTTAATAGAAATTGCACTGTATAAAGCATATCATTTTGCGTATATCGAATATTTCTACTTAGCAGTTAATAATAAACCTATTTGTTTTAAAACTCTGGAAATATGAATTTTAAGTAAGTTAAAAAATATTTAAATGAATTGTTATTCATTATAGGCGCATGTTTATTAATTTTAAGTGCATACAAACAGGGCCGGGGCCAAGAGGTGGCGAACCAGGTATTCGCCCTGAATGACAGAATTTTAATGAGATTGTTATAAAAAATGAAGTCAATTTGGGGCACCAAATCATGTGTTCGCCCCAAGCAGTATAATAACTGTAACCGTCCCTGCGTATAAATGCATATTTTGAGGTTTTCAGTGCATACTTGTACGCATGTTTTGCTGTTTTTTTAGTGCATATAATCGGATTTAGTGATTACTATGCAACAAAGGTTTTATCGGGACTTTAACCGCCTCAACTATCTCGACGCCTGTTGAAAGAAATATTGCTCCTTATGATGTTATCCATTGTAAATATTATGTTATCCATTGAGACATATTTTTCAGTTCTAATTGCATCTAAACGTTAAGAAGAATTTTTTGCTATGCAATTATATATAAAAATAACCACTCCAGCATCTTTCATTTGGTAATTGCAGCCCATTGAAATTGTCAATGAGAAGTTCTAACCTTATAAAGTACATTTTGTTCATGTTAAACGGGGGAATTTTTTCCAAGGGCCATTGATAATCAGTTCGTTCTAAATGGTATTTCGTCTTAACCGTGTTCCTATAAAAGGAAATTAATATGGGGGTCCTATATAGTTTGATAGGCCTTCAGAAAATTATTCGTATTAAAAGTAATTCATCTTAAGCGTGTTCGTTTTAAAGTGGTTCGACTATATCCCTTAATATATTTCGTATGTCATAAATTGCCCCTAACATATCGGAAAAGTAAAATAAAATTTAAATTATAATTAAAATTCCAAAAATGAAAAATATTTTTTTAAATAAATACGCAGATAAAAATATTATATACTTATGTAGTGTAAGGTTACTGTCTTTGAACAGTTTATTAGGTTGAACCCTCATTGTAGCTTCACTTATATATGGACATAGGGCCGTATAGCATACAAAACAGGCGACCTAGGCATACTGTTTAATAAAAATATTTATTTATTTAACCCAATTTTGTATACATTTTCGTGAGGTACATATCATAAGCTATTCGAGAAAACATAAAAGAAATGCTGGCTGTTACAAACGATTCTATGCCCTAGCATCTCGTAGATGCATCTGGTAAGGTGTGGTTATAAGAGTTAGAAATTAAATATTTTAACGTAAGATTAATAATCCTTAGGACATCATAAAGTAAGCAACAAAATATAACATTATATTTCCAGAATATACACCTGCTTAGTTCTAATTTACTATAATAGTTTTAAGAATTTAATAGAAATATAGAGTTAGTTAAAATATTTTTAGTCATTTTGTGAAGTTTAGTTAACTTTTGACCTATTTTGGACCACGAGCAGTTGCTTGTACTGGGCCGGTCCAATATAATCAACAGTCGAATTTCATAAAACATATAAAAGATTTTCCATAGCAAGTATAGTCAACATATCGATCCCGATCGACTGATGGATAATGAAGCAATTTTATAATGAAATACATATTAATAATAAAAATTCCTTTATAAATGTAGCTATGGCATTAGGCAGACCAATTACATTCTTTTACATATGGAAAAAATTTTATACTGGAGCATTCTCCCAGTGGAAGACAACCTGTCTGATTTAAGCATCAAGAAAATCTGAAAATAAGCTTACTAGGTGAAATATAAAAGTATTCATCCAATGTATATAAAAACTTGAGGGTGAAAATTAATTATGTGTTCGCACGAGCAGAAATTCCCGGCTTTTACTCCGAAAACTGCAAAGGACGTCAACGGTAAGAACACAGGATTCTGCAGGAAGAATGTAAATCATTTTATATATCTTCACAAATACAAAAGAAATGAAATCGCTAAACTTAACGGATTTGTAAATTGCTAAATGGAAATTAATGCAGGATAGCCCAGATGCTCTTGCGCCATAAAAATCCAAATCAGCAACCAAAGAGCTAAATAGAAAATACGGCAGAGAGTTTGCAATAGGCAGAGATGCCAGTACTTGCCATGCCCCTGGTATTGGTCTGTAAATATGTAATTAATTTTGACTGCCAATTTACACCATCCGATGTTTTGCTTCGTTCTAAAAGTCTAACGGAAATTACAAATAGACTTGGGACACTAACATGATGATGAAATTAATTAGGAACCTCAAGGGAAAAAAAAAACTCTCCTAAAGAAAAATCTCGAAGTATCATTTACACCGAAACAAAACCCAAAACCAGGTTCATCATCTTCTTAAAGACGTGGGTTAGCCTGTAAAGCAGTGTTAGTTGATAACAAGTTGATAACAATTAATTTCTATAAATCTGAAATCAAACTCAAACTAAATAGAACAAAAATGAAAAACTGCTAAATTTTGAATAAGAAAAGAAACAAAAAATTCCAAAATTATGAGAATTTGTAATTTATGTGAAAACACAAAAGAAGAAGATATCAAATAGTGCACGAAATATCGTACTTACGTACACACGCTGTGTGCATTTGTGTGAGTACAAAAATCAAAAAGTACTTTTCCTAAAATTTTTTAAAAGAACTCGTAGATTTAGAAATTAAGCCAAGGGTCCATCTTTGAGAAACTTATGGCCTTTGATTGGACGAATTACTCAATTTTAATTCATTACCTTTCTGCCAACCTGCGGCAGCCATTCTTCCCATCTCTCCCTGTCCAATTAATAATAATAATAATAATGATGATGCCTTTCTGTCAACGTTAATTATAATTTTAGAAAAATAGCTCGCATCGTTTTAAAGATGTAACCAGTAACAATAATTCCATCTACTTCTTTTATTTTTAAAATATTCTATAAACAACACAAATAAAAAAAATATGTAGAGATGATCCACATTTATCAACCGTTCCCTATATTCGAAAGCTATTTATTAAGATCGTTGACATATCTACAATACCGTTTCGATAACACCTGAAGCATTATACACAAAGAAATCGATTGTGTTTTTCGCATGTTTATGTTATTAGCTAAAGATAAATATTTGTTTAGATCTGAAAATGGTAGAGCCTGCTGTCCAAACGGTATAATAAACAGTTTGACAAACCTTCAACTACGTTATCTTCATGAATGATGCTCTTATAAAATATAATATGACAATAAACATAACAATAGAACGCTAGCGTTTCCAATTACAATAATAACACCATAGGCTATTGTAGGTAAGAAAGAAATACAGTAGTATGGCAGTTCCAAACAAACGTCTATTCATATACGATAGTTGAGTATTAATAATAGGATTGTATAGCGTAGTTTTTGAAAGTAGGTTGAGCGTATTGTTGTGTTTTAAACAGATATCGCTATCCTTCTTCAGAAACCAAATGGAGTTAACTCCACGTCAATATTTCATTAATTGTATTGTCGTTAAAAATGAATGCCGTTTTAAATTGCTTACATTATTGTTATTGCTGTTATTTTCTGAGCTTGTTTATGTCCCAAACGAACTGAAACTGATTCTTCTGCCTCCGCAATGAAAGGTTGATTGTACTTTTCTATTGTTATAGATTATTGATTACGGTTAGTTAATTTCATATAAAGGTGTGCCGTGGGTGGGGGAGGGGAATTAGAGATTTTATTGAAAGTTTCGTCAATGTTTCAAACGTTACTGACAAAACTTATGCAGAGTTGCTGTGGAACACAGTTTGAGAAATGATGGTATTTGAAATAAAACAAACTGATCAAAAAGTCAGAAAATATATCGATTTAAAATATCTTGAATATCGATTTCAACAATTCAACGTATCGTTATTTCTACGAAGAATATATATTTTTTTAAACTGTTGAGGTCCTTAGAAATTTAAAAATTCAGGTTACTCAAGCCGTTTAAAAAAAAAAAAATTAAGGGATTCTGTAGAAAGTGGAGGATTGTATTCTGTTATCTAATGGAGGTACTTTAGCACCCAAGCCCCACCCCTTTTCTTACGATACCGCTGTCAATCATAATTAACAGCTGAAGGAAGAGATATCAAGTTTATCTCAATCTTCTCAGCATCGTAAGTGGATCGTTATGCATAAATCAAGAAATTAGCACGATTTCCAATTTCTAGATCAGAGCTAAGAGCTCCATGGCGAAAGTTCGGTCCCGCGATGCTAAGCCGAGGCGGTCTTTCTAATGATTTATTAATTGCGCGAGGCGTGGACACGCATGCAAATGAGCGCTTAGAAAACGCAAATCTTAACCAAAGCGAGAATGTCGCTTCTAAATGCTGTCATTAACGTAATAATCGTCGTTCTGGAACGCGGGAAGGTGCAAACATACCTTTAAGCGGAACGAAGTGGGCCTCAAATATTTGCACTGCTTCTCAGATGCAAAACCCGCACTAATTTAAAGACTGCTCCATGTAAACAACGGCGGGAATCGGAGAGCAGTCTCTGGTCCTCTCGGGAGAAAAGTGGTTCCATTCTTCTCGGAAGGAAATCTATAAACAGAAGGAGAAAATTAAAATATTTCGGTCCATCAATTATCGACGATCATGATAATTTGGATTATCTGTTGACAGAATTAACTGATTAAACTATTTCTAAGCTGTGTTGCCATTTCTCCTTTCTCATCTTCTTTCGACTACGTTCTTGATTTTCATGACCAAATTTTAATGTTGAGTCACGTCATATAATTTGAAATTATCTGCAAACCAGATTTGCTGATTCTTCCTAATCTTCATCAATTGCATCGTTGAGTTGCATGTCAAATTTTAATGTCAAACACAAAGGTTTGATACCTGAAGTATTGTTGCAACGTTTCAAGGAAGACAGGAAGTTAGTATCTTTTTCGGAATCATAATGCAGAGTCTTATATTTATTATATTGGACATCGTTTGTGATTAGTTTGAAATGCAATGCAGAAAAGAGAGAGAGAGAGAAGGGGGAGGGAAGAAAGGAATAAATACAAGCTAAGAGCAAGAAGAATAGAATAGATATTAGCGATGTTTTAATTGACGAAGAAATTGCTAAGTAAATGAAATCGCGATGGAGCGTCGGAAATTAAATTAACAAATACGTTTTTTCTGTTCCAACAAGATACTTTTAACACGCCTATTATAAAGCTGGATATTATTTGCTTTCACGGGGTCAACACAATTATTATGCAAGTGAATTCTCACGAGTGGTAAAATATGTAATTGTCTTAAATTCAATTGAATAGGATCACCGAAGGAGTTGTCAAGATTTGGTTCGTAAGTACTATTTGAGAAGACGTGTGTGGTCAAGTTTTGATGTGTGAATGGCTAGAAATTATAATTGTAATTTAAAGAAAAAGCATTGATTTCTCACATTTTCAAATACAATTTTTATTTCAACTTTATTTAGTCAAATTCGGTTCGATATAAAATTAGAATATAGAATAGAGCAAATGTGAGTCAAAAGAATCTTAACAGGGTAACATGGGAAAAACGGAGATTTTACAAGGCCCCAAGTCACCGTGTGTATTAAAATAAGACGATATATGATAACACGGAAGAAAACAAAACAAAGGTAATTGCCATTAGATAATGCACAAAAGCCATCAGGCTACCAAGATAATTTAAGATTATGCCCCAATTCAGAAAGCAAAGCAGATACATTAGAAATTTAGATTATTTAGTAAGTGAGTATGAAGGTGTTTCTTGAATAATGAAAAAGAATGTGTTGTTTTAATGTTATTCGTAAGTGCATTCCAAATTTTAGGAGCAATATATCCCAGGCTTTGTCATCCCAGATAAATTATAATCTATTAGGTCAATCTATTTAATATTGATCTATTTATTATTATAATAAAATCTATTATGTTGAAAATTTCAACATAAATCAAGAATGTTGTTATGTGTCTGTTTTTGAGTTATGTAGCATCTTATGTATGTTGTCATGTGTAATTATAAATACTTGGGAATATTGTTATAGAACATTAATTAATAGAACATTAATTAACTTACTTAGCGGAACAATACTTGTAGAACATTGAGTGAAACGCTTGAGTTCGTCTGATTAGGTTATGATGAGTGAGGGATAGCTTACAGAATTCGTAGAGTATTCTAAACTAAAGCGAAGAATTGAGTTTCAAAATTGGTGTTATTGTTAATATGTTGAGATTGTATCGTAATTGAGCATATGGGATTAAGTACAAATTAAACACTTCGGTTTCGAAAACGTATACTGCTCGGTGTTAATAATGATTCGGTTTTTAAAATGCCAATATACTACAATCGACTTCGATGTGTCTTTGACGATAAGTAATTGATTGATTTTCAAAATTATATGGCATCTCTAGATTTTTAATTTAAATAATTTCTAAATTTTTAATTTAAATAATTTCTAAACTTTAATTTAAATAATTTCTAAATTTTTAATTTAAATAATTTCTAAATTTTAATTTAAATAATTTCAAATTCTTAATTTAAACAATTTTTAAATTTTTAATGTAACACACATACATACATATTTGGCTTCTACAGTCGCGTTACTCGAGAGAAATTTTTAATATTGGATAGTCATCAAATCAAAAGCATTGGAATGCCGTATCTGCGTCAGTTTTCTGATACAAGCTTATACAAATGTAAGTAACGCAAATTCCATTTAAATCCATTAAAATCAAAAATCCATCAGTTGCATCAACTGGGCTCCGAGGGCCATTCTGACGTTAATTGTGACGTCATACTTCAATCATATTTGCACGGTAGATTCCAAATCAATTGCCTAATTGTGAATATTGAAAATAGTGAGAAAACTAAGTTGAGTTCATTTGTTTAGTACCTTGATTTAATTCTGCCATTTTCGGAGTCAGTTATATTTATTGCGAATAATCTTAGGATAGTACTAAATACAAGTAATTCAAATTTAAAAATTTTTCCCACAACGCTGGTAAATTACTAAACAGTGACCCTCTCTTTTGCATAATCTGGAATAGGCCACGCGGAAAATGACAACACTATGATTATGTCGCCCATAAAGGTGTTTTATTTGAATTTTAAATTATGGCATAGAAATTACTAGGGTTCTATGTGCGATGTAAATTTTGCAATTAAATTTAATAAAGCATCTCACTAAGAACGAATTGTTCTACATTATACAAATGTGCTAGCTGCAATGGGACTCATTCTACGGCAATGGGCCGGCCAGGATAAATTTAGAAATTGTGGGCATTTGCATTCCGCCGTCGAGGATTTTAATAACTTCAAGCCTTGAGGGAAAAATTAAAGCTGAAAAATAAATAATTGAGTAAACGGTTGAGATTATGAGATATTAAAAGGGCGTGTTAGGTAAAGCAATATTTTGCAGTGAATTTTCAAAACTTGCTCTACAGTTAGCGTGTATGAGACGTGGGAAGTCGTTTAGAGGTCCCGTTTCAGTTCAGTTACGCTTGCTGACAAGGGCGGACTGAGTCTTCTCTAGGGACGCATACCTTGGATTATCGGACGGCCCCAGTCCTATGGCCCTAGAGGGCGCACCGGCCCGGGGGTAGGTTGGCCGGCGGACCAGTGCGCCCCTGTTGAAGACCACGAGTGTGCCGAATTGGTCACTGAATGAATTCGTGAACAATTTTGCACATCCGTCATGAACATGAAGACTCTTTTAGTGATTCGATCATTGAACCATGTGACATACTGCTGTTTTGTCGCTTTTTGCTTAGGATAAAACAATGCCTTTGATTTTGGCCCTTTGAGAAATGGTCGATGGAAATTTAGAAGGTTTTAAGTAGGACTGCTTGGCTACCCTTGGCGAAAGGGTTGACTTGGCGCTGTTTGCTTTTTTTTTTTAGGGTTACGTTTCGAACAAGCAGTTTGTCAAGACAAATTTCTCGAGAAGGCGCCTGAATATTACAAGGGTTGAATCCGTATAATACAAATAATTTTGAAATAAATTAGAAAATGTCATATTTATTTCAAAATTATTTGTATTATAATGATCCAGCCTCTTTTAATATTCAGGCAGTTTCTCAAGAGTCTGACAATACAAAGTAGGGGATAGGGGGTTCGAGGCCCAACTAGGCATCCACTGATTTAGGTATTATCTGATGCGTACTAAACTACTCGCATGATGTGTTAGAGAAGAAGTTAGTGTGCTATTTGGCAACTCCTGTTCAAAGAAAATAGTGCCAAGTAAATACCATCGCCAAATCATCGTACTTAAAACCTTCTGAATACTCATCGGTCCTTTGAAATAGACGAATGACTAAATACGTGGTTAAGATTGAAAAGCCTCTTTAATTAAAAGGCATCTTTAATTCCTGAACAATGTTTATTTTAGAAAGATGTTCCAACACCCATAAATGTAGATCAAAATGAAACGTTTTGTAAAGAAGAAGAAAAGGAGTATCTTCCCGAACAAGAGTGGAACTGAAGACAACTCTTTGGATCAGGATGTCATAACTTATTATACCACTAGTGCAAGGGAAATGATGATTTTGTGATGGTCCACAAACAGCGCAGCTGCAAAAATTTAAATAAATAAGAGTTGTTGACACTGCAATTGTTAAAATTGCACCTGTTCAACTTTAAAACCCATTAGCTTAAGCAAAACGATATATCGTTTTGGGACTATTTCTGTTGATGGTCAGATGGAAAGCAGTACTTGATAGTTTTTTAAAGATAGTATCGTTAATTATTGGGCCCACTCATACGATAGTAAATTGGGAAACGGAAATGCTTCTTTTTGCAGGACATTGTTATCAGGAAACTATAGTAATGTACGGTCGTAAAATGCATATACAGGGCAAGAAAGATGTTTCTGGTGATCACTGTTCATCATCAGACACTCTTACCCATATATGTAAATTGGAAACTTGCCTTAAATCGTTAGCGTTGGACTTCTTCGTAGTGGGGGCAAATAAGGGTCCTTTTCCCGCCTGTTCACTGAATGGCTATTTCGGATAACGTGATATTTAGTTCTAACCAATCAGAGGTCGTAATTTAAGGAAGTAAACATCGAGACAGAGATAGAAAAGAGAAACAGGGAACATTTTGATGAGGATTCGGGATGTGGAAAAGAGTGAGCTTGTCTTGTCACTATAGGGATCGAAGTTGGAATTCAAAATGTGAAAAGTAAAAGTGAAAAGGAAAGGCCGTATGGGGTCCACTAAAGGCCTGAATTTAATGGGAGAAATTCATAAAAATGTACTAAAGTTTTGCTCTATGCTTACGCCATATGAAGATGATGTTGAAGGAGACCTCGAATGCTCATGTAAGTCCTGTTACGTTTACATTCACTCTCAGAAACATCTAGAAATTAGGGATTATGCTTATAAATAATTTGATAATTACTTACATAAGCTATAGTTAATTGTTAAGCCGCTGATAAGGGTTAGAGAATTATATACTTGTTTTAATATGAAGGATAAAATTACTGTATTTTAATAATGTAGAATTATACTATTAATTGTTGTAGGGTATATTTAACGTAAATAGTTTAAATAAATATTTTATGTTGTTATATTATATTTAAGAATTCAAAATTTTATTCGAATTTTACGTGTGGGATTTAAATTGTGAAGGAGTCACGAACATGGTTTATCGTATTTCACATAAATCGAGTACTAAAAATCACTATATGATCAGAATACTAATTTCGGTCGCACATTAACTTCATTCCCACATGTAATACTGCACTTAAGGAGCGAAAACTCCATTACGACAATGAGTCCTTCCTTAGCGCAGGAACTTAGTTTTAAAAATATATTTTTAATTAAATCAAATTTAATGAAATATTTAGAAATAATTTTCTATATTTCAAATTAAAAGATTTTTTTAGTATACAGTTAGCATTTAAATATGAGAAACCATTAAGAAGAATAATATATAATTATAATAAATTTAGTAAAAATTTAACAGAAAGTGAAGAAATTTGCTACTGTGAAGTGGAAAATTTTAAGAAATTTATTAATAAAGGTCATAGACATATTGCAACTGGAAATTTGGATATCAGTAAAAGTAGAAAATTAAGGAATCTAATGAAAAAAGGTGCAAATTATAGACCAAATTGTAAAATAAAAAAAGAAAATATTTTAGAAAATCTTAAAGAAGATATTAGAATGTTTATTTTAAAAGTAGCTTATAAATATGGATGCCCTGTAGAAAGTTTTAGTGAGTGGTTTCATAGACTTATTAAAATAATAGAAATGAACCTTGTTAGATTTGCTAATTCCAATGAAAGTGAAATGTCATATAGTATTAGAGAAGAAATTAATAAGATTAAAGAAAAATTTGCAATTTCCACTATCGAAGAAGCAAATAATTTTTGTTTAGTGTGTAAAAACTTTTATAAAGAAAAATTAATTTCAGAGTATAATTCTAATTTTACATATAAATTATCTGAAGAAAGTGTTGATAATTTATAAAATATATATTTAAAAATTTATATTTATAAAATATATATTTAAAAATTTATATTTATAAAATATATGTAAAAATTATATTTATAAAATATATACTTAAAATTTATATTTATAAAATATATACTTAAAAATTTATATTTATAAAATATATATTTTAAAACATATATTTCAAAACTTATATTTATAAAATATATATTTTAAAACGTATATTTTAAAATTTATATTTATAAAATATACATTTAAAAAAAGAACATTATTGCTATTCATAAAAAACTTAAACTACCCATTACAGATTTTAAATTCCCATATTTGTTTATTACATTAAAATTTCATGAAAATCAGATAGGCTTTAGATATAGTGCATGTGGTACTTAAGCCCACAATAAAGTAGTAGGCAATAAATTTCTGAAAATTTTAAAAAATATTCTTCACAAAATTAATTTAGAAGAAAAATCATTTATAATTTACAATCATTTTAAAGTTTTATAATTTATTTAGGAAAATCGGGTAAAATTTATTCTATAGAAACATTCGATTTTCAAAATTTGTTTACAAATATTTCATTGGAACATATGAATGAACTTAGAGACTTTCTTTTTCCGAAATATGAAAATATTATTTGTAAAAATCAATATTATTATAAACAACGTAATATAAAGCTACACTATATGCCCAAAATATCCGCACACTTTGAATTTTTAAATTTTTTTCAAATTACTAAAAACCTACTCCGCTAATTGTTTTCCAAATTCGGAGATATATAGAACATGCTTGAATGCACACTTTCCAATAAAGTTTCGGTGACTTGTGCATTTAGGGGACCAACAAAATACTGACAAAATGAAAAAATGTATTTGATCACCCTGTATCATAAAAAGCTGGAAATTATTTGTAACTTTTAGAAAATATTTAAGCAGTTATGCTTAATGCCTGTGTGCATTTTCGTAAAACAAACATGTATATTCATGAAGATAGAAACGTTTCTTTTAGAAAACCCAAATTTTGTCACATATTTTTTGCTTATAATATCCACAATTTTCAGTCAAATTTCACGAAACTTATAAAACATTTGTCAACGTACAAGAAAAATATTATACTTAAATTAGAAATTAATATATTGAATACACGATGAGATATGAGCATTTGAAGAAAATAATTTTTTACTGCGCATGCGCGAAAGATATGAATAACTTTCTTTCATAATTTTGTAGTCAATAGTATAGGGCAACTTAAAAAAAATACCAGTGGGATATCTTGAAAATTCAGAAAGTTATCGACGATAGAGTGAGCCACATTTCTCTAATTCTCTAGTTGTTAGTAGCTAGACGATAAGGGGGTTTCCACAAATTGTCATGTTCCAAATTACCAAACACTCCTGTTCTGAAAATGAAATATTCCAGATTTATGCAAATAAGGATCAAAAGTATTCGGACACCCCTCTACGTGGTGGATTCTGTTAGTGACGTCAAATTTCTAGCTCTCAGACAAGTATAAAAGAAGTCTGACGAGTTAACAATTATAATTTCAAAGCTAGAAAAGTAAAATGGGAGGAAAGGGCGAGCTAAATGATTTTGAACGTGGTGAAGTCATTGGTTGTCACCGCTGTGGAAAATCTGTTCGTGAGATTTCTGTGATGTTACGAGTGCCCCGTTCCACCGTTAATGATGTTATCGTAAAGTGGGAACATACGGGGACTACAACGGTGCATCCACGACCTGGTCGACCACTCCGTCTAGTAGACAGGGAACGCAGAGTGCTGAAGAGAGTTGTGAAAGCGAACCGCATGAAATCGACGGAAAATCCGATTGTGCGGATTTTCAAAAAGCCTCTGGATGCAACGTCAGCACAAAAACAGTTCGTCAGGAACTGCAAAGTCTTGGTTTTCATGGCCGAGCAGCTGCATATAAACCAAGCATTACCGCAACCAATGCCAAGCGTCGCTTACAATGGTATAAGGCGCCGAAAACATGGAGCCTGCAGCAGTGGCGTGAAGTGTTATGGAGCAATGAATCACGGTACACTATTTGGCAATCAGATGGTAGAGACTGGATGTGGAGAATGCTGGGTAAACGCTTTTTACTTGACTGTATTGTGCCGCAAGTTAAGTTTGGTGGTGGAAACATAATGGTTTGGGGCTGTTTCTCATGGTTCGAGCTTGGCACTTTAATTCCTTTGAAGGGAACTCTGAAGACGGGAGGCTATCTCGACATTTTAGACAATTCCACGCTGCCCACATTGTGGCAACAATTTGGAGTGGGTCCATTTTTGTTGCAACAAGATCGTGCTCCTATCCACACAGAAAGGGCTGTATAGAGCTGGTTTGCTGACATGGATGTTGAGGAATTGGACGTGCCTGATAAGAGCCCAGACCTAAATCCCATAGAACACCTATGGGATGAATTAGAACGTCGACTGCGAGCTAGGCCAAAATGGCCCACATTGGCGCAAGAGCTGACTAATATTCTTTTGCAAGAATGGCATGCAATTCCCACTGAAAAATTCCAGAAACTAGTAGATAGCCTCCCAGATAGAGTGGTAGCCGTCATTGCAGCAAAATATGGCCCCACTTCATACTAATTTTTGACTTCTTGTTGGGTTTTTTATATTGACTTCTGTAAAGGAGAAGCAAAACATGCAGGTGTCCAGATACTTTCGATCCTTATTTGCATAAATCTGGAATATTTCATTTTCAGAACAGGGGTGTTTGGTAATTTGGAATATGACAATTTGTGGAAAACCCCCTTATCATCTCTCTACTTTCAGAATTAGAGAAATACGGCTCACTACATCGTCGATAACTTTCTGAATTTTCAAGATACCCCACTGGTATTTTTTTTAATTACCCTATACTATTGACTAGAAAATTATCGAAGAAAATTATTCACATTTTTCGCGCATGCGCAGTAAAAAATTATTTTCTTCAAATGCTCATATCTCATCGTGTATTCAATATATTAATTTCTAATTTAAGTATAATATTTTTCTTGTACGTTGACAAATGTTCTGTAAGTTTTGTGAAATTTGACTGAAACTTGTGGATATTATAAGCAAAATACTTGTGACAAAATTTTTTTTTTAAAGAAATGTCTCTATCTTCATGAATATACATGTTTGCTTTACAAAAATGCACACAGACATTAAGCATAGCTGGTTAAATATTTTCTGAAAGTTACAAATAATTTCCAGCTTTTTATGATACAGGGTGATCAAATATATTTTTTCACTTTGTCAATATGTGGGTGGTCCCCTAAATGCACAAGTCACCGAAATTTTGTTGGACAGTATGCATTCAAACATATTCTATATAACTCCACAGTTAGAGAACAATTGGTCATGTAGTTTTTTAGAAATTCGGGAAAAATTAAAAAATCCAAAGTGTCCGGATACTTTTGGGCATATAGTGTATATACACTTTAGCATATCATAACAAATGGACATGTATAAATGTTTAGTAGATGCATATCTGTTTTACAAAAAACTCTCCCCAGTAGCTTCGTGTGTCGACCATTATTCGGCGATTGTGTTAAACCTAAGAAGAGTAATATCATAAACATCTTAAAACCTTATATGTGGAGAAAAGGTTTATATATGAAGAAAAGGTACCTCTCCTCGGTGGCCTAATGATTAAGGCACTCTGTATCTAACGAAGGGACCCGAGTTCGATTCAAGGCCTGGGACGGCCTCTCTTTTTTTCCTGTACATTAAAAGTAGTTTAGAGCACAAACATGAGCGTCGAAAATTATTACCTACATATCGATTTTATTAATTGAAACTGATATTTCACTGCAATAACAATTTTTTTAATTGACATAAAATCGGTGTTGGAAGTAATTAAGTAATAAGAAACCGATGTAATATTTTGGAAATAAATCCCAAAACACCGTATGTAATACATACTGGAATCGAATATAATAACAATAACGAACAACGAAAATTTTGATAGTTTAAAACTAATATCACGAACAATAAGGCAACTGATATTTGGTTGGATACATGGGCACCCATATGAGTACTTCTGGGGGTGCTGAGAAAAATTATTACCTCCTCAAGGTTGAGGAACATTTTATTGATTGCACAAGATGCTAAAATTTTACAAAAAATAATGGATATTACATTCCAATTAATAATGAACTAAAAAGTGCCTTATTATAAAATGTGACTCTAAATTGTTTTGAATAAATGTATATTAGATTCGGACAAATGAAATTTTTGAACGGCTAATAGGAAGCTCGAGCGCTTTTGCCAATTTATTTGGCGCACATGGTTGGATAGAATATACACTTAGGTATAAATCCAGCAATGTTAGTATAAAGGTATTGAGACCCCAAAAGAGAAAAAACGGAGATGCAAACTAAGAATAACGTGGAAAATACTTCAGAAACGAATTCAGTAAGCAGCGAAAGAATGAGATTAGTTAAAGGGCCGGACTGGTAACAAGAGGGCGCGGTGGGGAAAATGTTGGGCGGGGAACCAACTAGCTTAAGATGTAATGGGGCGGATGCATATAGAAGTGTTTGCACACAATGTTCATTTTCAAATATTTTCAGTCAGTCCATTAACGTTTTAGACATCGCCTTTCAAAATTTCTGTTTTGTATTAACAATAATCTACCAAGCAGTTAATTTCAGAAATCATAAATGGTAAGCGCCTGATAACTTCAGTTTGATTGAGATTAGCTTTGGCAGCAAATCATAACATGTGATGAAGTGAAACGTTTTGTATCTAAGTTTTTGACTTATTTACTTTCTTGCCTATTTAGATAATATCTAAGACAAATATACACAACATGTACACATAACACTGCAAATTACGTTCCTTAATGGTTCTGAAAAAATCTCCTAATAATACGTTAATAAGTTTGTTGTTGTTAACCTCAAAGTCTCTGTTGGCATAGAACAGCATAAAACTTTCAAGGAGTTCTTGTTCAATTGATGATCATATGGGACTTTTAACGACTTGAGTACAGAGAAAACTTTCTCACAAGAAACTTGGGTGCATGATAGCGTAAGTATGAACTTATATGCCACATGTAGTAAATCATAGGTCGAACATTCTGATTTTAGTTCATGCAGCAATTCAAGAGTGCAAACTAAACACTTTTGCCATTTTTGCTTGTCGTCACATGTCTGGATAGTTCCAATCATCTCGTCATAGTCGTTATTGAAGTCTCTTTCCATAGACTCTTTTGAGATTATTTGTTCACTCTGTTGTTGTTGGTTGAGTTCAGGAATAGGGTCATTAAGATCTCCTTCGCTCTCGGGCGAGTCATTTAGGTAACAATCCACTGAATCCAGCCGAATAGAAGCCGAATGGCATCTGATGCTGAAGACATTGAGAATAAATAATGGCAGTAATTATCAAAGTGCATTGCGAGATGATACAATTCTCGCTGCATCTTCAGTTTATCCTCGCCAATCATTGATTTTAACTCCTCAAGTGCATCTTTAGGCAACTTGCCATTCTACCTTTAATTAATTTGATTAAATTTAATTGTATCCATCCAAGCAACAGCAGCCAATAATGTTTCATTATGATGGAACCTCACGGCTATTTGCTGCTGTGCTATATCAAAGATCATATTGAAAACACAAATTATAAACTCTTTTACACGTGGTGGCAAAATTTGTCGTGCTTCATTATGAGCAAACTCGCCAGTTTGTTGGTTGAGAATTGGGCCCCGCCTGGCCGGAAGATCTACTTCAATTATGATGTCAAGCCTCTTACCTACGAATTTCTCCTGCATGAATTCGGAGAATCGTCTGTCACTTATGTAAATTTGTTCAAATTCTGCTCTTTTTGAGAGAACTTCTTTATTCGTCGTTTTTACAGGGTTCAAAGCTGCAATGTTGTCAATGCCCTGAATTTGAAGACAGGACGAAGCAGGTGATGTGATATTG
Source organism: Dysdera silvatica (assembly GCA_006491805.2). Classification (NCBI taxonomy): domain Eukaryota; kingdom Metazoa; phylum Arthropoda; class Arachnida; order Araneae; family Dysderidae; genus Dysdera; species Dysdera silvatica. Next base: position 42,859,831 of record QLNU02015359.1, on the reverse strand, counting down.
AACAACTCACGGTACACAACTACCAAAAAGTATGTTCTTAAATTTGCACCAGTTCTCAGAAAGGGTAATTGAATTGAACGAAACTTTGGAATTGAAGTCATTGCTGTTCTCTATGGTGTAAAGAGTTTCGAGCATTGTAGAGAATTTTGCGCATTTATGAACTGGTGTATTGGTATCAACAAAGACGCTAGCTAATACTCTACCTTTGCTCCATCATCGTGTGTCACAAACCTTCTGGACGCAACGTAGTAAATCATGCCCTTCCGCAGATTCTTTATTTATTTCTATCCAAAAGAGTATTATCTTGTGGGACTCAGAAAGGAAAACTACAGTGCTTTGTATCATTCCAGGGAAATCTTTGACGGTCTTAGATGATTCAATTGCATCCGCCATCGCAAGAGTCAACATATGAGCTGGACAATGGACCTGTTCCTTCCTGTATCTCTAATTTTCAGGGTAATTTTTTCTCCGTTCAGCATAAAATTG
>QLNU02015359.1:42845024-42859245 GCA_006491805.2 Dysdera silvatica | reverse complement strand
TAAACGTAAGTAAGCATAGATACATGTGACATCTGAGAACTTTAAAATATAAAAATATCTTGAAGAAAATTGTAAGTGAATTATATCTAAATTTGAAATTAATAGGTAATAGAATAAAATTTATTGATTAACCAATCAATCAATTAATTTTGAAATTTACAAATAAATAACTGTTTTATTTATAATCGTTTGATGCGTCTACACAAAAGAATGCCATCACTCACACTGAATTTGCGAGGACCGTAAAATTTTTGATAATTCGTTTTGAAAATCTATTGATACTCTCAAAGACTGAAATATGCATTTACCTAATTTACATAGAAATCGACTAGTTGTCTCTACATGTCATTTGCAGTAAACTAACCCTCTCAATAGTGGCGTTCTAATTAATGACAGTTTCGGTTTATTGAGAGTAATTTGCAATCACGACAAATGCATACTAGAATTACACCATAACATTTATTTCTCGTCCCTTGAAAACCATTAATGGGAAATATCACTGTAATTCAAAACGCGTACTGTGAAATAAATAAATAAATAAATAAATGAATGAATGAATTAACGAATAAGTGAATAAATAAATAAATAAAAACTAGTTCACATAATATTTCTACAGTATCTAACAACTTGAAATTAAACAGAGAATTAATTAATTAATTAATTCGCCGTTTAAATTCAAGTTGTTAGATACTGCAGAAATATTATGTGGATTAGTTTTCACCATGAGAAATTTTGGAATCTCTGAAAGCAGCATGTGTATGAGTATAACAGAAGCTTCGTAACTACATATTTATGTTTTTGGGAGAAATTCCAGATGGTCAAGGATGAGGACTGCGCCTCTTTTTCTCTAAAAACAAAAAAAGCTCTAGTTTGAGCTAAATATACATGGGTGGCAAAAGTTATTGTATAATAAATTCCCCCACGAAAAACTCACAAAAATCTCGCCCCGGAGGCTTTTCTGTGTTGACCATTATTTGGCAATTGTGTTATCCCTGTGAAGGGTAATAATATCTTACATCCTCATATACGGAGAAAAATGCGTTTGTTCTTGTCCTCATTCGTCTAGTAGGTCAAGACACCGCGGGCTCAACGCGGGGACCCTGGTTCGAATCCAAGATGAGGACGGCTCCTCTTTTTCTCCAAAAACGAAAAAGCTCTAGCTTGAGCTAAATATACGTGGGTGGCAAAAATTATTGTATAATAAATTCCCCCACGAAAAACTCACAAAAATCTCGCCCCGGAGGCTTTTCTGTGTTGACCATATTTGGCAATTGTGTTATCCCTGTGAAGGGTAATAATATCTTACATGGTGACTATATAATTGATTAATTAAACTGTATTTTTTAAAATTTAATGTATTGAATTTTATTTTTAAATTGGGTACGAACTTTTGCAACCAACTAATAAATATTGTGTTTCTTCACATTATATTTTAAAATATGCGTTCATATGTTGGTTTTTAAAATTAACGTTTTTATGTTTATAAAAGCGTTTATTTTTGTGTATCTTTCAAAGCGCATAAACTTATAGTTTCAAAGAGAAACTGAACCTTTGAACGTCTGTATCAGGGGTTCTCAACCAAAGGGAGAATTGTCAACTGAATTTGATGGATTCAAACTGTGAAAATACAGACGTCGCTGGTCAAAAGAAATCTCAAAAATGGCGGACGATACCCAGAGATTACACAAAATATGCCCCAGTGGCTTTATGTGTTCTGCATTTGGCAATTGTGTTATCTCTGAGAAGGCTAGTAAGATTTAACAACAACTTCGTATACGGAGAAGGGGAGGGAGTGTCGTTCTTGCTCCTTTGTGGCCTAGAGGTTAAAGCGTTCCGCATCTAACAGAGAGACCCTAGTTCGGATCTAGACCATGGCGATTCCCCTTTTGTTTCCTATACATTAAAACCTGCCGGAAACCTTCATGTGTAGATTGGCAAGATCTACATATATATATACAATACTTTTTGCACCTGTTTTACCCTTTTAATTATATCATCATATTCAACCATTATCTATCCACTGCTGGATGAAGGTCTCTCCAAATGCTTTCCACACAAGTCTATCCTGGGCCATTCGTTTCCACGTCACCCCAACCTGTTTTCTTATTTCATCCACCCATCTAGTTTGAGGACGTTTTCTAGGTCTTCGGTGGTCTCTTGGAATCCAGTTCAGAATTTCTGTTGTCCATCGTTGATCAGTTCTTCTTGCAATATGCCCAGCCCATCGCCATTTCAGTCATTAATTATATATATATATATATATATAGTGAGTGCAGGTGCGAAATGCGGTTGAGTACCACTGGCCTAAATTATAATTTCTCAACCGCCTGACCGCGGTTCGGAAAGGCATGTACGTATCCAAAGTGGGGATCTTAGGGACGGGTACTCCCCCCGAAACTAAATTTTTAATGGGACTTGGCTACGGCCTTGCATGCTTTGATTGTATCGATACATGCTGTAAAAAATTTTGAACCTTCCCCCGAAATTAAATCCTTGTACCGAGCCGCAAGCGGTTCTCCTAAAATTTATGATTTTAGTTTTGAAGAATTTTTCATGAATGAATATTTTATAGTGGGAATATTCTGAGGAAAACAATATTTACGAATGCATCGAAAAGCTCAGACGCAGAACTCCTAAATAAAGTCTGTGCAGTGCACAAGCCGTGTATTTTGAAGTATTGAAGTACTCATGAGCTATCGAGAATTTTCGGACATTGAAACCTTTTCAGCATTCGAAAAAGGGATAAACCGCTGATTATGATTGGTCAGAGAAATCGCCAACAAGCTGATTAAAGCAATTTGCGATGCATCCTCTAATCTAAAACTAGACAAAATAAATTGTTGAATATGTGAGTAAACATTCCACAAACAAGAAGATAGCCAAGTCTGCACTAACAGAAGAAGTGTACTAATACAATTTATGATTATGCTATAATTAATTACACAGACCTGCGAAATAATACTTTTTAATCTTTTGCTGCACCGCTTAAATTTTTCTATTGTTTTTCGGTACGCTAAGTTCAGAAATGCTAAGTTTTTCCTTCTATTACGAAAGGTTTCTCCATAAAGTGAGTATGAAGGCCCAGGGAAATCACACAGAAGATCTAGCAGTCTTAAATTTTTTTTTACGAAAAAACTTAAAAATAAGATATATTTTATTACTTAGTTATATATATCATAGCCACCACAAAGTTAAAAATCATTATAATGTCTCTTTTCCTTCCCCTCGAAGCTCTGTTTAGAACCCTTTCTCCTGTGCGCTGCTTGCGCCTCCTCCCTAGTTAGCATCCAGCAGTAATCTGCTATTATGTTGACGTTCCACCGGCTCTGATACCTCCATTCCACTTTCTTTATGTCATGCTGGAATCTTTCTCCTTGCTTTTCACTTACAGAGCCTAGATATTCTGGGAAATAGCTTAGATGGCAGTTAAAAGTAGATCGTCTAGTTTATTGAGAATCCTAAAGCTTTGAACTCCTTCAGCATGTTTCCTACGACGTTCTTGAAGTCAGGGTCTTTCTGCTTGCCAAGAAACTTCTTTACAACTTCTTTAAAGGATTTTCAAGCTGACCTCTCAATGTTTTCCATTTTGGTTTTAAAGATTTTGCCTGTTATGAGTTTTTGAATGTCAGGACGGACGAAAACCCTTTCTTTCAGCTTCGCATCTGACAACCCTGGAAACTTACTTGCCAGGTAGCTGAAATTATCACTATCTCTATCTCTTAACATGGCTGTCACAAATTGCTTCACGATGCCAAGTTTGACGTGAAGTGGAGGCACGGATACTTGTTTTGGATCCACCGAAGATTCAAAGTTCACGGTCTTTTCCCCCTACCTCTAGCGTCCTGGCCACACCTTCTGACTCTGGTGCTTAGCTATAGCACCAATGCCCCCATTCGCAGAGGAAACACGGGTACTCAGTCTATAGCCACCCAATTGACCAAGAATTTCAGAGAACACTTTCCGATCGCCACAGTAGTCCACTCTTATTCCTTGTAGTTAAGTTGGTCATCAAAGCTAAATTCTGTTACCTCTCTTTCAGATGAACAGAGAGGTCAACCGGTATGGAGGCATATCTGTTGCAGTTGTAAAGAAGGACAGCTTTCAAACTTTTTTGTGATGAGCCAATGAAGAGTCTCCAATCTTTTACCTTAAGTTTTGCGTTGTTTTTCTATGCATTATAGATTGAAATACTCCAAATTACTTGGATTTCATTACGTTGTAATTTTTTAAACGTTCTTTGATTTATAATGTCATTTATGCGTTTGACTTTTTGATAACGTTTTTCTACTTTCTATGTTTTAATTTATCGATCATGAGGCAAAATACCTCCTTCTAAGCAAAAATATTACTTTGACACATTTTTATAGTAGCACACCTAGTAGGTAGGCAACCAGACAGAAATTCTCGATTTGTGTCAAAACTGTACGTGATAGAATTTTTTCTGAAATCAACATCCAAAAATACATAAGAAACACCCTTCTTTTGAAGAAAAATATTTCATCGCAGACCTGTGTTAATTCTGTTTATGAGAGTTTAATATATGAACTTTTAATAAATGTTAAGAAATTGTTTATGAATACACGTTTAGGGACGGGGCCCTCATCTTAGAGAAAACAAATTTACTGGGTTGTGGTCATATAAAGGTTGAGGTGCCTCAAAACCCGGAATGGTAGCAAATTTGAAGGATTTCACTATCTGGATTTAATGCTAAATTTTCTACATAGCAGGAAGATGAGACGCAGGAAACGCAAGAAAATGTAGACAAACCGCAAGACACTTTAAGCATAAAAGGTAGAAAATTTAATGTGTTTTTCGCCGAGTGAAATATAAATAAAATTATATTTTTCAGAAAGTGGAAAATTCGCGCTCAGCATTTCACAGCGTTTTCACCAGCATATATTGGAATTCTGAGGAAAGAAAACAATGGCCAAATATAAATATAATGTTCTAGTTTTAACACGCATGATCGGTCTGACAGAATTTGATTTATTGCCTCGAAACGCAGTCTAAGGTGTTGGTTGTAGCGAAAAAAAAAATGTTTTCTTTCCTTTGAAAAAATTCGCAAATTTTTTAACTCGACACGTTATGGGTTTTTGCAAGAGTTGCGTTTTGCTAGAGGCAGTGTCAGTTATGTCAGCATATTTAATATGTATAATAAAAAAGCATAAGGTTGGAAAAACAAATAAAGTAAGGGAATTTTTTACTTTTTAACTACAGCTTATTTCCTTGAGTTACAAATTGCATTTCAGGAATAAGATAATTGAACTTTGTGGATTAGCGTCATTACCAAAGTCATTACCAATCTTTTTAATAATTATCCCATGAGGGCATATCCAAATAAGGATTTTAAAATTTAATTTTCATTTGCCCATTTGCCATAATCGAACTTTCGTGTTTTTTGTTTGTTTTTGTATCTTTGCCATTTATCTTGCCTGTGTTCATTTTCTGTAAGTAAATTTCACGTTGTTTATCTCGTAGAATAGTTTTTCTGCAAATGAGCGTCGACCAAATTTTAGAAATCCCTCTTAATCTGCTTAAGCGTCGAAACAAATTGGCCCTTGAAAACTAAACCTGAATGTATTTTTAAAGTAAAGACCACTCCAGATACCGATTATATAAGATTATATTCCAGATGCACGAGAAAAAAGCATTGAAAATACAGTTTATGAAGGGTAAGAGCTATATAATTCTAAAGCCTAAGCACATTAAATTTATTCAGATCTGTATATTATGTCAAACAATATCGAATTGAAACTCGTAGTTTTTCGTAAAACTTCCATTGGTTATGTTCTTAGGGAAATATTTTGTAAATTTCCTTATATTTTACTAAATGATTTGCATATTTCATATAGCTACGTGTCAATTTTCGACCAGGACTATTCTACGTGGTCATTTGCTATAAAAAGACAGTTTTACTGCAGTAAACTGCTAGGCCTATGCTAATTATATGCTGTAATTTGCTATATACATGTCAGTTATCATGAAATCACGATTTGCCTTTTTTCTAAGGCTAAAAAAGCGTACGAAGCGGAAATGTCGTTCTATTAAAGTAACAATTTATTTCATATTTGGAACTTTGGAAAAAGGTATTCGAAGCCGCAATAGCATATTCTGCGGGAGCGTAAAATCGATAGTTTTCTGAATATATTGTCATTTGCTATAAAGCTGCTGATTATATGGTAACATTACCCATATAATCAGCATATGGTAGCTTTTAGTTATATGATGACATTTGCTATGTAGCTGCTAATTATATGATGTCATATGTTATGCAACTTCTAATTATGTGATCTCATTTCTATGTAACTGCTAATTATATCATAATATTTGCTATATAACTGTTATTTATATGCTGTCATTTGCTATGCAGCTGCTAATTATATGATGTCAATTACAATGTAACTGCAAATTGTATGACGTTATTTGCTATACAAATGCAAAACATTCTGTTAGCTGTTGTGTAAGATAGTTTGATTGGAAAGAGTCCAACGAATATTTATTCATTCCCACATTTCGAAATCTTACTTTTCCGGTCCTATAAAATTAAAATGTTTGTGGACGCGCCCACTAATTATATTTTCAGTGTATATATCTGTATTTAAATACAGTTACTAAATAAAGTTTTTCCTAACGATGTTTCACTAGTATTTTAAAAGTCTACGTTAAAATCAACATATAATTCCCATTTGGAGAAATTTTTCGCAAGTTGCTCGTTATTTTGAAAGTCCTATTTTGCTAATAATAATAAAAGTAGTCTATGCACGTTATAACAACGCTGAAGCATACAAATTAGGTGAATTATGAATGCATGAACGTGTTAGAATAAAATCTTGTTCATTGTCTCCGAGACAATGGCCTCACATCTAATTTTAACCAAATTGCTTTAATATATTAGTCTCTCGTAAAACGTTCTTTCTCACGTCGTTGGACATTCTTTCGTCCCAGGAAATTGCAATAATAGTTTACTGTGAATAATAAGCATTATTTTTTAGAATACAAGTGATATATTACGCACACAACCACTGTTCTGTATTATATTTTTTTAGTTTGAAAGCAATTTCTTGAAAAAGAACAAATCTTGCAAATACGGTCAAACCTCGTTAAAACGAACACGCTTAAGACGAATTACTTTTAATATGAACCGTTTTCTGAAGTCCCGTCAAATTGTATAGGAATCCCCATGCTATTTTTTTACACGAACACGGTTAAGACGAAATACCGCCTACAACGAACTAATAGTGAACGGCCCTTGGAAAATATCCTCCGCTTAATATGAACAAAATGCGCTTTACAAGATTACAGCTTCTTACTGGTAATTTCAAGAGACTGTAGTTGCCAGAGTCAATATGCGAGGGTGTCGATTATTATTTATACACAGTTGGCCATAACAAATAATTCCTGTTGGCGTTTACATGCGATAAGTACAGAAAAATATGACTGGATGGACAATTTCATGAAGTGCAGTATTTCAACGAACGTCTAAATTCTTGAGGTTATTAACGGCATGAAAAAACCTCTTATTAAATAATAATCACTATTTTTCGGAATTGGTGAAGACATTGACATTTGTGCTAAATATTATTGGGGGGATGGGGGGGCTAAGAAAAATCATTACTTTCATCAAGGCTGTCGAACATATTAGTAAATGTATACGATACTAAAATACTAGAAAACTCATGATGACAATTAGTAATGAGCTAAAAAGTACCTTATTTTAAAATGTGACTCTAAAACTTTTAATAGTAAATATATAGTAAAATCAAGAAAACAAAATTTTTAAACATCGGCTGATGGGTCTCAAGCCTTTTTAGCCCACATAAGTGCCCATGAATTCTGCCCCCTTCAAACAAAGATCCTATTAGTGTGATGCAGGCTTTCACTGTGTTGTAAACTGTGCGTCGTTTTGTGATATAAGAGACAGATTCTGATGCTTCTCTAGAAACTGTGGACAAACTTGACGATATTTGGAGATATTATGCCGACAGAATGAGAAAATAATCTACAACAACACATTTTGTAAATGTACCGTTACATAATTACTGTGTATATAAATACTGTGGTTTTTGTTACAAAATATGTATTCCAAAATAAAATAATAACAATGATAAAATATAATAAAATGCTGTAATAAATTATTAACATATATATATAATAGCAGAGTATGTATATGGTAACCAGAAATGGTATAAATAATTTAGTAACACGATTCTGCCGCACCCTTTCCGGATAAGACGAATTACTGTTAATACGAACAGATTTTCTGTTCCCTTTGGTGTTCGTCTTAACGAGGTTCGAATATATTAATTTCTGAAAACGTCTCCAGCACATGAAATTTCCTCTTTGCCAAATAAAAAAGAAATAATTCAAAATGAACAAAATACTAACTTTTGTTTACGCAACTAATATTAAGGTTTTTAATATAAACGAATAATACTCGGAGGTTAGATATAGTACGCAGAAGGTGTATCAGAATATTTCAAGTGAAGCTTGTATAAATTAAAAAAAACTCAAGTGAACAAATGTAGCCTTTAATTAGTAAACGACTAAAGTGATCTGACATTCAGACTTTGAACACTTGTAATTTCGCAAATGTTGGTAATTACGGGAAAGACAATTTTTTAAGGAAAATTTTGTTAAGAAAACATGAGCGGAAAAATCATAACGTTCAAGTGGAGAGTGGTGGAGAAAATATTGTCCAAACACGAAAGTGAAAAGGCATAGTGAGGAATCGTTAAATGTTATTTAATATTTGACAAATTTCAAAAATGTCTTCCAAGCGTCCCTGTGACTTGGAGTGGATTTACAGTCGTTGACCACATTATTTAGATGTAAATGGATTTAGAATTGCTCAAGAAAATTTTGGATATATGGAAATCTGCATTGACCCATAGCTTTATTTCAGGCAAATACGGAGTTACAAAATTTCGAAAAATACGAAATATGTAATAAGAAGATATGTAGAAACATGCGTAAAATTCAGAATAATAGTAACACATCTATATTCAGCCATGGGTAAAAATATAGTCTGACAAAGCCCATGATGCCCAGGATAGCTTATTGCATAGTTTAATAATAAACAATGCATTAATGTTAAATCGATAATTATTCTGTTAATTATGAAGTCTAAAGGATACTATTTAAATTCAGCCTTTTTCAGAATGTTTTTTAAGCTCTTTCGTGTCGATATTCAAGGGAATTTCTACCAAGTCTATGTGCCAATAAAAGTTTGCATTTATTAAAAAGAAACAGTACACTCTCCTAATAGGATTTTATTTGAACTTTGAAATCTGAATTTTGTCAAGCTTAAAACCCAATTAACAAAATTCAAACGTCAAAGGGAAAAGATTCAAAAGATTTTTCGTTTTATTGCTGTTGCTTTACCTTATGGAAAAGAGCTGTTAGAATTTAAATGAAGATATAAATTTCGAAATTTTTTCAAATAAATACTAGCGTAGGAAGAGAAGCTAATCGAGGCCAGATTAATTACGGTGAAAGGTAGGCACGTCCTGAGTTAGTTTGAGAGTATTGAATGAAGGAAAACATGACATTACGCAGTGATGCATGTTATAAGTGAGTAATGGAAAGACGATGTGACGAAAAGCGATGTGATTTAAATCGGTTTCTCTTTTTCCATGATTTCAACGATCTTAAGCGGAATACACATATCAGTATGACAGCTGGGAGAATGAGAAACAGGAACTCTACAGGGAACATTTTGGTAGTAAAAGGTTTATTTAGCAACGTTTTTGAGCACAATATAACTTAAAAATTAAAAAATCGACGATCGTCTTGTGACCGTTTTCTCATCACTTACTTTGTCTAACTTTTTCACTTGTAAAAACTCCGTCCATTTCACTTCCGTTCTTTACTCATTCTCTCCAAATTATTGTACAATGGCTACACTTGACATTAAGTCCATGTTCACTAACATGTCTGTTGACGGTGCTCTTAATTGTCTCCGGTATCACAGTGTGGAGTTTCATTTCTCTCAACCTGAGATTTATGAATTAATTGCTTTAACTTCAATGTGTGTTAACTTTACCTATTTCATTTACAACGGCGTCCATTACCAACAAACAACTGGTATGGCAATGGGTAATCCCATCTCACCTGTATTGCGCGATATCTACATGCATTACTTTGGACTCGGGTTGTTTACCCAGGTAGATTTCAGATTCCGGATCAGGTACGTCGACGATATTTTTATTATCTGGGATGGCCCCCCATGGATCAAATTGGCGTTCTTCTGCCTATCATAAACTCCTTAAACGCTTGTCTTGACTTTTCTCTTGATTTGGAAGAACGTAATACTATCTATTTTCTTGATGTTCTTATTAAAAAAGTCGGCTATCGGTTTGACCTCTGTTTTCCGTAAGCCTTTCGCTGTTTTACTTCCTCCACATTTTAAATCTTGCCATCCTTTTCAACAAAAAAATGGCCGCTTTTTACACTTTTGTGTTTTCTGCATTACGTATCTACCCAACCAAAGCTGCCTTAACTTATGAAATTAAATTCCTTAAAGACATTGCCGTTTACAGGGGTTTCGACCCCACTATTATTGACTTAGCTTTAGCCAAGTTTTCCAAACCAGCTCCTTTCACTATACGTACACCCTCCAGTTCCGACGCTTCTGTTGACACAATAGTCATTTTTTTCACTCCTAAGATTAGTGTTGCCATAGCAAAAATTCTTCGACGGGCAGGATTCCGAGTTATGTTCTGTCCTGTCAATAAACTTCGTCCATCTTTAAAAACCCCATTCATACGCTTCATCGTTAGGGAATTTATCGGGTTTTTTGCCAATGTGGAATGTCGTACATCGGTCAGACGAGGAGAGCTTTGTTCCACCGTCTCAGAGAACACCGAAGATATATTGAACGCGCAGTGTTAAAAAAATCTTCCATCGCGGTGCATTGCCATGAATTCAGCCACAAATTCCTCTTCAACGATGCTAGCATCATCTTTAAACTTCGCTCACCTTTGGAATTGGACTGCGCAGAAGCCTATTTTATTCACAAGTTCAGGAATTACTTAGTTGATGATCTTGGATCCACCCCTGGCTTCAGTGGTGCTTGGAACTGTCTTCTCCAACCTACAATCTCAGTTTTCTTCATCAGACCCTCCTCGTGTTTTTGATTCACCTCCGCAATTATGCCTCTTCTCTTACCAGAAAGTAAAATCGGCTTTCACACAGTTCTCTTTAACACTTTACGATTAATCGTTTCTATTTTTGTTAATTTTTGTGGCAACTTAACAAGCCCGAAATCGGCAACACGCCCTTGCTGCTATTCGACATTTTACAATGCTAGAACAAGGACGACCATTAATCGTCCGAAACTATCGTCGATTTTTTATTTTTTAAGTTGTATTTTGCTAAAAAACGCTGCTAAGTGAACCTTTTAATATCTGTTCACAATGCTTGTAATTTTTTCGTCCATAAGGAACGTGCAGCATTTAGCATACAGCTTATTATGAAAAATTTGCTATGATTCATCTCTCTCCTTACAAGAATTTGTTCTTATGGAAATTATTTTAATAAATATATATAAGATACATTAACAATAATAATTTTAATACATTTTATTTCCTTGTAGATGCTGTGAACTTCCTGTAACTGATCATCGTTTAATTTTGGAGATAACGGTGTGGATATATTAACAAAATTACAATATTTTAATAATTTTAATGACATGTACGCCTACATACATTTATGCAAGATCTCGGATATAGAGGGAATGAAAATTTGCAGTCAAAATTGGAGAATTGCTACGTGTTTATGAATAACATTAGAGTTGTGTTTACACAAATAAAGTTAAATACTGGTAAAATAGCAAACGAAATAGATCATGTAAGTTTATGGTAAGTTAATAACAATTCTCTGGAGTAATAAATATTCCTGATTATAGACTACTGCTTACGCATTCGAAATCAGGCTTAGGTGATCGATTTCGTTTTCCGTTTAATAGTGTCTGACCTTTTGAATGTAAATTTCTGACCTGGTATCTCATATTATTATTCTCATTCTAGATATATGTGTATTTTTTTTGCAAAACCATGCAAAGTAATATCACGTGATACTGCATACTACATAATCGCAGCTATCTGTGAACTGCATAAAATATAAATTAGCGTACAATATATGTAAAAATATCCATTTAAAAAGTAATTTAAGAAAGAAAATAAAAAGTATTTAGCACAGAAAAACTATGACGTTTCTTATTTTAAATCAATATTTTATTATTTATGAATTATTTTATTTTGCTCACAATTATAATAAGCATTACGACGTCTGAGCAAATTATGTTTAGGTGGTGTTTTAACTTTTTGTGTCATCTTGATTTTTGATTATTTAATTTTTGGTTATTTAATTGGTGGAGAGCTTCGCAAAAAGTTTTTGCTTTCTGCTCTCCTCCATCTCTAACCTATTATTGTAAATATTCTCCAAATTAATTAAATTTCAATTTTAATTGTCTGAAAGATGTCGCAACAGATGTATTAATAACCACTGTATATCGGTTGAATAAAATTATTTCTATTCTATTCTAAAACAAAAGCGTTAAAAGTTTCTGAAATAACTTTTAACCATGTTATATATATGGGGATTTAAAACCCATTTTTTATTTCTTATACGGAAGTTAAGATTTGCGAGCAACTGAGTTGATTTTTTTCCTATTACATTGCGCCCTAAAGGAAGGAGGTTTAATTTATGACATTCCGAATGCATTCTCAATGAATTTAACTAGATTTAATATATGTATTAAATTTTTCAATCAGTTTTGAAAAGATGTGTTTAAAAGCATGATTACATAGCGTGCCAAGTATATTTCTATTTTAAAGAATGAGGCGAGCACGTTTCGTTTTAATTTGAGGCATCATTATCCCATTTATCTGAGTTAATTAGACTTTCGTGGTTGAAGCATTTTCTCATTAAAAAGAAGACAGCTTCTAGACGTAAAATAATATTCACAAATTTACGGAAAATATTTCCTGAAGTTTTAAAACTTAATGAAAACGTTCTCTACAGTCGATGAACTTCGAAACGAAGTGTCAGGCACGTTCTAAGATGACTTAATATAAAGCGGTTAATGTTGGAAATGTGCGAAGGAAGAAAATCATAATTAATTAAAGGTTACGTTTCGACATTCCTCTTTTGCTGGTCTTTATTAGAATTTTTTTTCCCTACGTAGGGAAAAGAAAACGGCCCATGTATCCGGTCCGGAGTTTAACCTGTCATTTATGGGTTGTCATCCCATTGCCTTGACCCCTGGACCACCGAATGCAAACATACATAATTCTTTCATGGTATATGCGTTTTAATAAAAGGAGGAAGTGGACTTCTTATTAATAAGAGGAGGGCGTTTGAAAAGATTATTCAATGACCTTTCAATGACCTCCTTTGGTCAATACATGTATACGTGAAAAGGGTTACACACGACTCTTCCCAGTAGCTCAACGGTTAAGAAAATGGAAGGGTATAACTCATAGATTGTAAGTTCGATTCCAGTCAGGGGTGCGTTTTCTTTTCTCTGCTTAAAATGAAGGTTCTGATTTGAAATTCAAAACTGTGGAATGACGAAGTTTAATCGTATCGGGTAATCCCTCCACACTTTTCTTTAATTTTTAATGAGTTCTCCTTTGGTTATTAAAATTATAAGTAAACAGATTAACAAACAGTTATTTCGATGCTGGCGCACTGTGTCTTGTGTAAAGCGTAAGGCGCCAGTGTCGGAATAACTATTTATTGTGGAATCTTCTGGTGAAACGTTATATTGTTTCGTTAAACAAATGAATTCGACTTATGAAATATTTCTACACGGAAATAAAGTCCAAAATAATTATTTTGCCTGTAACTGTGACCTCCGGATGGATGCCGCATTATTGCCAATGTGTTAATTTCTTACTTAAAGATGTTTCGCGTCCATTATCCGCATCTATTAAATGCAAGTAATTTCTCCTACATAAGTTTTGAACAAGTCAATTTATCTATTTAACTTGGCAAAAAAATAATTTAGTTATCAAGCTTTCGTTGAAAAAAAATCAACATTTTTTGAAAACCTTTTGTTAACTAAATCAACATTTGTTAGTAATATTTTGTTAACAAAATCAGTCTTCTCTGGTCAATTTGGCTGAAAATTTATGGACTAATTTTTCTTACAATTTTTTGTAACAAAATCAATTTCGCGATATTACGAATTTTGCGTCAAATAAACATATTTTATACC
>QLNU02015359.1:42832559-42844924 GCA_006491805.2 Dysdera silvatica | reverse complement strand
ACAATTTCCCAGAGCCTTGGCTTTTTCAAGAACGCATTGAAAACGTTATGATCTTCTTTCAATTATAATCATGAATATTCCATTAATTATGAGTTAATGAGATCATACGATACGAAGGTTTTCATAAAACCTCACATAAAAACATTCAGTGTATTCCCGAATTTTCTTCTATCAAAGTAAAATCTGCTTAAGTATTCAAAGAAATGTGTTGAAGGACAATCTAAATTTATCTTCCTTTGTTTTCATAAAATATACCACTTAATTTTTTTTGAGGATTTTAAACTAATATATTAGTCAATATTTTAATATCTTTAAACAACATTTTAAAAGCTTTTCACAAAATCTTTTATTTAAAATAGTACGGTGAAATATTTTTGATTATATCTTGAAGTTAAATGGAAAATTTCAGCTGGCTAAATTCGTCCGGGAATATTCGAAATATTATTCCCGAAACAAAATTTTATTTGCCGTTTGAATAAATGATTTAAGGATTGTATGATAAGTTGAATAATCTGTAAAACCTTTTCGGATATAACAATCCCAAATAACATGAAAACTTTTAGCAAAATATACTTTTTTTGTATACTGCAATATTTTACTTTATACACTTAATATTTCAGACTAAATTGAAATCCACGAATTTCAATCAATTTCCGCCAAATTCCGCAGGAAAGCGTTTACTCTGTCCAAAATGGAAAAAATGAGTAAAAATAAGAAAATTATTCGTTTCGTATACTAACATACGAATAAAAATAAATGTTTAATGAAATACGTGCGTTTAGACTATAAGTGAGCCTCATAATGCTTTTAAAAGCACTTACAATACATTCCGTTACAGCTAAATGTGCTATTGTTTTGTTTGCTGCAGTATAGGTTTATTGCTCCCGGTAAATTGTAGAATTATTTAAGAGTTGCGAGAGCGCTGTAAAGACACGGTAGTAATATATAAACCAAATGCGTGCGTGTTGTAGGTGTTCGTTCATTTTTGATGGTGTACCACAGAATTCGCGGGTTTTTACAGACAATGCACTATAATAACAACTTGCTTTCCAAAATTTTCATTAAATATAATTGCTTTGTAAGAAACGCACCTTAATAGGCAAAAATTTGAAGCGAGGGAAAAAGATGGATTCCAAAATTTACTGGCGTTTATTTTTATGAACATATTTACCTTAAACTTTTTTTTACCTTTGCCTTACTTCGTTGTTTTATTGAATTACCTTGCATTGCTGTGTTTCATTTCCAATTTTTTTATTTTTCATTTATATTTTCAGTATTACTATTTCTGCATTGTATTATTTTATTGTATTACTATTTTATTGTATTACTATTTTATTGTATTGTTATTTTATTGTTTTATTATTATATTGTATTATTAGTTTTGTCATACATTGTTGTATTCGACAGCATCAAGGAGGTATACCATATCCTCTTGGACTGGAGTTCTTGGTTCAGTTCAAGTCTCACCCAGAAACCTGAGAACTGTCCATGTATCTTCTTAATATATAAGCGGTGCCCAGTAAGGAGGTTTTTGTATGTTTGTTATTATTATTATTATTGTCATTATTATTGTACAATTACACTGTCCATCTTGCATTTGACAATTGGGTGTATCCTTTAATATCGGGTCTTTGACAAGGGCTTGATATATCAAAGGTTTTTCATAAGATGCGGGTCGTTTCACGTAACGTGGCATTTTAGAGCTTTTGTTATATGTACGCACAATCCGTATTGATTTGGTGACTAGAATTATTCTTTGATATCTCGTCCCACCACTGCTTATAATGTATGTGCACAGCGTTCATCTTGAAGTTGACGGCTAAAAATATTCTCTAATATTGTACTCTTTCCAAGGACCTGATACAAGAGCAGTAATTTCGTAGGATGTAGGCAGTTTCGAATAAGGTGGCTTTTTTGAAGTTAGTGCTTTGTAATTTTGTCTATTCCTATTGTATTAGGTGATTTTCAAGATTTGATGGAATCGTCTAGCCTATTATTATAGGAATCATATTTTCTTTTTTTTTCTGAAATCGCCTTTTGGTTTCGATCTACAAATTATTATATTTGGTGATTTTATCCAATTCTGGAGTCTCCAGGAACAACTACATTTATCATCCACAACTACTTCTTTCTCCCTATTGCTAAGTCAGGAGTATTACGTGAAAGGTGTTTGCCAGTTTGGAGTCGGAAGTGCCCAAAAAGTTTAGCTTATTATTATTATTATTACACTTATTAGCATTATTATTTTATTTATTATCATTGCTTTGCTATTAGATACATTGGCGCAAATATATAAATTGCTTCATTACTTGTTAACAATGTCTTTCTTATCGGTAAGTGCATTTTTATATGTACGAGGGTCGTTTGAAAATTCTCGGCTTGACATATAAATTGTAGCATTATAACCACAAATAACTGTGATATTTATCATGTATGATCCATTGTCTATCGTGGCGAAAAATCACTTTCCTTTGGACCAGATGTGGACGTTTCGTCTGATTAACACCTATCATTTGTCCCAATAATGAAACATAATATTCCCCTGTGGTTGTTTTGCATTTTTCACCTACTGTCATAAAACGTCGAAGAAACTCAGTTGAATTTCATTTAAATGAGTCCAAACACACTTGAGAAGTATTCATAAGAATGCGTTTTGCGTCAACTGTTAACAAACGCGGCGCCCATCGGGCAGAAACTCGAGGCGTGCTACGAAATTGCGTTTAGTTGATTGTTTCTGGCGTTCGAATAAATAAACACGGTTTGGCATTTTCTGAAAAATGGATAAAATTGAAGTTCGAGCAATTATAAAACAGTTTGCTTTAAAAGGTTTATCTCCGACGGACATAAAAAAAAAAGAGAGACAGAGTCTACTTTAAATGATTCTTCTCATTCGTTTGCGATAGTAAAAAAGTGGGCTGCTGAATTTAAACTTGGTCGTACATCCGTTTGTGATGATGAACTCTCGGGATCCCCAAAAACCGCTACGACTGACGAAATCGTCATAAAAATCCACGATGTCTTATAGTGCCGTAGCAATCCGTATTGATCCTGGGAATATAGTCGCTTACGTCAGCACTTTCCAACGTGTATTGTGATATGAAAATTCGTTCTTGCTTCGGAGCTGCATCCAGCGTGAACAGCGCCTGCGCCAACTGTGTATTTAAGCTGCTCGAAATCTATTCACAATCACTCCTTCAGCGCTCCCAACGCTTCCACTGATCTGCTTGGAGGGCAGTCAGCTTGGAATATGTTTCCTTAATCTTCAGTTAATGTTGTTAGAACTTTTATTCTACATTCAACTACGATTCCTCAACATCCTGGATTACTCGCTTAACTTACATTTGTTTCATCTGTAAAATGATATTGCCACTTTCACTTGCTCTTGTTATGGGACTTCAGCGTTTATCGAGATATTTCCCGTCATGTTGCTGGCTTTTTGCGAGAATTATATTCTATTATACTTAAAAGTTTTCGCATCAACCAAAGCAGTTTAACAACTCTATCAGGACGTTGTTCGTTGTCCTACTGAAACGAGATTATGTTCTTAGTTTGTTCTTCAAATATAATATGATTTTAGTAATACATCTTCATCATCATCATTAGCTTCGTTGAAGTTTAATAAACGTTAAGTTTCTGTTGGAACTGTGTTTGATACGTTATTTCAATATTGAGAGAATTTCAGTAGAATATTTAAATGCTGCATAAATGGAGTCAGAAGGTTAAATGGCTTATGTGCATGGTAATCTAAACTTAAGTTACAATCAACTAACTTTATTTACCATTCACCATAGTGGTGACACGTATCTTTACATCATATTGTCATATTATCAATACTTACGTCATATTATCAATACCATGTTTGGCGCAGTATAGCCCAGATGCTCTTGCGCCATAAAAAATCCAAACGAACGAACATATTGATGACTTCACCACATAATTCCACAGTCTTATTCAATAATCACCGTATGAAGGTACGCTAACTTGCTGACAATGCAAACATCGCAATAGAACGTATACACTGCATTTTACACGACATTTTGGGTATAAAAAAAAGCTCTCTGCCCGATGGGCGCCGCGTTTGTTAACAGTTGACGCAGAACGCATTCTTATGAATACTTCTCAAGTGTGTTTAGACTCATTTAAATGAACTTTCGCTAAGTTTCTTCGACGTTTTACGACAGTAGGTGAAAATGCAGAATCATCACAGGGGAATATTATGCTTCACTATTGGGGCAAATAATAGGTGTTAATCAGACAAAACGTCCACATCTGCTACAAAAGAAAGTGATTTTTCGCCACGATAGTGCGCCTGTATGCACGTCGCGTGCTATTCCTACTGCAAAACTGCATAACTTACACTTCAAAGTGCTTCCAGATGCGCCGTATTCACCGGATTTGGCTCCCAGAGATAACCTCCTCTTCTGAAACCCGAGAAAATGGCTCGCTGGATGAAGATTCACTTTAAATGATGAGTTGCAATCTCAGAAAACCGCTTATTTTTCAGGCCTTCTTATTTTTTAGAGTCGGACAAATCGCACTTCGGCGACAGTATTAGAAAGTCGTTGGCCTAAATGCACTGAATTGCAGGTGACTACGTTGAAAAATAAAAAATAAAATCTTAAGTATCTTCTGTTTTCTTTGGAAAGCCGAGGGCTTTTCAAACGACTCTTGCACATGATGAGGCGGTAAACGTGGCTACAGCCTAACGATGATGATGATGCACAAGGTAAAAGATGACGGAAAAGATGACATCGACGATACATATCATGACAACAAAATTTACATTCAAGGTGAAAATTATGTCAACAATAAAATCACTAAAGATGAAAATAATGACAATGAAAGTCGTACAAGCGTGACAACTATGACACAAAATATGATAGACATGTAGAATAAGGGTAAATTTTTACCTTTGTACGTATGATTCGTGTCTTGTATTTGCGCATTGTATAACACAAATAATATACATAATATATATTTATATAAAATAAATATACGTTATCTTTTTATTTATGCATTTTACCTAAAAAATTATTATTCACAAAGTTTTAACGTTATTTGGCTCAGTATGCTGAAGTTAACTTTGCGCATCCAACAATTTCTAATGACGGAACTATTACAGTAACTTAAAATGTCAACTTTTGATTTCAGCATCAAAATCATACATTGTTTTAGCATGGACTCGCTTAAGACACGGTTTTAGGTACTGCAGTTTTACTTAATAAGGTTTTACTCATGACTTATTAATGCTCAATTTTATCTTAAATGCTTCCAATAGAAATATTATGAAATTCTATGTCTTAAGGTTATTTGTCACCCTGTGGCAGTACCGTATTTCCCAATAGGCTTTACTAGGCTATAGACTAGGGCGGCAAAATTTTGTGTATTGAGTCTGATATAACAAAATCAATACCATACGATGATATATATATACAGTTATTTTGCCTAGAAAAATGTCAAACGTCATGCTTCCCAATTAAATACCGGTGTTCGATAGGCTTTTATTTTTTTGCTAAAATTAAAATTATTTCAATAAAATTGAATTTGATTTATTATATACCAAAAAGAAATGCTACGTCGACGTAAGTTAATATTGCTTAATGTTCATGTTTCCACTTATGAGTGCTTTTCCAATATATTTATTGTCAGCATAAAAGATTTTTGGCGTATATGGAGTGTTACAATTTTTATGTTTCTACTTCTGATTGGGGAGGACGGGTAGGAAGGGGAGGGGAAGCAAAAACATAGCCTTGCGACAGCAAACATAGAATAGGGGACGGCAAAATAGTAAATCCGCCCATGAACCTGTGGCATTATTTTTAAATTGGTCTCTTGATTTGGCGGTCTCGTACGCTCTAAGTGGCCGTATCCACTTTATCGAACCCTAAATATTCATAAAATCAAAAGTTTGTGATTGGGATTTAGCATAAGATTTATGAAATACTTTCCATAATCAATGCAATAGTTCAAACAATTGTGTACTTTATAAATTGAAGTTCTATGAAATTACCAATATATTATACCCAAAATAATTCCTTATGGCGGTTTATATAGGACCACATATAGTAAAGATTTTCAACTTTAACTATTCTGCCACTGCATGAATTATTGAAAAAGTCTATTAAATATCAAAAAACATTTCGATTATTTTATACGTGAAATTTAAATAATAATACAATTTTATTCAACTTTGATATATATATATTTTTGTATAATATGAGCAATATAAAAATTGTGGAAGTATAAGGGAGACAGATATTATATTATTTCCAAGCCTTGAGATAGAAATGCAAATGGCTGACTTGTACGCGATCCTCTTTAAATGCGGTGACGTTGACAGAATAAAAAATGTAAGATTACTCTATGGGTCTGAATTTTGCGCTTGTTTAAAAGTTGAATAGTATATCTTTGACAGAAAGAGAGAGACATAGAAACATTTCATTAGCTTAATTGATTAATATAAATTAAAATAATATATTTCATAGAATTATTTGACTAATTATACCAAATATACAGAACATTATTTCATATATATATAGATAACATTACATAGATTATATATAAATTAGTTTTAGATTTTTACAAGATCAACTTATTACAAGAACGTCTATATGGATCAGATACAATACATAGATTATTACATAGATGAACGCTGATTATCCATAATTACACAAATAATTATAAATGCACATAAAATATCAACAAATTTAAGTAAATATATAAAATTTTCAGTCTCTTCTATCAATATATACATTTGCAAGATTAAGAAAGTCATCTTTAATGTACATAATAATGATAAGAAAGTACATATTTAAACATGAAAATGTAAGATAGCACATTATTTTTTCATAAAATATGATTGGCGAATATTTATTGACGCGCTTAGTTTACAAATTGTGTAAGTAAATTATATTTTAACAATAAAATATGACGACTCTTTCAAATTTGCGATCTCATTGTGCTAACGTTGCTACATAAATAGCTAAAGTTGGCTACATTATAGCAAGTAGAAGAATAACCCAGGGGCATTCGAAACTGTCTGATCGTTAGCCAAATCTGTCAAACTGTTGTGGACACAAAATGAACAACAAGACATGGTTGCTTTCTAAATATTAATACATGTGAAGCATCACACCACTTCGATGTTATTACGGAATATCCTACTAGTGACATTTTTGACAAGTTATTATGTCATTTGTGTTATCTCTTGGAATTCAGCACTAATTGGAATCTTCACACATAATCAGTGGTGGATTAAGGGGCTGGCGGACCTGGCGGTCTCCAGGGACCCGGAGATCGGGAGATTCCCAGTTAAAAACTACCACAACACAAAAAGCGAAAGATGCAATACTTAATATTATTCACGTATTTTACGTATAAGTACAGAACGTTTTTTATTAAATTAAAGTTAACTAAAAGTTATGTTAGTTCAAACATGCACTGGCGCCCTTGGGCTAACAAAGCGAAAAATTATTACGCCAACGGACACTGAAATTCTTTTTTTGAAAGTAGTAAAATTGAAAGTAATGACGATCCCAGCAACATTTCCCTGAACTCTGTGATATTGATTAGATTGCTGTTGATGCAGGCAAGCAACATCAGTGGCTCAGGCTGTCTTCAAACGCTTTCCAGGAGGTAAAGTAGACCAAAACAGTTTAATTACTGATATTTAGGCAGATATTTCTAATTATGCCAAGATATCTAACCTCACTGATGAAGATAGGATAACAGTGCTAAAAAGTCTTAAATAATCATACTGTACTGTCCTATCTCGTGTATGGAATGCGGACATCGTGATTTTAAAGCAGGATTCTTCTTCAATATTTGTTTGGTTCATTATTTTCATTTGAATTCGAAAGGACGCCAAATTCTTCTTTTGTTGATTACTAGCATGAGACTGAAGTGAAATTTTTCAGAAACTAACTAGCCATTTGGCGAAGAAAAGTTTTTACGCAAGAGTTTTACATCATAGTCCAGTACTGATAGCTCGAAACTTTAAATAATATTTTGAATCTAATTTTTTTCCAATAGTTTTTGTGCTGTGCATATATTAGAACAATATTTTGACTACCATTTACGATTGTATATATCTTTTATCCGTTATATTATCTATTTTAATTAACGTTACCTCTTATTGTATTTCGCTTATTTAATACTACTAAACATGTTATTTGATGCGTTCGCCAGTGGGCTTGTCAGGCCTTCTCTATTGGACTTTTTCTGATGTCTCCCTCCACGGGTGTCGGGTGTCGAATTCGTAGAAAATAAATTATTATTATTATTATTATATGAAAATTGCAATTTTCCCACGACCGTCACAAGTGCTGTATAAAGTCAAGGAAAATCTCACCACAGTCAGAAGTTCTGTCCATCTGAACTGAGTAAACATAACTTCTCCAAAGGCAAGTTATGCTTACTCAGTGGACAGAGGGCAAGCAAAAGCAAGTTTTGCACAATAGGCTTATTTTTAAACCTATTACTAAAACAGTGATCTTTTGTGGAAAACAAAAGCTGGCCATTGTAAAATTGTATAAAAAAATCCACCATTTCTTATTTGAAATGTTTGGCTACATATTGCCAGTTTAAGCAACGCACTAAGAACCTAATACTGGAATCTTTCCGAAAAAATCCTCAATTCCTTACAGAATTTTTTGTTTTGGGGTTTGGGTCTCAGGTCCTTGAAATTTTTACCGCCAGGTGCCCCCAATAGGCTTGATCCGCCTCTGGGCATAATAATGTCATGACTTTTGTCATAACTGGCTTCCATCATAGAACTTTTCGCCTGATACGGGACATGATCATACGTCATAGCTTTTTATCGATATTATGACACAATGGTATTTCTAAGGTACCTGGTTGTCATTTTTTGTCATTGACATAATTGTATTTTGATGACTTATGTTGAATACATGCAATTATACTGAAAGTTAATTGTATCCAAAATTATGATTATCAGCTTTGGTACATCATAAATGGCAACAATAACATTTCGCTTAGGCAATTTTGAAACAAGAAATTTGACATTGTGAATAATGAGTTTATTTACAATTACGAGAAATTTAACACTAGGAGGGGCATTGAGTTTATTTACAAAAAATTTAACACTATGAGCAACACTGTTTATATTATTTTCAGATTTTTCTTTAGAATTACAAAAGGGTAGCGTACAAAAATTACGTTTCGATGCTTCAAGATCATAATGAATATGATTTAATTACCTGATGCCAATATTAGTTGTAAAATCATGTTTGATATGGTGTTCGTGCATGACGTTTCCAAAATAGAAATATTGAGTATATATCATCATCTTCAATCATTATCTATCTACTGCTGGATAAAGGTCTCTCCAAATGCTTTCCACACAAGTCTATTTTGAGCAATTCGCTTCCGTATTTAGTATATATATATATATACTATAATACAATATATACAATATATGCAATACAATATATACAATATATGCAATACAATATATACAATATATTATATAACAATACAATATATACAATATATTATATAACAATACAATATATACAATATATGCAATACAATATATACAATATATGCAATACAATATATACAATATATGCAATACAATATATACAATACAATATATGCAATACAATATATGCAATACAATATATGCAATACAATATATGCAATACAATATATACAATATATGCAATACAATATAGTGGTTTGGACAAAAAATATATCGTGATAAAAATTTTCAAAATAATCGATAATTCCTAAAATATTAACAAGTTTTAAATTTTAAAAGTCAACAATAATAATTTTTGTAGTAAAATAAACTAAATAGGCAAATGTGTGACAGAAGCTCTGTCTATATGACATCGTGAACCTCTACTAATAAAATATAAATGACAATATTATAAATTAACAAAGACCGCGTTGGTTCTTAAATTTGAATCGTAATTTATCGCAGTGCATATGATTTACACACGGAGCTGCAAACAAACGTAATATAGATTCAAAATCATATATTATCACAGATTTTTCATGTTTTTTATAAGCCCTCTTATTCTCCTATCTTAAAAGTTTATATTTCTGCAAAATCGTAAAATGTTATTTATTTTCACCTCTATGAATTGCGCATGCCTTTTCTAATTACATGTAATGTTGTTAAATGGGTATGTGATTTTGTTAATTATTTTATATTTGGTATACCATTTCATAATCATATATATGAACCTTATGATGCACAACGGTAATGCGTTTAGCATTGCGTACCACCGTGTAGAGGCCCTGCGGTGGCGCAGTGTGGTAACGCGTTCTCCTAGTGCGCCGCTAATCCGGGTTCGACTCCCAGCAGTGCAAAGAACGCTTACTCAGAGATCTCATAAAGATCGCACTGCTCACTGTAGTCCGGGGTTTGGTTCCCTAGGCCTTAAGAGGTTCGGATTCCTCGGAAAACAGTAGGTCCCGGCGCAGCATGACCACTGTAGTCTTTGAGCCGTAAAACCAAAAAGGAAAAGACCACCGTGTGGTGTTAGAGTTGTTAGTGTGCCCTTAATCTAGGTTCTACTTCCAGCGATGCCAAAAAAATTAAATAACAAGCAAGTGAAAGAAAATCGTCTAAGGTCGATATTTAAATTTAGCGGGTTTCAATTAACATTATTAATCCGAAGCTCGCTATTCCGCATCCTCTAATCCTCAAGTAACTCGGTAGGTTTTCAACGTTAACAATAGCCATCATTATTGCATTTACGGAAGACCTTTACCTTGTCCTTTTTATTGCGTATAGACAGGCAGACAGAAAAACCAAAAGCAATAGCGGGTTCAATATCTATTGAAATCTTCTAAACAGAAAGCTTTGGGACTAACCGTTCATTGCAACCCGGGGTTGGTTCCCTCAAAGAGGTTTGGACTCTTGGGAGAAACGTAAGTCCAAAGCCATACGGTGGGTTCGTTACCTTTCATCTACTGTACCATTAGCATGTGTTCCATGTGTCCTAAAACGCTTGCCGTTATTCTGTCCACCGTAGTTTGGGGTTTGGTTCATTTTGCAGGAGAGTATTTCCTCAGAATATTAATTGTCCCCATGCAGTATGACATATGCTAATTACGTGCCTTAACAACACAAACAGAAAACAATCACATGTAATGTAAACTCACTTACCTGATTTTACATATTTAATAACACATTATTTTTAGTTTCCTCGTTCCAAAATTGGCCTGGTCCATTTGCGTCACACATCATCATTTCTTTTCATACTGAAATGGTACACTGCGTAATCAGAATTAAAATGTAAAAAATAAACACCTGTAATCGCAGTAAAAACTTTCTGTGACGCTTTGTGGCAATTTCAGAAGCGTGTTAGCTTACTTTCTCAGCCCCAAAAAAGCATTGACATCGACCAAGAATCAGTGTTATTTTGATTCTGAGGAAGGAAGCTTGCGCGCTTCTGAAATGGCCATAAAGTGTCAAATAAAGTTTTAAATGCGATTTTATGTTGTCGGTTTTTTTTTGGTACAGTGTCATTTATTTTTGTATTTATTGGATATTAAGTTTCGATAAAATGTTCTCGATAGGATGTCCACACTTTGATAATATGTCCATATTTTAATAAGGTGCCCACGTAAAAATCTGTACGAAGTATCTTCCATGTGTAAAATTTTCAAATTTTTGATTTAATATTATTACACCAAAAAAATTTATTTTAATGTTATTAAACAAAAAACTTGCAAAAACAACTGCGTTTTCGGACCTTAAGCGTATGGATATGCGTATGTCTTATAATTTAACTAGTATGTACTTGCAGAAAAATCATTCAGCATGTGATTCTGGCTTAGAGACTTGATGAAATAACCCTATTCATTTGATGCATGTATAGTCAGCTGGAAGTTTTGAAATAGTTTTCATTTACCCGTGATGTACTTTCCTCTCTTTGCTTTTAATTGCATTTCACTCTTACCTTTCAGTTGTAGTTTTCTCCTATCTCTCAATCATATTCTACTGTTATTTTAGTTATATATGTTTATTTTGTTTTACATCCATACTTTACAGGCTTGTTTAATTTAGATAAAAATGCTATATGAATGTTCCTCACTACCATATATATTTAAACGACTATCAATATAATACATAAATTGTATTATACAAACAATTTTTTATAGCAATACAACAGGGATTTCTCTACAGGTTAAACAGTTTTCTTCCCTTTCGGCAACTATTTTGTTTTACTTTGTTTATTGATATCAAAATAGCTTTACTTCAATATTCAAATTACCTTAAGCGCAATATTAATTAACGACAGTGCATTATACCATCAATATTTATCTTCAGTTAGGTGTGGAGGAAAAAGACCAATAGTCGAGGAGAAATGTTTTCAACCTTGAGATAA
>QLNU02015359.1:42817584-42832459 GCA_006491805.2 Dysdera silvatica | reverse complement strand
ATGTGTAAAATTTTCAAATTTTTTATTTAATATTATTACACCAAAAAAATTTATTTTAATGTTATTAAACAAAAAACTTGCAAAAACAACTGCGTTTTCGGACCTTAAGCGTATGGATATGCGTATGTCTTATAATTTAACTAGTATGTACTTGCAGAAAAATCATTCACCATGTAATTTTGGATTAAAGACTTGGGGAAATAACCCTATTCATTTGATGCATGTATAGTCAGCTGGAAGTTTTGAAATAGTTCTCATTTACCCGTGATGTACTTTCCTCTCTTTGCTTTTAATTGCATTTCACTCTTACCTTTCAGTTGTAGTTTTCTCCTATCTCTCAATCATATTCTGCTGTTATTTTACTTATACTTTTCCGCTTAAATGTTTATTTTGTTTTACATCCATGCTTTACAGGCTTGTTTAATATAGATAAAAATGTTATATGAATGTCCTCACTACCATATATATTCAAACGACTACCAATATAATACATAAATTGTATTATACAGACAATTTTTTATAGCAGTACAACAGGGATTTCTCCACAGGTTAAACAGTTTTCTTCCCTTTCGGCAACTATTTTGTTTTACTTTGTTTATTGATATCAAAATAGCTTTACTTCAATATTCAAATTACCTTAAGCGCAATATTAATTAACGACAGTGCATTATACCATCAATATTTATCTTCAGTTAGGTGTGGAGGAAAAAGACCAATAGTCGAGGAGAAATGTTTTCAACCTTGAGATAATGCTAGTCAAATATTGGTTTCAACACGTAAATAATTGCTCACAGCGTGAATAAAGAAAGGTTTCTCTCCCAAAACACACTTACCTTAGGGATATATTTAACGGTTCCCTGAATTAGGTTTAAAATTTTTTCGCCTTTAGGTTTTGCATTTTTTCCATTAATGTTGAGAAATTCAAGCGGTTTTTATTACAAGATTTAATTAATATAGTTATAGCTCGTGTTTACCCACTCCAATAAAATTTTAGTAAAAAAAGAATGATTATGATTTAAATTAAAAACGGTTGTTTCAAGGAGAGGTCGTTGAATGAAGGAGATGCGCATTATGATTATTAAATTACTATGAAAAAGTTTAATTTTTGACTATTTAGAACGGTAATGTTTTTATGAAAGGCAGCCAAGGAATAGAGTTTACATTATGTGAACACTGGCTCCATTTGAGATGCAGAAAGTGATAATATTCTGGTTGCATATTTAGATAATGTAAAAAGAGCAAGTAAAAATATCAAATGGTCTAGAATATCATTCTCTGTTTTTTTTTTTAGGGAAGTGAGAAAGTTTGGAAAGACGTTGTTTTCCGCTGTAACTTGCAAGAGAAAATAAGCGCTTCAAGTGAATTTCGAGTCGTTTATCATTCCAAGGAGTTGGCCAGAAGTCTGAGACTAAAATGCCAGTAATCCAAAGAGAAATTGCTGGAAATCGGAGAAAGTGCCCTGGTGGAAGAGATGACCCCTGTTAGAAATGGTGAAGTTAAGTGTTTTAGGACAGCAAAAGATAAGCTCTCTTTGATGGATGGATTCCAAGATGTCTCCAGTCTCGAATCAAATATCAATCTCAATTGCGCTGCAAAAAATAAATTGCGCAATTCGAAGGTACTGACGTATGGTTAATTTTCTGTTTGGTGATGATGATGATTCAGCTAAGTTTAATAACGTCTTTCTGAAGTTTCATTCAAAATAAACTTCTCATTCAAATACCGTTTGTAGCGAAGACTACACCACAAAGTGACTAATATTTTATAACGAACCAAATTAAAGACATAATAGATTGAGTTTTATTTCGCTTCCTATTCTGCATCTATCTTTTAAATCGATATCTTGATATTCTAAATTTAATGGCCATATTAATAATTTAACCTTTTGTTTATAACTTTCATTTCCACACGAGCCGCGGAAGAGTAATTAATATTTAAAATTACAAAATTAGTACGATTTCTCTTATCTTATTCTCTAATATATTATCATAGAAAGTAATTCAACTTTTGCTCAGGATGCTATGGAAAGAGTGGCTGCATGCGTCATCTCTATATTTCCGGTACTATCAACAAAGGTACATCATAGTTTCATAGCTTCAGACAAAGCCGTAGCCAAGATTTAATTTCGAAGGGGGCCGAAAATATTTACGGCATGTATCGATCTAATCACTGCATGCAAGTCCGCAGACAAGTCCTTTTAAAAATATCGTTGTTTCTGGTCCTTAATTCCCCCTCTCTCCCCCTCTGGATACGGGAATGGCTTGAGAAGAGTTCTCGCTAAACTCTTGCTGCAAAGGAGTTTGTTCGGTCGACACTTAAACGACAAAGACAGAAAACGTTGCACATGCTGGCCGAAATCTCATGTCGGCAACGTATCTAAAATAAAAGGAAGAAGGAGCAGAAATGAGATGCTTCAGCTATTAACCGCCACGCCGATCAGAAGCGTTCGAATTTCTTAGAGATGACAATTTGATGAGAGTTAAGGACTCGATGCAGACGGAAAATACATGGAACAGAGATGAAGTGGGAGATAAGCAATGACTGAGAATAAGAAAAATACGTCCAACTCCTAGACCGGCAAAGACTTCGAAGTGGGACACGTTCGAACAACAAACGTTGGAGAACAAGAGCAAAAGTCACAGCAGTATGCAGAATACAACAATGACCAGCCATGACTTGATGAAGTGTAGTTAGTTATTCACGTTGAGTAAAACGTATTGGAACGTTTCAGGCAGACGAAGTTATTCTTCGCCGGGAATCCACTGGTGTGAACTCAGATTGTTCAAACACTTTGTGGAGGATCAATTCTAATCAATTCTCGACGGATAATGACAACGCCTATTAAAAGGGCGTCAATACACTCTACTCAGTAACAAAAATTTTATTTTAGAGAATAGTTACTTTCAAAAATGCTGTTGTTGAAGCAACTTTTAATACAATTAGAATAGTTGTGAAAAGATTGATAAGCAGTGGAATAGAAAGACACTAAATAGATTATCAATGCTTTAAAATAATTGATCATCGGATTAGAAATTTTGTAAAAAGAACATGATTATCAGTAACATAAATATTTTATTAATTTCCAATCAGAAGTATTTCGAAATTTCCGTAATATCTTTAACACAAAATTTGACATTTATTTATAGCTAAGCAATGGTAAAATGCAATTTCAGTATACCAATATTTCACATATTAAACGAAGCAAACACACGTATAAACAATCATTTACAACTTTGGAGCTGAAGCTAAAGTTCTTTCTAAAGCATAAAAGCCCATACATTAAAATTCTGAGAAACATTAAGAAGTATATAATTAAACAAATTAAAATTCAAAGTTTCGAAGCTATCGCAGCTTCATCTTCAGTGCGGAATGGTTGAAATTATGGAAATGCTGGAATACTATTTAAGTGTTATATGTACGTAAATAGTATTCCAGCATTCCCATAATTTCAGCCATTTCGCACTGAAGATTCAGCTGCGATACAAACTACTTTGAACATGTTTAATTATATATATTTTAATGGCTGTTTCTCTGAATTCTAATGTATTTATTTCTAATACCAGTCGTAATTTGATTAGTTTATTTTAAATTAAATAAAAGCCGATATCTTCAACTATTACATTTCCCTTCCAACAATGAAATTACTATAGAAGTCAACAATTGCATACAAAAAGAGAAAAAATTCCATGGAAGTCGACAAGAGTACACATGAACACAAAGATTGCTAACAGCGTTTTCTTGATAAGAAAATCTCAGGTTAATTCTCTTGTTAAAGCCATTCTGTAACAATGTTTACGACAACTCATAACCTAATCTTTGTTTTTATATCCAGCGCCATTTTCTAACCCTTCAGCCTTTAGTGTTCTAGAGGGGCAATCTCGGATTGACCGGTTGAAATTGACACAATAAGAATTTTACACCAAATTATATATCGTTCATGATATTTCGTGAACTTGGGCATGAAAGAAGGTGGCTCATTGTCATAAGGTCAAGTTCACACAAGGGGCAGGTAGGTGAATTATCCAGGTGAATTTAATAGAGATGCTGTTGCAGGTAGTCGTGTCCAGTCGCCAGTCTGAAGCAAGCTAGTCGACCTTTTGGAGCTCTTTTGGAATTGTGATCACCTAATCCAATTAAGAATACTTTATTTCGATATTACTCTGCTTAAACATCCATGTACTATTCATATGTTCTCAGCAAAGATATGGACCAATAAACATACTTAATTGTTATTTCAAAGGTCATATTTTTGAGGGTGTAGTATTATCTTTCATTGGTTTTCTGATATCGTGCTAAAAATCTCTATAGGTGATGGAGAACTCACGTTTATTATTTATGCTTATCTATACTAATTCAGTTATCAATAAGTTTCTATTTAAGCTGTAATTTAGTTCAACCATCCTTACTTCGCCTAGAAATGTTCCCTTGGATTTTTTTTTTATATATTTCAGATTTCATAGCATTTATCCTTTTGGAATTTTCACGTTGATATCGTTGTCTTAGTTAGGTCCAGTTCATGTATCATAAGAGACAGATTCGGTAAAACATATTTGTTGATTTGTTTATCGTTAGAAATATTCTCATCAGAACATAAAACGAAACTAAACTTCTCTGAAAATATGCATTACCGGGACGCGACAAATCCCGTCTCCATTGGCGATTAGATTTTTACAATTAGCGAGAAGAAAATGTTTATTTTCTTAGTAGGTTCCTAAGTACTTTTATTGGCAGGTGATTACTACTATTACTTACTACTCTCTACTTACTCTCTTTCTTACTTACTCTACTCTCTACTTACCACTCACGTCTAGCGAGTACCGTCACCGCAATTTGTCCAGTTCTATATATACAAGTTGTTTCAAAATAGATGATATCGCCATTGCCTTTTTAGCCATTAGCCGTGGGAAAAAACTTCATAAGAAAAGTGCTCACATTAAGCAGAGATGCGAAATATGGTATTTGTTCAACAAGGGGCTATATACGTATAAAACTACAAAATTTAACTCCTTATACGGATCCACTACAAAGAAAAATCAAATTAGGGAAATATTGCCCTATATTTAATTAGTTAAATAAAGGGAAATTCACGTTTATAAGTAGAATATTTGTTTAATAGAATATTTCCTTTTATGTACATTATATGCTCACATTCAGGCAACGCAAAACCATAAAGCGCCGATCCAAGGTAACGTGGTTTGTAAATTTAATTACCTATTTTTTTAAATCAAACAACAATAAGTTACAAACATCAATTAAAACTTCTCGATCCGGTCACAATCTTAATAAACATTTAATTAGTCACCAAGGGCGTTTTGAATATGCGTCACTAAATTTATAATGGTTCTACAGGTACATATCACGCATTATTATTATTCTTTCATAGCTGTGTAAATTTTTGAGCAGAATATTATTCGAAACATCTTA
The DNA here is from genome assembly GCA_006491805.2 of Dysdera silvatica. NCBI lineage: Eukaryota > Metazoa > Arthropoda > Arachnida > Araneae > Dysderidae > Dysdera > Dysdera silvatica. The sequence continues at coordinate 42,827,035 of QLNU02015359.1, read as the reverse complement.
AAACGTAAATTTCAACATCCGTTGTTTAAATTACGTACAACAGATTCTTGATTACAAGTCCCCTGTGTATCGATTCACGCTTTTACGGATGTTTAAATCCAATTTAAACATGCCACACCAAACAATCCACACACCATTCTAAATAATGCAACATAGGCTTTGAGTTTTGTGGACACGTGTGTCCTGAGCCCCTTCTCCCCCAAATAATTAAAATAAATTGCAATTTTACATATATCGGAAAGCATAAATATATATAAAATGTGTTTGGACCCATCCAATCGATTTGAAAACTCTACTTCGATGTATACAAACCATATTAAATAATATACGTATTGAATCAACAAATTATTTGGTATATTTTAGGGAGTGAAAACTGGTTTTGGCAACGAAATCCAATTTTATTAGATTTAAATATAGGTTCCATTTTACAGCCGTCGTTAGAAATCAAATTATTTCGTAAGAGCGAGTTCTTCCTTAATTAGTTTAAGTTAGTTCCTGTCGGAATGAAGTTAGTTACTAAGTTTGGAATTAGTAAATGAATTATTAACGACTCGATGATCAGAAAAAAGCAATTAGAAATTTCAGATGAATTGGATTTGTAATTAGAGTCAAAGTATCAAAATTGCACCATTATCATTTAGCACCTTGGTCGTTCCTCATTTTCCAATAGGTCGGCTGCTTTGACAAAGCTTTCGTTTTTTCCCGAAAGGGATTTTTTTTTCAAATTTTCCCTTCCGCTAATTGTATTCCATTACTTCCTTATCATGATGAATAAGTACTGTCAACGTTAGTATATTCCGATGTCTTTTTTTCCTTCCATCATTGATTACCTATAAAATAATGTTATTTCCCTTTATGGGGATCAAAATGGCGCAAAGTTATTTCTGAAACTAACTATTAAATTGGATAGGTTTCTTCGTAAATGATACAAATACTAAAAGAATACATCATCATCATCATTAAGTACCTCCTCCGATTCGGAGGATGGTGGCTGATATTGACCACATTCTGTCTCTGCTGGCATGGATAATGTCTTCCGTGCTTCCGCCTAGCCCAAACCTTTAACTCATCCACCCATCCTATTCCTTTCTGCCTCTAGTTATTTTCCCCATGGTGTTAGGGAAACACCATAAAACATATCCCTCCAGTACCAGTGGGTGCCAGTTCGTATTTTTCACCCCTCACTGTGTGGCCGCAATAAGCTAACTTCCTTTACAGAATTGAAGTGATGATAGTTTTTCTTTTTTTGTGTTGGATCTGTTCAGCACTTCCTGATTGGAGATCTTGTCAGCCCATTTTATTTTCAATAGCCTTCTGAGGATCCACATTTCAAAAGGTTCGATTTTACTTCTGGAGTCTTTTTTTAGTGTCCAGGTATTGCAACCTTGAAACAAAATAGGCCAAATATAACATTTTAGAATTAGGATTTCCGAACTTTTGGTTTTCTATATCCAAAGATTCGTTATGCCCGATTATATTGTAAATATAGGAAATCGGGCAGAACCAAAAAAATCGTTCGTTATCTATGTGGGTTCGTTATAAGCAGGCGAGACATATAGAACCAAAGATATATTTTTTATGGGGGTTTTCAGGAAAAGGGCAGATTCCCAGTAGGGCGCACGCGTTAATTACGGGATGCATGTCAGGGCGCAATTTTTTACGAGGGCAAACAGGGCACCATGTGTTTTCATAAAACGGCGGGCTGGGCGTCCTTTACAGTGAAATAAGCCTTCAGTGAACACTGTCACTACACACGACAGACTTTGGTATAGCTTTGGTAAGTTCCTGCCATTTCTCTCTCAAAATAAGTGGTTATTTTATTCAGGTGGCCAGTTTAACAATGTGGTCACTTTACCAGGTTCCATTGTATTCTGTGATCTAAAGCCCCCCTTTAAATATTCTCTAATATGTTCTCGAGGGTTTTATTTTGTACATCCTTTGCCGAAAAAACTCCAGGACTGATCTTTTAAGTCCTTACATGTGACATCCAAACACAGAAATGGGTGTAATTCATTCAGCTGAAATGTGTTCTTAATGAACATAGCCTTGAAAGCATTCCCATGTAAACTACTTAAGTAGCAGTTTGTATTTAGCAACTTACTGTACCGCTTATTGGTGCATTTGTTGGCGATCACATGAGTGACGTGATGGATGCAGATTCCGAGCAGAGTGTTAACATTAAATTCTGTGTTAATCCGTGAAAAGAATTAAAAAACCGCTTAGAAAAAAAAAACAGAATTAAAAAATATCGCTGAAAGGAAAGAGTCATGAAGATATGGCAGAAATCCGAACTGAGGAACAAGCATTCTGGATGAAGCTTTTTCTGCTTTCTTCCATGACCTCCAGAAAGGGCAACATTTGTGCGTAGATAGCCGAGAAGACTACTTCGACTAAACCTAGGATCGTTGGTTAGTAAGTTAAATAAATTATTTTTTACAAACTCAGTTCTGGAAATTGTCTGACAAAGGTTACACAGTGAAACTCTTCATTAGCGGTCACTCGTCGGAGAGAAAAATTTGTCCGTAAAGAATGGGATCATTCTGAAGTAGATGAAATATTACATTTCAATCATTCAAATATTTCCTTTCGAAACTTATACACTTTTGAGCACATAAGACAAGTTTAAGATAACGAATATAAGCATTTATTAAATGTAACAAGTAGATTTACAACAAAACGTTAAATATTAAAATTTATTTGCTTTGGAAAAAAATTTATCAATAGCTGTTTGTTGGGTTTTACTCACCAATTCTTCTCCTTAGAAATGTATTTTTAATTGATAGATTAAATTCACCGTTTTTCTGTCTTCACACTTGCAGGACCTGTGTACTAGTAGAGTAAACGATAATTGTAAGTTTAAACCTCAATACCTTTTTGTTGATAATTGTCTATTAGTTTGGTGCAGCATATCACTATATGATTTATTTGTCATCACGGTCCTTGTTAAGCATTTGTCATTTGAATCGGCGAATTTAATGTCAATTGACACTTATTGTTAATGAGAGAGGTCATTCTCCTTAGCTCTTATTCGTTGCATTCTTAGTTTAGTGTTATGAGAAATATCATGATGGTCGAAGTTCAATTTTGTTCGTATTTTGTCCGCACAGTGGTTCTGGAATAATGGAATAAATCATGAAAACAGAGGCTGCTAAGCAGGGGGTTTGAAATACATTGTTATAAATCAGCTTATGCCCGGGAATTTCCTTCTTGCCGTAAAAGTGGGGATGAACGTAACTGAGGGATGTTCATTAAAAGGGGTTTCACTGTATTTTAAGTTTATGTATTATAGGTTATACCGAACAGGACTAAAGTTAAACATGATCGCTAGAGTGTGAAAGGTCATAAAAGGTCGCAAAACATACGTCGAAACGAATCACACAGCTAACAGTGAGGTGTATGGGGGATATAGCCCCCACCACCAATGCTCCGGATATAGAATTTATTTAAAACGTTTGTTTTTCTATTGACACTAATATTTTTCCAGTGTACTTAAACATCTAGCCTCCTCAGATACGCCAATGATAGAAATAATGGGATTCGAACCAAGTCAAGAGGCGTTGGTCGTCACGTAGTATTCAGCAAATTGTTGAATTTTTCCTCCATTTTGAGATTAAACTGAAAGCAACAAAGAAAAATTGATTCATGATATCTGAAAACTTTTTACTAACCGTGAAATAAAATACTATGCCAAATTAAATTACGGCTTTTCCCCGCAAAAAACGTTTTCATCCTGATTCGGTATTTTTTAATTAGTTTAAAATTGAAGTAAGGAAAGCAAAGGTTTTTGTCGTACACTTCACGAAAGTGATTAAACAAAATTTTTTTACTTTTACAAAAGGTTTAAAAAATACTCGACTTTTTTGCGGACTGAATTACAAAAAGTGCAAAGCTCAAGCTATTCGTTAAATTGCGGGAATTTATGAATCTGTCGAGCAATTTAACTCAAAATTTGCATTACAAAGCATTTCTTCCTTTGTTTTGGACTCGGAAAAAAAACCGACTTCAACAGCGGTGAGTGGTTTTTTTCTCTTCATATCATTTTGACTGCTTTGAATTCTAAATCAACTATTACACAAAGATCTTCGCTCGCATTTTCGAGTGTTTTTTTATGCGATTTCTTTCTTTCAACTGGAAATAAAGAAGCCCAATTTTTTTGCAATACAGGGACCATATCAAACGTTAGGTTTGTTTCGCGAGTCGTAGGAAGTGACTTTACTAAAAGAAAGTGCCAATTATTTTTTAATTCGATTATATGTTTCAAAAGTAAATTACTTGTGGATATTATTTAAAGGTAACCCTTAGGAATAAATACAGTGTGAGGGCAATTGCAATCGGGAAGATTCGTATGTAAATTAAAAATATTTTTAAAACTTTATAACATTATTCTAGCCTGCTTTCCCCTGGGGGTTACATAATAAATTTTGAAAGGCTTAGTGTAAATCGAATTCATCCCAATAAGTAAAAAAGGGCCAATTGTATCCATTGAGCAATTGAAGCACCCAATCAATGCAATAGGCAACTAACCGATACAATTCATTAAAACAAATACTTCCCATACGAGCCGATGGTATGGTAGTATTGGGTGATAAATTACTCGCAAAGAAATAATGATTTCTCGTCACCTGGTGGGAACCGAACCAAAAACCTCTTGATAACAGGTCAAGTGCTAGAGTATCACTAGGCGCCGAGAAATCATTCTGAGTAATTTATTATTTAATACTACCATGTCATCGGTTAGTATGGGAATTGTTGACTTTAATAAATATCAATGCTAGTTTCGACTTTTGAATGTTTGTGCTTTGCTGATGTCGCTTTGGTTTAAAATGCTGTCCAAGTACTACCTCATTAATTGCGAATTTATCCGCAGTGAAGCTTTATGTTCACTCGCAGAGCGTTGTTTGTCCGTCGTCTGTAGCTTAATAGGAAGAACACTTGTCCGGTTATCAAGATTTTAAGGATTCGATTCAGGAGTGGACACAGACTTCAATTTTTTTTGGGGAGTGGGGCGTCAAGGACAGAATTTGCCATAGTCTTGGAATAACACCCTTCATTTATCATGAAAGTTGGAATTTTTACAGTGAAAAAATATATTTTGGGGTCATGACCCCTGTGACCGCTGCTGTGTCCTCACTTGATTCGATTTCCATAAGTTGTAAAGAAATAATTCTTTCTTTGTGAGTAATTTATTATCTAAACTATGCTGTTTTAGAGCAAAATTATCATTTCTATAACTTAACATTTTTTACCTGATTCTACATATCCTAGAGATAATATCTCATGTGAACTTCACCACTTGAAATGTATTGTAAGGCTTGAAAAATATAGTGGATTGGGGGAGGGGTAGTATCTTTCTCTCAAACACTTATATGGGCAGGGCCTGATCACTCTAAAGGAATCCGAAGACTTGGCTTTAGGACTAGACTTTAGCGGGAGTGGGAACTGCACGGTGAACAATCCTTCTGCGCATGTGCGTGAACACGCACATGCTCAGAATAGAATCTAGTCCCAAAGCCAGTGCTTTGGACCCATTTGCGGTGATCTGGCCCCGTATACGAGAAAGTATTTGTGACAATTTTTTTCTCAAAGTGATATCTAATCTTGAGAGGAATCCACAGAGCTGAAACGTGTTGTATCCAGGGTAACAACAGCAACAAAAAACAGAAAAATCGAAGTTTGTTTTTCTCTGCAATTTTACCGGTCCAAACAACTGAAGAGCACAACAAAAGCGAAACTGATTTGATCAGGATTGAAAAGATTCTTGTTTGCCAACTTTTTCATTTCAAGTTTAACGAAGTTCCATTCTATGGAATTTCACAATTGGACTTTCCTAAAAAATTCTTTAAAAGCTATTAAAAGAATCACTATCCCATTCACCGAGGCAAGCCTCATCTTCCAAAACTTTATTGATCTATTCACAAGTTAAATAAATCAATGTGTAATTGTGGAAGAACTAAAAAATATATGTTTTAAATTTCATTAATTATTGAATTTTACGTGCTTCTAATCTGAAATCTCATACTGAGAGTTAGATTCCAGAAAATTATATACAATTTAGCGATGTTAAATTAATATGCAATCCTCTGACACAATACTCTTGATATATACATAAGTAGTATTAGAAATTTATGTAGTCTTTCATGATGCATTAGTATTTTATGTAGTATTTCATGTCGTATTAGTTTTTTATGTAGTATTTCATGTGGTATATGTATTTTAAATTGGATTAATTTACCTTTAACACAATACTATTTAGCCCGTTTTTATCCCCAAAAGTCTTACAAATTTTTGAGTTTTCTTCTGGTCTGTGATAAAAACTGATTTTTTCTTCAACTCCAGCAATAGATCTTTATCTCTCTTCTCTCTCTCTCTTTATACACACACAGACGTAATATATAATAAGTACTTACTGATATATATATAAAATAAGTAAACTAAGGCCACACAATATTTCCTGAGTTGAGTGCCTCAGTAACAAGTCCTTATTCGTTTGATTACGGAAAACAAACGCTCAGTGTAACTTGGAATAGTTGAGAAAAGTTCAGATAGCTTCTGTACCCCCTTCACATGCATTTTTTAGACTTTTGTCATTCATAAAAGCCAACAATTCATGTACTTACTTGTTTGAAAATTCGGGTGATTTTTTTTTTTTTTTGTCTTTGTATTTGCAAAATAAATCGGGCAATAAGGACAAGGCTTTCCATTCTTAAAAAATTTTAATTTAGTTTCAAAACTACCCGTAGAAAAAAGCCCAATTAAAAAATCGTTAACGCTCTTCACAATAATAAAACAAATATGGCACAACGTTTATAATATTACAAATATTTAAAAAAAAATATTTGCATGATACGTTAAATTGCCTTTAAAATAGAATGATGAACGCAATCTGTGCTCACGCACAGTACAACTATCCAGCTGTAAGGAAATATTAGAAGACTATACTTTTGCCCCACGCAAGTGTCAGCGAACAATTATTATCTGGACGAGTGGAGATCAAAGATGGGCGGTGAAGGAATAGCTCACCATTGTAATTGCCGTGTTCAAGACAGAGTATCACTTTGGTGCGATTTTCGCCGCTCTTCCGGCGCTTTGCGAGAAGTATTAAGTGGACATAGGACTTTTAAAATCCAAAAAAATATCAAATTTTACACTAATTACAGAACTGGTTACCCAGGGCCGTGCTTACCGTGCTAGCGGCCCTTAAAAATATTTTGACATATAAATAACACAACGATAAAAACGTTTACCGGGGTTTAGCATTGGGTCCTTTATAAAGCATAAAGTCCTTTACTGGTTTAAACGCTGTAGGTAAAAATAAAGAGCAGATAATGAAGTTAAATTGAAAATAGGGGATAAAAATTAAATAAAATACGAATCATTGTAATTTATTATTACTCTAATTATTATAATTATAACGAATTAATGAAAAGCTAACTTAACGAACAAAGCTGCTTGTTTTATAATATTAGAACTTACAAAGTAATTTTTCTAGTTTTTTGTGCTGCCACGAGTCTATGCAGTGGCCGTATGGCCACCACAATAAACATGATAATGTACATAGGCTCCTGATGATAACACATTTGACTAATAACACGTGTATTTATTTTGACCACCATTTAGAAGTAGCATGAGAATTTTGGGAAGTATGACGTCACACACACAAAAGGTGAGTTGACCAAATACTCTGTCGAAAGTATATAGGGCCGCTAAAAACTGATTTCTTGGTATTTGCACTACAATTTTTGGCAGCCCTAAATTTTAGCATTCCTGGGCGGCCGCCCAGCTCGCACCCCCCTAAGCATGGTCCTGCTCAGAAAGTATTATATGAATTGAAATGAAATAAAAACGATTAAAATAATCATACATTCTGAATTCTTATCATGTCAGTATTATTTTTGAGTAATCTAGCCTATAATTTGCTTTAATTCTACAAAATGTGAAATGCTTAATTTCTACTTAACAAAACACTGAAACCTACTGCGCGAATGATTACAACTTAAATTTTGGTTTAATATGAGTTTTTATTAATAATTATTTAGAAATGTTGTCTCTTTGCACTCTACCAAAAAAACAAAGTCATGAAAAATATTAGACACATTTAAAATTTTTTAACTTTTAAATATGATATTTATGTAATTTTTTGATTTTATGAATCTATCTCATGTTTACAAAATACAATAAATGTGGCAAATTTTAGCTTGAGAGGCTGAAGTTTCATAAGGTAAAACTATTTTGAAAGTTTCTTTAAATTATATTAAACTGTTTTTCAGAAAATATGCGTGCAAACTTCATAAAGTACGTTTCGTGAAAACAAGCTTCAAAGTTTTATTTGCCTTTAAATAATATACTACTGGTGTTTATGTTTTTGCTGCTTTTTTGAGCTTAATACTCAGTCTATTTTCACCGGGTTTGTTTTGGAATGTTCAGAAAAGTGAAAACTTTTTTTATAATAGTTAAAAAAACGATTTTTTGAAGATTTTAAAAGTCCTATGTCCCTTTAAGCATTGGTTTTATTTACTGCAGTAACAATGAATGTATTTCGCTAAAATTTAGAAAATTTATGAAACTTTTACTTCAAAAGATTGCATATTTTTATTTTGTATTCCTTTAATAAGACTAGCGAGTTCAAGTAATTTGGAATTATTGAATAGGTACGAACAAAAAAAATATTTTTTATTACAAAATAAAAAAGACCCTTCGTAAAATCAATTTCTAATCTCGATAATTTTTTCAAGATGGCTCGATATTTTTTTGTTACAAGATATACGAGTATAATGATTACCGTGAGGTAAGATAAACTTTAGTTAAAATAAAATGATGGATATGGTTCCCAAATGCCTAAATCTATAAACATATTTTATCGAAGATCGTCGCTGAAAACGACATAGGTATGTTATTAATTTCTATTCAGAATTAGCGGTAAAATCCTTTTAATTAAGGAAAGTTTGCTTGTAGAAACCAACTCTGTGCTTTTTAGGGCAAATTATAGGTTAGTAATTAATAAAAATTAAATGTAAATATTACAAGCTTGGAAATAATAAAATATCCAGTTGTGACAAAAAAGAATATTTAGATGCGAAAGCAAGCAAACAAACAAGTAAGCAAATTAATTTAATTTTTGTGGCGTAAGATCGTGCCGCATAAAAGGAAATATTATGACATGATGGTGCAAAATCAAGGTCGTTGCTATATAGATGTACCTACCAACAGCGTAGCGCGATTTTAAATGTGGACTATCTCCAACAGTTTATCATCCGTTCTTTAAAAAAAAAGTCACAATATATATATAATATGTGATAAAAATCAGTTTTTATTATAGACAAGAAGAAAACGCAGAAATTAGTGATATTTCAAGAGATAAAAGCGTGATGTATTGTATTAAAGATAGATTAATCCTATTTACAATACTTATACGACATGAAATACTAAATGAAATACAATGCATCATGAAATA
>QLNU02015359.1:42758265-42817484 GCA_006491805.2 Dysdera silvatica | reverse complement strand
AAGTAAATATAGAGAAATAGGTTTTTAATTTTTAGATTGGTTGCCAAAGGGCACAATTATTGGCTTGGTCACTAGTATTAGCTGTGTGTTTTTTATTTATAAATTGATTATTTAAATACGCTGTGGAATCAGTGCCAATGTCTACTGGAATTTCCACTTCCCCAACTACAATGTTTTAGAAGATTATATATGAACATGAAAAAAAAAAGGAATATTTTCTGCAAACCACCTTGAACCGCACATGTTACCATGTGGCTTTCGTTGCATGATATAAATAAAATATTCTTAGTTATATATTAAATTTGTCTTATCGTTACATTACCAATTGTATTCATTTCCTACGTTACAACCATAGATAAACGTTATTGAGGGATGGGAATAACGTAAACCGTAGCTCAGTTGGAAGAGCATTTGGCATGACACCAAGAAATTACTAGTTCGGTTCCTGGAAGTTTGCTGAAAATTTTCTTCTATCTCATGGCCATCTATAGTCTTAAAACAAAATTTAATTGCAAAATGTGACTTTCAGCAGACATTGGAGCTGATGTCGTATTATAATTAAATAATCAATTAATAAATTGATTTACCTGGTTAATAATAGTGGCCTAAAATATTTTACTATATATTAACGTTAGAGTTGGAAAGTTTACATTATATAATTCAAATGATTTGGATTTTGTTCTGAAGTTTCTTGACCACAATTAAATGATGGACGTGTACTTGTAGTATGTCTTTGGGAGTTCCAAATTTAAAGTGCTTGCATCTTCGTTTGCCGTACATGTAATTTTTATCAACCAAGATGGACATAAGTGATATTTAGTGCAGGTTAGCAGTGACATACTATAACAATGATGACTTTGACACTGATGGAAGTATTAGCCAAATTTAAAGAACCATTCATTTGCTAGGAAAAAATCTGAAAGAGAAAAAATTATATGGGTATTAAAATTTAATCCTTATTTTACTCAGAATGGGAATATCAACAAATTGTCGCTTTTGTATCCAGTACAGCGAGGATTTTAAATGACCTCATTAGTCCCAAATCTAGTGCTTTCACTAACGGTACCGATTTAAAGAGAATCTTACATTTCTCCCTTCCATTTCTTCCTTTAATTTCACTATAAAATTTTCTAAGACGTGAAATTGCCTGGAAAGCTTTAATTAAGAAAAGAGTACTTAAAAGGAAATTTTAAGAGAGACGATTACAGTAGGATACAAATGAAATATTTTAAATTGAATTTTGTATCCTATGCTCAACGTATTGCAAGACGCCTTTTACATTGTCGCCAGTAGTCCATTAGTTTAATGACTGTCTCAAATCTTGAACGTTATTGGAGGCAATTAAAAGTTTTGTGCGAATATTTATGTTAATACAAGGCATTCCATGTAATTATAGAGATTTATAGTGGCGCATAAAATTGCATTTTTAAGTTATCTCATGTCTTTAAATTATTGCTTACTATACAAAAATACTCTTTTCTTACTTTGCATAAAAATTTGTTCCTTATTTTGCATAAAAGTTTATTCCTTACTTTGCATAAAGATCTTTTCTTTACTATGCATAAAGATTTGTTCTTTACTATGCATAAAGATTTGTTCTTTACTCTGCATAAATACTGGTCAATTATTAATAACATTGTAAAATTGCAAATGCATAAATTTTATTTCTTGCTTTACATAAAGAACCATTTCTTACTGTGCATGGTCGTAGTTCTTTTCTAATTATATATGCACATTTCTTAGCATACAATCATAATTTTTGCACTATATGGGGTTGGTAATAGTTAAAAATATTTTATTTAACTTTAGGCTTTTCGATGGAATTGTGTCCATCATCTTCAGAACTACAGATTAAAAATGAATTAATATAACATGAAACAGATTTTTGGAAACGTGGAATGATATCACATGTCACAAATAATAGAAAATTGTATGAGAAAAGGAATAAGGGAAATTAATTTATTAAAAGGGAAAAAATTAAGAAATAATCATAGTTACTGAAAAAATTATAAAAAGGAATAATTTAAAGAAATTTGGTCCACGCAGGATGGATTTTGATTGTGATTAACATGTCGTTAATAAGATTGTGGCTATTTTGTTGAATTAGAAAGGATTCAAGAAAATTTAGTTCAGAGAGGGCGAGTGGTTTGTAAATAATTTCGGCGTGTTGGAACAAAAAGTTATATTCAGTGGACCAAGAGTGTTATGCTATAGAAGATTTTTCAAGTTTCTATTTCTTAACGTAAGCCTTGTGTTCATTGACCCTGAACCGAAGAGCGCGGCGGGTTTAACCAATGTATGATTTTGAGCAAAGAACATGAGGCTTACGTTAAAAAAATGGGAACTTGAAAAGTCTTCTATAGCACACAATTTCTGGTTCACTGGCCATAAATTTTTATTCCAAAAAGCCAAAATTATTTACAAACCACTCTTCCCTCCCACTCTGAACTAAATTTTCTTGAATCCTTTTTTATTCAACAAAATAGTCATAATCTTATTGATGACATGTCTGTCACAATCAAAATCCATCCTACGTGGACCCAATTTCATTAAATTATTCCCTTTTATAATTTTTTCAATGACCAACTTTTCCTTAATTTTTCCACTTTCAGTAAATTAATTTCCCTTATCCCTTTTCTCATACAATTTTATATTATTTGTGACATGTGATATCATTCCACGTTTCCAAAAATCTGTTTCATGTTATATTAATTCATTTTTAATCTGTAGTTCTGAAGATGACGGATACAATTCCATCGAAAAGCTTGAAGTTAAATAAAGTATTGTTAACTCCGTCTACCGTGAATTTCAATATAAATATTTGCATAGTGAGTCATTTTCGTTGTTATACGGTCATAGTTTATAACATTTTACATTTTTCGAGTGTACTTGGTGCAGCTAAGACTCAACATCACTTCAAAATCGTTGTCAACCGGACCTCATCACTAGTGCAGTAATTTTATCCCTGCACAAATTTCCTCGATATTTTCCGCGAATTTTAAAGTTCTTTGTATATACGTTGTATACAAATAGGTTACCTGCACCAAATTTATTTTCAGTTTAGTTCATTTTATGGAGTCTATCTATCCCCTATGGAAGTACCCTCTATCATGTAAAATATTATTACACTTTTCAGGGATAACACAATTACCAACTAACAGTCAACACCCATAGATACCGGGGCGAGTGTTTTGGGATTTTTTCGTGGGGGAATTTATTATATAATAATTTTCGACATTCACGTAGAAGCTCAAGCTAGAGCATTTAAGTATAGGAGAAAAAGAAACGACTGGAATCGAACTGGGTCTCATCCTTGAGCCCGGAATACCTTGACTCCGAGCTGAGTAAAATAACTATCATAATATGTATTTCCGATACAAAATACGAAATATTTGAAAATTTGTATTTTCGATACAAAATGCAAAATGTATTTTAAAATACTTTTCGAAAATACAAGCTACATTTGCAAAAGGGCTTTTTTACCTGTCGTTAATGCACTTGGGCAGCCTGATGTAGGCTTGATAATTTCATTATCTTAATTATATTATCATATTTACATACAAAAGGTTAAACACTGGTAAAATAGCAATGAAAAAGATCACTCAAGCTTTCGGACGCATCAGCAGCAGTCCTTCATCAGGAGTAATGACGATGTTATGTTTCTGTCTCTTTTTTATACTTGAAATTTCTGGAAAACCCTTCATCAGAGTAGTCCCGCAGAATGGAAAAACCCAGTGGGAACCAATGAGAGGCCTCCAATATGAAAGGGGGCTACGGAACGACAAGGACCTTGTCATACTGCCAGCTGATAAAGGCCGTACTACAGTCGTCTTAAATCGTCCAGACAACTTACATAAAGTCTCTACACTCTTATCTGATACAAATACATACACCCGCATCATAAAAGACCCTACACAAACAATTCAATCCAAAATGAACTCTCTCCTTCTAAAACTCTATAAATCTAAAAAACTTACATTTAATCTCTACGACTCTTTAAAATGCACTTCCGGCCGCTGATTTCATTCACATTTAAGAACAGAAGATGTACCCTATATGTTCTTGTAATCAAGTTACAGGAACCTTTTACGATAACTCATGATGAGCGGTATACCCTTTCTGCAAGGCTAAGAGATTTCGATGTTTGAAATTCTCAATCATCAATGAATACTCACATATTTAAAAATACACAGCCTAGTCATTGGCAGTTACTACACAGATATTATTTATGTGTTCTGGATCTATAATTCCCGACGTATATTTTAACCACTTTTGTTCACCTCAGAATATTTCCACGGCAAAATCCATAAAAAATGCTTAACAAACTAAAATGACAAATTCTAGAAGAAGCTCTCGCGCCCTGGTATAATTGATGCCAGGGCCCGAAGCTGGGCCTCGGCCCCACGGTCGAGTACCACTAATAGTACGTCGGCATAGCACCACTAATAGTATGTCGGTATAGAGGATATGTTTATGAACCTACATGAAAACTGTAAGATGAGTGAGAAGAGTATTGAACATTGACTACCAATTTTTGTTTTGTTATATGATGCGAAAATATCCAGGAACATGCAGTCTTCAGAGTTAATATTCAAACAAATATTTTTCAGGTAAAATATTGTTTTAAACCTACTGAATTCTGTAATATTTAATGACGAAAACAATCCTGACTTGATTATGGCTACCGGATTCAAGCCTGAGTTCATCTCAATTTTACAAATTCAATCCCACTTTCAAAAACTCAAACCACTTCTTAAATGTGTGAATCTGATCAACACTGGACGATGAATATAATTTGAGATTCTGAAAAATTTAAATTGTTTATTTTTAATCAAGTTGAGCACCAGGTGGAACGAGAATGTCTGATTTAAAAAAAATTGAGTAAGTTTAAAATATTTATTAAAGAAGTAGATGTAATTAAAAAAGGAACTAAGGGAGGGAGGATGAGGGCAGAAAATGCTTGAAAAGGCCCAAAGTATTATTTGACAGGAAAAGCGAATATCCAGACGATTCCGCAATAACTGGTTTTAGGTGTGTTGTGTTTCATCATTGATAAAGAATTTGTTTTGGTTGATTGATTGATTGTTTGGCTTTTTTATGGCGCAAGAGCATCTGGGCTATACTGCGCCAAGATTTTTTTTTTTTGAAGATCAGTAATACGATATTGGAGAGATTGTATTTAGATTTGAAAATTTTAAGTAAAAGTATATTTAATAGAATCAAATTCAATTAAGTAAGAAAAATGAGAGAATTTAGGATAAACTAAGAAATTTTGAGCATTTTTAAACAAACCGCGTTTTCAAACTTTTGCCTTTTCTGAAAAGTGGTTTTACAAATATTAACTCAAATACGGGAGTAATAAATAATAATAGGTTCACTGTGTAAGAGTGAAAAGGGGGATTCTATAAGTAAATCTGAGAAGGAGAGGGCAATAGGTCAAGCACATGTGTAACTTTTATTGAGATAATAAATTAAAAGTTTACTCCGAATGAAAATATAACGGATTATTAAATTTTGATTACTTATACATATAATTTTAATTAAAGCAAACGCTACAAGTTTTACAGTGCTTCTCTTTGAAATTATGGCAAAAACGCATGAGAAAATATAGAAAAGACCCACAGATTTTTTCATGTTAACTTTCATAATTTCCGTTCCTGGTTACAGGATTATTCGTCCCGACCCAAGAAACATAGTTCTTGTTCAGTAAGCAACTCCTCGTATATGCACCTACAACAATCAAAATCGATAGACGTGCCCACAGGACTGACCAATCGAAATTTTTGCATAATAGCTGTGAAATACAAGAAAATGGACATTATGGTAACTTCCTTCCCAGGGCATTGGCGCTTACCTGCAAAGAAACACGAAACAAAATCATCGATTAGTAAAACATGAAAAAGTTCTATGTTTAATTGTTTTTGAATCCCATTTTTATTGAATGATATTTAACTTTCAATTACTCATTATGATGATGGAATACTTACTTGTAATGAACACTGTCTTAGCGGAAAATGAGCCAGCGCGTCTGCAAGTGTGGACGCTCGGAGTTGTGGGAAGATTGTTCCGATTTCCAAATTACTAATAATGGATTATTTATTCCCGTTTTCAGGTGCAGACATAGCAAAAGTTACGCTGCGCCGTGATTTACAGTTTCCAGAGGAATCCTAGTAACCTCTGCTCTGAAGACAATAGCCGCTGGACAACGGTTGGCAAATATATTACAAGCTCTCCATGATACCATTAGAAGTCGAAGAGGGTTAATGCTACGATAAACAAATGTGCTATAAATGCGATACACAGAGCAGTAGAGCTAGATTTCTGGGTGAATCTAGACCGCTTAATGCCTATAGGTAAGTCCAGATCGCTTAATGCCTATAGGTAAGTCCAGATCTTAATCCGTGATCCGAATCTCGCCATTTTCTGTAGAAGGTTCCGGATGGTCTATAGACAATGTCTTGAGAAAATCTATAGACTTTGCCTCCCTTCCACACGTGTATGCATATCTCCGGTTAGTAATGGAGCAATTTTTGTTGATTCAGTACTTTGCAGGAGAAATAGCAAATTATTGTATGCGCACCAATGAGATACATAAGGAGAACCATCGCTTTTTTTTTATTCTTAACTTTTTTATTCTCCCTATTGAAAGACGTTTTCAAACTGCGTTCTTTTTTTCAAGATCAACCACGGATACATCATGTTTTTTATATAGGTCTTGCGCTTCTACTCTTCTCTTCGAACGATTTTTGTAATGTGGATTAGTAATGTCTCATAAGCAAGGTAACATTCAATAATCTACTATTAACTGAAAAACTTCATTGTTGGACCATATTGTCAGGCGAAAAAAAACTACTACGCGAGAATACGTCGGCGAAGTGTTTACCAATGAGTTTGGAGGCAGAATGTTTTAGATCTACGGTATCCCAAGCGTTCACACTATGCAATATTGTATAGCGATTGTCTGGGGACTCCCGTTTCTGATAGGAGACCAATGTTCTGCGATTTTGATCTCATAACGGTCGCTAGACCACCCGATAGTCTACTGGATGTCTATAGACAATTGCTAGACCCGAGCTCTGAGACCAAAATCACAAAACCCAGCCTTCTAGTGTGCACAAGCCTTTAGAAACCAACTATGGTCGGCAGTTAGTCGATAAATGTTTGTTTTCACCGCCGGGAGTCGAAATCCGATGAACCGCAGATTTGGTGGACAGGCTAACACCGCTCAACCGCAGAGGCCCTTAGTCATGATACATATCATTAGTGTAATGTTGCTTCATAAACGGGCCCAACTCCAATTATTCACTATCCTCTCCTCCCCTCGAGTAAAAGTGCCACAATTCATATTTTTTTTATACATGATATAATCATGATGATGATGGTAGCAATGACCATGTACGTATGAATTATAACTTTTTTATACAAGAGAACGGCAGGATATTGAATAATTGGTGAGGGCCCTGTTTTGAAGTTTTAGTACACCATTGGAACATATATTGTATTAGAACTAAAATGATATTGAGTAAGATTATTTATGCATTCAAAAAGACTCAAATATTTTCATTTTAGATTTTAGAGTGATGAAGGAGAGACTTTGCTGGTGGTGGAATGAAATCGAGTCTTATTTAGAAGAATTTGACTTTTTGGCTTTTGTGAAGTAAAGGAAGCAGCTGCACATCGTTTGCTCCTGAGTATTTGTATGTTTTTGCCGTCATTCCGTATTGGCTTAAAAAGGCAATAGGAATGCATTTTATATTCGTTTGACACACAGGACCGATTATTAGAGACTTTCATTTTTCCAATTTGCCAACTGCTTTAATCAAAGAAAAATTTCTTTTGTGCAAGTGTGCTGTCGACAAATGACAGCAATCTGCTGTCGACAAATGACAGCAATCTGCTGTCATGTTTTAGAACTGTGGAATTGTGGCACCAGTTTATTGTATGTGATTTGCGTGTTATATGTACAAAATTTCTTACAAATTTTAATTTTCTTCTTAAAGCTAACATTGGAATGCGTATTGAAACTTACTTTGTAAAATACAATAAAAAACACCTACTTAAAAGCAAGAGAAAACACTATATACTACGGACGTCAAAATACTTTAGCAGATTAAAACTGAGTACATTCGCTTTTATTTTAAAACGTAAGAGCTGTTAATATCAGGCTACTACGGTTCCTACAGTTTTCTAAGGAAACTGGCATTTTCTAGTCCTGGAAATTAACCTACGTGGGCAGAAATTAACAGCGCCGGTTCTACGATAATACTAAAAGATTATTTAGGTTACTTGTACCTAATTTACCTCTACATCATTACTTCTACATCATTACTTCCACATCATTACCTCTACATCATTACCTCTACATCATTACCTCTACATCGTTACCTCTACATCATCGCAGAGCTATACAATTTAATAACCACTCGTGATAATGGACAACGAAATTTTCTGTAATATTTCGGCTGATATTACTTCCCATAGAAACAACCTCATACGCGTAAGGGAATTGAAAGGATGTTGCGGTAGTGTGAAAAGATAAACAGACCACAGAGCCTGTGTGTGGCAATGGATAATTGGAATTGTATGATTTATCAAAAACTTGTTGCATTGGCATGAATCCGTCTCTTTGTAGGTGGAACCGTTTTCATTTTTACTCGATTCTAGCAGCGAATACGTAAATCTCGAATAACATGTTATAGTATATTATATTAAAAGTTATCCCAAATTTCCTTAGTATTTCGTTCTACAAATTTTAGATAATATATTGCTACGGTTCCATTAGCAGTAATATTTATTCATATTCAGATATGTATTATAGGTGAAATATATTTCTTTATTGAAAGTGCACATTTCAATCTTAAAGAATTTTTGTATAAAATTATTTGTGCTTCAATTTTTATATCTAAATATTCAAAATTTTTACATCATCGAACTGAAATTTAATTAAATGCTCAATTAAGAACGCTACTTACCGAAAGTGAAAGGGAAGAAATTGTCCATGTTACCAATTTGAGTTTCTTCGACATTTAGAAATCGTTCTGGTTTGAATAATTCAGCATTTTCGTGAAGTTGTTGATTTCGCGCCATGCTCCAAAAATTTATGAAAATATAAGATCCTTTAGGAATTATATAATTGGACACCTTCAAAGTTTCTCTTGCCCTGCGAAATTAATGAAGCAGAGATAGGAATATGCATTTATTACGTTAAGTTATACAATTGTTAGCATATGAAATATCATAGAAAATTATTCTGCAATAATTTCTAAATTATA
Organism: Dysdera silvatica; assembly: GCA_006491805.2. Taxonomy (NCBI): domain Eukaryota; kingdom Metazoa; phylum Arthropoda; class Arachnida; order Araneae; family Dysderidae; genus Dysdera; species Dysdera silvatica. The sequence continues at coordinate 42,808,212 of QLNU02015359.1, read as the reverse complement.
TTTAATAATTATTATGTCAGCGCATCAATATAGAGTTTTCAACATTATTGGGAAAGGCGCTCAAACCCATACATTTATTTATGTATTAAAATATTATATAAATTTTCAATTTATTTCTAATTATTTGGGGTTGAGCCCCAAAGACCCATATAATTCTACGCCTTTGCATCATTGTATTTGAAATTTATCAATATTTTTTAATATTTCTACTGTAGGTTAGGGCTTACCATTTCACGCAATGTGAAATTAAATTTCACCTATAATTTAGCTACAAGCGCAGCCACTCAAACACGAATATGTGATTGAGTTTATATATAGTTCTTTGTATATTTAAAATATTTAAGAATATCGAGAAGACAGCTGACTGTGAAATACAGCTGTTGATTTTTCTTTTTTTTTACGCAAGAAATGTGAAATAGCTAAAATTCATCGCCAACTATGCAATGTTTTCTGTGTACGATGTGAAATTTCCTGTTGACAATACGAATTTTTTGTCAACTGTAACAGATCACGGTTGAATAGTTAAAAAACATATCCAACCTTGCCATCTCCTTTACTGTAATTATCTAGGGAAATCGCCGAGGACCTAAATGACGTCGTCATGACGTAGAATGCTGTGTGTTATTTGATCTTGATAGCACGATGCAATATACACAGGCACATTCACTCACATACTCACTAACTAACCAGGTATTAGTTACTGGCAACGAGCAGTAGGGCAACTAGAGGCCGGAGAACGGCACGGAGAAGTTGCGATTAGTTCACGGGGCAGTGGTGTAGCATAGCAGCTATGTTGTTTTAGTTATAGTTAATCGCTAATTACCTGAAGCCAATGGATGTTACCGATGGGGGTTTAAGTGAAGTCAGTTACGTTAAGTTCCTACATAAGAGGCTTGGTAGCTACGAAAGCAGCGATTGACCGATAGTAACAGCGGACCGCAACTTGGGTTCAAGGGCGGTGAATCAACTTGTGCGGGGTTGTTATCTGGCGTTAATTCATTCCTGTGCTCAAAGACGAGTAGCGGTTGCATGCACCCGTTCAACGAACAGTTACCAGACTTACCTCGTGACTTCATCAGACGCAGAGGTGGCATGGACTTCTAGTGGACGTTGGATGATGTATCTGTAGTTTATTTAGTATCAACTAAAGTTTCGACGTTTATCGTTTAGTTTAACTGTGTTATTGTTATTAAGTATTGATGAGAACAGTGTTTGAAGTAAGAATAGAATTAGCTGTGTATATAAATTACAGTTGCGTAGTTGTTAAGTTAAGAATGATTTTCGAAAGCTTGTTGTTCTTAAGAGTTCAAACTGCTGTTACCAATCTTATCAATAAAAAAATGTTAGTGGATTTAGTCCTGGAAGGCCGTTAATTGCTTATGGAGCAAGGATAAGCTGTATTGACCAGTTAGTATAAGCATAAGTGTGAAAGTGGTTCCGTTAAGGAATATTATTTAATCTAAGGACTACTTATATCGAGCTATTTGCAGTTATCGGTGGAACTCAATGGATTAACGCTTATGGCGCAAGGACTGAAGACCGATGTAGAGTCTGTCCGGGATTGAGAAATCCAGGTTATGAATTATTGAATTAATTTTATTTTAATAAGTATTTGTTGAACAGTAATATACTTAGTTGTTTCTTTTAGTAATTGGTTACAATTATTGTCAGCATAATAGAAACCGTCCCTGTGTATTCCTCTCTTGAGATCGAACGTATTCTTGACATTGCTTTATAGAATCATTTGGCGAAAGATATTGAAACTATTACCAGTATCTTGTGTGTTAATAAACGTCTTAGAGTTAGATGTTGTCTTTATTTGTAGCCTCCGACAATTAACTCCACGGAATATAAATATTTGTAACGTTAATAGAATTGCTGAGATACATTGGAAAACTTAGCGCAAAGAAATTAAGACTAGAAGACTGTAACGTAAGTTAAATAGTAGTTGTTACGTTAAGGCAATAAGATTAAAGATGGCATACAACAATGTCAAGTTTTCTGTCAAAATGCTGTAAGTAAAGGCTTGTTGAGAAAATGGGTCAGACAGTTCAATAATGATCATGGAGTAGAGGCAGACTTTATCGCTTAAGAAGCACAAATTCAGGCAGAAGTGAAGAATTGTCTGACTTCACGGACGGATACGCTCGAAGACAAATAATGCAGAAATTGTATTTTACGGTAAATAGTTCGATACTGGTGGAAGCTATGTAGAAAAGATGCATAATGTATTGCACATACTTGATAAAAAAATTATTTGAAACTAAAATCTCTTTTTTAAATGGTCTAACGGTTCCTTAACCCTAGTTTCCAAATACGCTGATTTGAGAAAATAAGGACCGTCCTATTGCATTCCGGAGCTGGATTCGAACGTTTTTTGAGATCCGTTTTACAAAAAATTTAAATTTTCAGATTTTTGCAACCTCAAAAATATACAATAAATATTTTTTTACAAAGCTTGGGACCCTACACAGGTTGAAGACTTTAGCTCAGATCCAATTGGCCCATCCACTTGGGTGGCCCTTGCAGAAAAAAATTGCTAGATAAGACTGAGTATGAGAGGGAGTATGGCGGCTATCTTCTACATTTGGATAATAATAGTATAGTAAGTATGCCCAATATGGGACATTTCTTGGTTTTCATATATAACTAGGAAAATAAGCGAGGAATTGTAGTACCAATGTGATACCAGTTTAATACGTATATTTTACTACACATAAACCATGACAGAAATTGAAAACAACTTCTCAATTTTCACAATATGAAATTATAAACACAAATGTTACATTTTTCGGGTCTGAAAAAATGGTCTTAATATGAGACCCCAATTCTACAACTTCAAAAATGAATTATAATTGCTGAAAAGTTCGTCAGAAACAAAACTGTACACAATAATTAAATAACAGTTACCTACATACACCAATGGGTAAAAATGAAAAGTGACATTTCAAACAAAATATTTAGTTACACTACAGGTTTTGTTTAAGTTTGGTTTTTTGATTCAAACTTTTTACATTGTGTACAAATAAAAAGTTCATCAGACCCACAATCTTCATGGGCCTCACCTTAAACACCTTCTACATTCACGCCACTGCTCTCCCCGTTTGTCTTCTGAACATAAATAACCATAAAAAACACCATTCGGCTCGTTTTCATCAATGCTATCATCAGTGCTCTCATGGATAGAAAGTCTTTCATCATCTTCGATTAAGCTGAGATCATTTCTATAATTAAGCTTACCCGTTCTTTGTTTTTGTTCACTAGTGTTGTATTTTCATCCATCTTTAATTTTCCTTTTCCTGTAGGGATCCCTTTGTTTTTCCCTTTTATATTACGGCTTTATCCTTCTCCCTTTTTATCTTGATCTCCGTTTCCTGGTTTATCCTTTGATTTCTTATCTCTTAAGTCTCTTCCTTTGTATTTTCTTGTAGGAAACAAGTTTTTTTTAAATATTTTGCAGCTAACCATTTGTCACCAGCACACTGTTGTGTATATGAAAACTGATGGTTTAAACCATTTTTCATAACAAGCTGAAACGCCATTTTTTTTAAATGTTCCTCCACAAAATCGAAATCCATCTCAATGCGGTATTTTACTAGCAAATCTTCAAGGTGTTGTTATAAAAGTAGGTCCTCTTCTCTCTTCCCCTAACGAATATTTACCAATAATTCAGCTGTTTTTTCTGAATCTTTAACGTAACGCTTCAGCGTTCCTTTTGGAACATTAAAATCTTGGTTTTTCCCGCCTTCTAGCAAAAATGCGGTAAGGTTCAGGCATCGATTTTGCGATGTTCATCGCCTTACTACGTATTCGAAAAGTCTCCCAGGACGCCAGAAAAAGTCTACAATAGCGAGAAGTTACATTTTTATGAAGAACTTTTGTACTTTTCCAATCAGGAACATGACCTTTCTCCCAGGCATGTTCTGCCAGAAGATTAGTCATCTCACCTTTCTCCACAGCACGATGATGTTCTTTTTTACGAGTACAAACAGTTCTTCCCGTCTCGCCAGTGTATACTTTTTCGCAGTCTTTGCAGGGTATCTGGTAAATTGTTCCAGTCAATTCATCCATTGGAACTCGATCTTTCACTCTCACCAACAGGTCACGTAAAGTCGATGTAGGTTTATAGTAAGTCCTGATGTCAGATTTCCTAAGAATACGCGCAATCTCCTCAGAAGTCCTCTCCACATATGGCAAAACAACCGTCCCTCTAGTCTGTCTCTCCTCAACAGGTTCTCTATGTCCATTATTAGATCTTCGAGCGATAAACTTGCTCGGGTAGCCATTATCTACAAGCGCTCTCCTTAACTTCAGTACTTCTTTCAACTGAACACTCTTGCTGTGTGCAAGGGCCCGACGTGTCAGAGACCTCACAACAGAAGCTTTGTGGCAAGTTGGATGAGGTGAGAGGAAATCCAAGTACCGGTCCGTATGAGTTGGCTTTCGATATACAGAGGTTGACCATCCATAATCTCCTCTGGTGACCCTCACGTCCAAAAATGGCAAACATCCCTCATGTTCTACCTCTAAGGTAAATTGAATATGGGGGTTTAAGTCCTTAAGGAAACGGTGAAAGCTGTCCACCTCTGTCTTCGAAAGAACGACAAAAGTATCATCGACATACCTTCTCCAGACCTTAACATCAAACTCATCACAGTCCGAAATGTCCATCTCCAAAGACTCCATACAAAGGTTAGATACAACATTAGAATCGGAGGAACCCATTGCGGTCCCCTGTCTCTGCTTGTAGAAGGTCCCATTGAAGCTAAAATACGTCAGGTCCAAACAGAATTTCAAAAGCATGCAAATATCTTCAGCTGTCAATTTGGTACGTGCAGCGAGAGAGTCGTCGTTCTTCAGTTTTTCTAGAGCTGTTGAAATCACAAGGGAAGTTGGTATACAAGTGAATGGTGAAACTACGTCAAATGATATCATAACATCTTCCGTACCGATTTGTAAGGCACTAACAGAAGAAATAAAATCCTCAGTAGTGGATACAGAAGCCGTTAACATTAATGCTACATTGCTATGCATGTTACCATCATCACATCCAAGCAAGCCATTAATTACCAGCAAATAATAAGGTACAAGATAAATAACAGGGTCACCATAAAATACTACGTTGTAAACTAAACTTCTCACTCGTTTAGTAATAGTATAAGCGAAATATGCCATTCAAATAATTTAGACGAAAAGTTCACAGAAAATCAACAATTCATTTAGACACAATGGTGATCATTTGCGGATTTTTCCTATCCTCGCTTATGTCGGATATTAATCCACTTTTTTTTGCGGTAGGACTTTTTACTTTAAAAATTTCACACGAACATAATAGAGTAGAACTAAACCCAGAACGTGATTTTTTGCCGTAGTTCTATTTGCTTAATTAATAATAATATATATAGTGATAGTAACACATTTTGATGTATGATTGAAGGGGACGGAAGAAAATCAGGAAGATATACTAATGATCATTGATGAACCCTACTTTCCGTACAACCTCCAAAATCGAAGCTGCCTTTGCACCAGACTTATGTTATTTATTCGTAAAAGATCTTTATATTCTGGCAAATATGTTTGCGAAGTATTACAACAAAATGTTCTTTTCTTTCTATTCTACGTGATTTTAAACCCTATTGCCAATATTTTATTTCTTTAGTTTTTTTGCCAGAAGAATACACTGATTGTTTTTGTTTTTCTGGCCTACGTTTTCTACCATTTCTTTCAAGTATTTTATAGTCATCATCTTGGCTACTGTATTTCGTGAAACACAGAATACTCCTGCCACCTCAGTTGCGAAAGCACCCACCATTTCAGGTCCAACAATTTGGCCGCATTGTAATTCCGTCAGCTATGACATGATTCACTGACACACATAAAGCTATCTTGACAACAAGGATGTTTTGCAATTTTTGTAAGACAGTTTTATATGAACCAGCTGCACTACGATAAACAGATAGCTTAACCTAAAAACTTTACTACGATAAACAGATAGCAACCTAAAAACACTATAGCATATATGTAAGAATTAAGGCATGCATTTTGCGGGTGTTTATATATTTTGTCCAGCTTCTATATGTATGCATATATATATAGTCTTTGATTTATGTCATATAATATTCAAACCACAGTCATTTATATTTTTCATTCAAATCCTTAATTTATCAACAAATATGATATGTGATCAGTTACATGAAAAATTGTCTTTTTAATAAAACACAGAATATCCATTGCATTTCAACTGAATTGGATTTTCTGCTTACCTTCTCATTGCGGAAAATGGAGAAACGGTGATCCATCTTTGAAGTTCGTAAATAGTAGCCATAATATAAGGAAAGCTCTTTTTTTCACTTCAAGAAATCCTACGATTTCTTCCAGCTACCTCGTCTAATTCTAAATGCACTTTCTGCCGAACTTCTGGCTGGCATGCTACTATTAACAATAACCAGTAGAGAGATACGGCAGCTAAATAAATTCTTCCATGTAATGAAGCCATAACTCCTACTAAAATGTCCGCTAGAAAAAAATATTAACTAAAACAAATTTCAATTCATGCTATACGAACTTGGAATTTATTAATTATTATTTGTATTTAACTCTAGTCATTTATATGTAAGCTACCATGACTAAAATTTTAAGAACAATATGACATAACAAATTGTTACATAACTCTTTTGGGTGCAACATATCTTGACCCAATCAGGGATGGATTTGGCCTGTGCGCCTTCATGGGCGATATTCGGGAATTTTATATTAATATTCTATGGATCAATGGATTTGCGCCCTCATAAAATCCAAAGTATGCACACTTTGAGAGTGCCTGGTCCGCCCCTGATCCAAATGGATCAGACTATGGTGACTTAGGTCAGCTAAAAAGGTTTAAACTGGCGCCCTAGTAGTCTACTGCCATTGGGCCCGCTGGGTTAGGATTCGACTTCGAAGTAAGATTGGTTAGATTCAAATGTACCGTGGGGTGATGTCAATCGCTTACCATGGCACCCTTATGTCAAGCCGACAGACAAATGACCACCTTCTTCCGGCAGTTAAAATTGTCAGGCGTCGAAAAGATTCAATTCAATCTAGAAATGGTGAGATTTGGGGGGAAAAATAAAAACAATGAACTACGTTGCTAACATTAAAAAGTTTTAATACGGTTTTAATTTTAAAGTTCAGAAAAAACTGAAAACTATTAGTGTTTCAAGTAGTCAAACAAACAGTTTTCTTAATCTTTAATTATACTATTAAGAGCGTTAAGGTGTGTGTACTTACTTGAGTAAGAAAGTTGTTTAACGCTATCCGTGTGCCTTTCTAATTCATTCAAATAGTGTGTGACGATGCATTTTTCTTCTAACAGGGAAGGAGAGTCCATAATCCTTTGAATTTGTCTCCTTTGTAAGACGTTAATGATAAAGAAAATGTTCAAAGTTTAATTAAATAAAAACTAAATTAACGTTTAAAAATTTATTTAAAATTTGGTATAAAAACGTGATAAAATATTATTTAAAAACTATTAAGCTGTTATGATCCTAATCGCAGTAGTAGCCTTTTTAACATTAAGAAGATAAACATTACTTACAATGGAAAGGGGAAGTTGAAACTAAAGTAGTGCAAGTCAGTTTTTTGTATTAGGAGAAAAACAGACTTTGATATAGGTGCATGGCAATATATTCCTATTTGTAAATAAATAAAACACTGTCATCTATTTTGCTAATAATTACATTCTTTTTGCTAAAAAAGGCACTTCGGGAACCTATGAGAATAGATAGGGTTTAAATATCATATGCAGAATATGGAATCATTTTTCTAATAAAATCGTTTGAAAATTTTATGTTAATACGCGAAAGTCCAAAAAGCCTACATTTTCGCGAAGTTTGTTCTAGTTTTATCGCACTGCATATAAAGAAAACCCCTTACAGAGAATAGTTGTATTTAAAGAAGAAAATAAAAAAAATATATTGTGTCACGCAATTAAAAACTTGCCAAAAATTTATATGAAAAATAAACTGTACACAATGAATATTTGGCGCATTTGGCACGATTTAGTAAAGTTGGCAGGATTGGTTACAAGTACTTTTTCCATTATCGCGACTCGTCAAGTTTCTTTTATACTTTCTTTCTTTTTTCAGAATATCGTCTCACAGGGAAAAAAAATACAAGGGTATAGAGGCATGCATGAATGAGTATAAATATATGAAATGTATGAAAATATGAATAAACGAAATACATGAATATATGAGTATCCATATATGAGACATCATATAAAAATTTATGATAGGATATTTGAAAATGCATTTATTGTAATTAGAAAAAATGTGAATAAAATTTCATGAAATGTACTTTATTTCATGAAGTTATGTAACCATACTTCAAGAATTAAATGTTGAATTTTCTCTGTAATCTCCCCATATATTTGCATTATTTTATATGGATGTGTTTCATCAAAATCAGACCCTATTACAAATAATGTTTATCTTTATTGCCTTTGATTTGGCAGAAAATAATTAAAACTATGTTAATCAGTGTTGAAAATATGTTGGAGTATGGGATTATTAGAAAGATCTGTCTATCTAAATCGGAGCCACAAATGCGCCAAATATCCATCATGGATAGTTGATTTTTCATATGTATTTTATACGTTTCGTGAATTATTTGACGCATATTGTTTTTAGTTATTCCATTAAATATGATAATCCTTCATTATCTTACCAACTCCAAAAGCAGTTTTGCTTACATACCGTGAAATTAAAAAATGTCAAACCTTGACTAAAAGGTGTAATTTTTGGAAACAGAATATTACTACAAAAATTTCATATGGACTGAGCAGAAAAATGATTCATATTTTTCATAAGGGACTCAAACTATCAATTCCTATAGGTTTCACTACAAGGTGCGTTTATCAAATAAAAAAGTTCTCTTGTAAGTGCAAAGTAAAGGTTCATATGAATCGCTTGATGTTAAAAGGGGTGTTTTGAATCTTTCAAATTTCACAGCAGAAAGAAAAATCTTTCCTGTTTATATTAGTGTTTGCTATGAGAGTTAAACTTTTGTGAGCGTATTGCACCTATAAAATGAATTTATTAAAAAATGCTGTCAGCTTTTAACACCAAGTGATTCATATGATCTTCAAGACAGTTTTATATTTTCAAACTGTATTTCTTAACTTGATCTAATTAAAAAGAAAATTGGACCACATCACATTAGCTTTAACCCTCTACAATATAAATATTTGCCTAAACTGGTTTTAATAATTAGGGAAATAGTTTTCTTACGGTTTACGGAATTTTATAATTTTCCAATACTTTTAAAGTGCTTTAATTATTGGAAAATTCAAAACAATTAGCAAGACGAAAATAATATTTAAAAGGTAATAGGCTGTCTGAAAAATAGACTATATTTTTACGCTGACAGGAAAAAAACATATCCATAGAGAAAATTTATGCGTTTTGACATGAAGAAACAATAAAATGGTACTCTTCTACGAAACCTTTTATATTTAAATACATAATTAATTTTGCAGACTGCAAATCTATTATAATTTACAACATTTTTAAATTTACTCTATAATGCTAACAATGCACATATTTATGATAGCAATCATTTTCAGGTTTATTAATGTTCACATAATCAAGAATGTTGTGTACTTAAATACAGATCGTCATGATGAAAAATACCTTAGGGCATGTTTACTATATGCACAAATTTAAATTTCTTTATGTTTCATCTCCTCTTTGAAAGGCGTCTTTAAAATGTTTAGTTTTGCCAGAGACCGAAGTTAAATTTTGGGCATATCGTTTCCCCTTTTAATCATTCCTTTTGCTTCTCCTTTAACACCCAAAACAGGTTATTTCACAATATGTACTTTCACGCGTGCAACTGGGTTTAAAGCAATTTGGATAGACAAAATCTTATCATAAAAACATAAGATCCAAAAACTATATGGGGTATATCCACAACTACAAACTCTCTCTCTCTCTCTCTCTAATATAATACCATTTTATGGGCAAAAACTTCCGAGCAAGACAGTTTAATGCGTGTATTCATCATATCATATTCACCATTCTCCAGGATCAAACCGACCAACAGAAATAACCAGTACCTCTTAAATCCACATTGGTTGACCAACGACTGTGTGAACTAAAGCTTTCAAAGAAAACTTTTGGATTGAACATATCGACCCATCACTGATTTGCAACTCTTAGAAACTCGATCTTGGTACTCCACAAAATTATAATCTGAAAACGCAAACGCAATGAATTCGGTTGTGCTTGCCGTGGTTCGCTTAACTTTTCACAACGCCAAATTCGTTTATATAATGTTATTTTGCATACAATTTTTGTAATGCTGTCTCCATCATTCTCTGATAAAAAAATTATTGTTGTTGTTGAGCAATTAGAGATGAGAAAGATTGCCGCCATTGGCTGTGCTGTCTTCTCAGAAGAATTGGTTTCGTTGTGTTGTTTGCCATTCAGTCTCCAATCACATATACAGAGACAGCTTGGTTTGCGGAAAACTAATAGTACCGTACTTAAAACATCTATAATGTTCTTAGCATAATGCTACGAGTACTTGATAAGGCCTTTTCGTTTGCCATCAAATGCGTCAACGAAAAGTCGCCAAAATAGGATTAAGGTGGAATTTAACCATTTTGCTTTTCTTCACCAATCAATTATAAAAATCAAATATTGAAGATATGTCAAATCTCATAATCATCTTCTCAAACATTGAGGTACATCCAAATCAAGTCATGTTCCGCACCTATTGTTCCTCACTTTTAAGTAATAAGGTCTGCTTTATTTTAGTGGGTATTTAAGAGAGCTCAAATGCGATTTGGTCCTTGTCGATACGACATAAATTATGAATCTCCCCCAAGAAGCTAATCGAAATCTACAGAAGATTAGCAGAGTGAGGAGAATGTTATTTTTATTATGAAACATATTTCATAAAATGAATAGTAACAAATTAGTAAGCATGCTAACTTCTAAAATAAATTAAAAGTGTCATTTATAAACAATTATTATTTTGGAATCAAAATTAATCTGCATACCAATGAGAGGAAAAATATTGTCATTTGCCTTTCGCTTTCTTCTATTTATAATAAAACTGGTTTATATTTCGAAATGTTCATGCACTAGTGATCATAGGTCAATGATTAGTAATAAATCTTAGATGATAGTAGATAAATAATGGTAAATAGTAACAGATGAAAAAATAATTGATAGAAAGTAGTAGATGATAGTGGATGAGTAGTTATGGGTAATAATAGACGACTTGTGGTCTATGATAGTAAGCGACTTGTGATAGGTAATAGTAGATGACTAGTGGGAGGTAATAGTAAGCGATTTGTGATAGGTAATAGTAGATGACTAGTGGGAGGTAATAGTAAGCGACTTGTGATAGGTAATAGTAGATGACTAGTGGGAGGTAATAGTAAGGGATTTGTGATGGGTAATATTAGATGACTAGTGGGAGGTAATAGTAAGCGACTTGTGATAGGTAATAGTAAGCGACTTGTGATAGGTAATAGTAAGCGACTTGTGATAGGTAATAGTAGATGACTAGTGGCCGGTAATAGTAAATGACAAGTGATGGGTGTTAATCGACGGCAAAGGATACTAGTACGATAACTAGTGACAGATGATGAATAGCTAGAGATGGTAGATTTTGAAATTTGGTTTAATTCTTAGTCTTAGCACTATTTTCTTTAGATTCGTCTATCTCTTATCTTAAATTTATAACTTTTAATTTCATTAAATTCTTAATTTTTTAAAAATGCTATTTCGATTTAGTGACACATGTGAATTAATACGTGCAATTACACAACGCTTGCCAAATCGCTTTTTAGTGCTTTAAGGAAATGTTTGTAAAAAATCTGATTATTTAAATATAAAGACTAGAATATGCGCTTTAAATACTCTAAAATGTTTCATTTTGCAGGGCATTATTCACGGAATATGTGCAGCGAATTTTAGTAAATTAGTGCCAGGTTGTTGTTAGTTTTCCACACAAAACAGCTAATAAAATAAAACTCGCCTGCCTTTATTTTTTGAAGTTTAGCTATTGTTATAGAGATTACTGTTATAGTGTACTGGAATAAAAGTGAAACAAAAAGAAAATCCCACATAGCTCTATAAAGAGTTTTTGGTATCAAAGACGGACAACTCCATTTTTTTGGAAATTGAATTATTTGCGAATCTCTTTAGGATTTTTCATGCTGAATTCAAATCCGAGGCCCATTAGTTTCAAAAACGGCCAGAACATGAAGAAAATCTCATTCGAATATAGGTCTAGGGTATTGGTGAAATTAACGATAAGTTACAGTTTTACGGCTCCGTGGAAAAAAAAATGCAAAATGGAGTTGTCCGTCTATGATACCAAATTCCTCATAGGTTCTTTACGATAAAATTAAATAATTAAAATAGTGACAACAATTTATAGTAAGGAATACAAAACTGAGATTCAAAAAGCACGGACTGAGTTTTTCTTTGAAAACTACTGGTTTGCACAAGAATTCTGCCAAACCTAAATGGTTTGTTTGAAGTAGTAATGAAAGAAGATCTTGATAAAGATATTAATATACCTGCTATGTTACATTACCTTGCAGAGCAATTGAAATTTTCGACTATTTCAAACTTCTTTTTGACAAAGGGCACTTGTAGAATTCTTAGGATGTGCAAATCGGGTCGAAATTGGTAATTAAGCTCATAATTATAACGTTCACAAATTTCTATATCAGATGAACTTAGCCCTTCTGTTAGACTCCTTCCAGTCGTAAGTGATAAGAAGCTTAGATTGTGTGATCTCTCTACGATTTTCTGTAATTCACTGGTTTACCTCTCCAACTTTTCATTTCTGCTATGAATTCGTCCACATCGTCCTCAAATAATGAGTTACACAAAGAACATTATGAAAAAATATAAAGCCTTAGTAAAACCTCCAAAACTAAGTATGAAACTTTAGAAAAACCCACAAAATTAAATATAAAACCTTACTAAAATCTTAAAGAATAAACATGAATTCTTAACAAACACTTGTAAATTAATGTGGCCTAAATACATAGCGTATAATTTAATTTGCGAACGGTCCCTAGCGCACAATTGAATATGTGAACAGTCTCTGGTATGTAAGGTAATATGTGAAGGATCCTCAGTACGTAATTCAATATGCCTAGTACAAAATGCAATATATTGCAGGTATAAATATGGAAGAAATTTAGTAGTTTATCCACTTAAAATAATATTTATTTAATGCTTTAAATATTGAGATTAATTAAATAATATATGTCAATAAATAAATTAATTCAAATACATCGCTAAAAATTTTTGATATGCCTTTTTAGCGGAGCTTCCGAGAATTAGATGTACACATTTCGATGGCAAACGGAAGAATGATTTAGTATTAGAATTCGGAAAACAAATACACACACTGTTGCCGAATACAGAAAGCTAAATTATTATTATACAGTATATGTTGCCAGAAAATGAAATTATGCAGATTTGGGAAACATCATATAAAAGAGAACATTTTGGCTTGTTGCAAAGTTTCGAAATTCTACTTATCATGTTTGTGTTCTTGGAATCCTTGGTGGCAACAACTAGGGTCTGCAGAGTGAACACATGGTATTTCTATTGGAGAGCCTATAATATAAACTGTCCCTACTACAGAATTTAGATGAACAGCCCTCAGTTCATTAAGCAACGTGTTAACAGCCCCTAGCACATTATGAAATATGCGAATAGTCCCTAACATAATATGAAATATGCGAACAGCCCCTAGAGCGTTATTAGCTCACCAAGACGCCCCCTGCTATTCAGCCATAAAATGCGGCTAAACTAGTATATAATTGAATGTCCACATGACACTTAATTCACAATACAATATGTACATGATCCCTAATGTATAATTCAAAATATATAGTGTCTCTATGGCAAAACACCACTGGCCATTATTATTTTACGTATTTACGAAGAATTTTTACCACACCCCTTTTGTTGTGGATAGAAAGAGAAACAGAGAGAGACAAACTAAAATCAATAGCGGGTTCAAAACCTATTGAAACACACTAACTAGCACACTTTTCTTTGAAGAAGAAACTTTGATTTTGAAATATTCCTTTACCGTCAAATTTATGCTATTCGAATATTGTAATGTTACCTAATTTCACTAATTTGTAAATCCAAACCTTATCCACCTTTCATGTTTGCTACTTTTAGGACAAACACTCAAGTCTTTGTTTATCGCAATTCTTAGAATAGGTTTATATACTGGTTACGGAAGCTTACAGTTTGGAAAAGTTTTTTAAGTATATTTCTGTTGATCCAAATTTTAGAACCTGACTCGGTAATTATGAAATTTATTCCCTAAACTTCCTTGTCTTTATTCACCCAAAAAATTAGCTATATTATAAGCCGTAAGTCAAACTTCATGAATTCCTTACTTGTATCATCATATTCCAGTTGCCATTAGATATCTATTGCTTCAAAACATTTACAACGAATGCTCTTTCATTCAACCACTTGTCGTCTTCAGCAAGTGCGAAACCTTCAAGTAATTACCAAAATAAGATTTTGTTGCACATAAATACTTTATTTACGTTTGTTTGGTTTACACATCGATAACTAAAATTGAATACGTCCTAAACGCAATTTAGTAAAAGCAGTATCCTAGCGTGACTTCAAAATTGAGCCATCTCCAATCATTCAGCATGCCCTCCCCTCTTAAATAAAAAAAAGTCATATTCCATACGCATATCATCATAATGATGATAATGATGGAAATATGTATATGAATTGTGACGTATTTATTCAAGAGGGGGCATGATGAACCATTGGATATGGCTTGCTTTTGTATTCACGCTATACCACTGGTATGAGGGAATATGTATCGAAATATTCCTTAGATGGATGAAGTTATTTATCATCAGAAAGTGCCCCATTGAAGTCTATGGCTGTGCACTGACGCAGAAAGGAGTTTCAAGTTTCCCCATTGGATATCAAATCGCATTATTTTCTCTAAGGCCGCATCACAAGTCTTCTTTAAAACCACCAGAACACCCCCCCCCATAAGTTTTGAATTTTTACGCTACTGATTGCTGACAAAGGACAGTATCGTTTGTTTAAAACGTACCGCTAGGACCCTCTTGGGCATCTGAAACTACTATTATCATTAATATATTCTGCGTAATGTCGCATTGAACATGTATACTTAATTTAAAAGTACTTAAACTTTTGTATATGTCATGGTATCTAATTTACTTTCATTTCATACTGGAACGTATTTACTTTAGATAATTACAGAAGCTGGTGGGTGGGTTAATATCGCTTTTAACGTTAAGACGTTTAAAGAGCACAAACACAAACGCAGATGCAGGTGTGAGGATAAAAATAAAAGCTGGATGCATTGAACTGTAACTGTAACGAAGTGAAAGTATTGTTAGAGTTAGTAGCCAAGCAAGATAATTCGGTACTAAACTACGTTTTATTTACATAGCTAGACTATATCCATAAATTATTACAAATTTAAAGTTGTCCGTAAACCGAAAAATGCCATACAATCTAAACGAGGAATTTTGTTTCGTTTCTTGGCCAACGAAGAGATGCTTTAGCTCTGTTGCAACGCGAAATCCTTGGTCGTTTGGCGAGTGAAGGATTATAACTAATAGTCCGGGTATTGTACTAAGGTCTGAAAACACGAACAAGTATAAAGGAGGAATTCATTCTCTCCTTGACCAACCAAAGAGAATTGTCTTCTCTTTTGCAATACGAAGCCTTAATCCTGTTGGGGAATTAAAGTTAAAAAATTATAACATACTTTCTCCTACAATTGTTTAAGAGTAGTTCAGGTATTATTTAAATTTAAGCATATATTTTGGGCTGTTTTATATTTTCCTACATATAAGCAAAAAAACGCAAATAGCTGACCCATCCCATGCTTACGTGAGGTTTTTATTCTCTGATTTTTTATTTGCTGCTGCAAATACCACTTTTTAAAGAAATTTATAAATTGATTTAGGTTTTACAAAAGAATTAATTATTGCAGTTCTGTTAGGGTAGTTATCACTTGGCAACAAGGTCTACTGTGCTCGTTGTATTATTTTCGATGTCTTAGACATCGAAAATAATACAACAGAACTATGATTACGCAACTTACGTAAGCATAGTTCAGCCAACGCCTACACTCGTTTTCTCAAAAATAAAAAATAAGCAAAGTTCAAACCCCATTCCTCCTAAAATACTTACATAATAGCTTAACCATCTGACAGTTTATCCCGTGATTTTCACGGGCAACACGAAAGTAGCAAAATTTGCTCCTCCCGCGATTTCCGCGGGTAGGCAAATTTTCCATCTATTTAAAAGCGCATCCCGCTTCTCCACCGTTTAACTGTCGGTAATGCATTTTCTACAATATTTAGACTTCTAGTCGTAGTTTGGTCAACAAATGGCGTTATTGTCGCCTAAATTTTCGTATTTGCATAGAGTTCACTAACTGATTTTGCAAGCGCTCCCTTTGTTATCGTTTTTTATATCCAGAATATGGCTTGTAGGAAACGTTCAGCGAGTGATTTTTATTAGTATACATGCTTTATATTTGTATTCTATAAAGTAAACCGTAATTTAATCAAGATTTATTTTCAGAATTTTTGAATTTAAACGATTACTCTTAAATTTGATTTTTATGAAAGCCTGTTCTTATGCACGAAATTTATATTAAAAAAATCTTGTTTACAAAAATGTGCTACATATTTTAACTCTCAAATACATATAGATTTGAAATATGTAATAAAAAAATATGCAATTTTTGAAGCGACTTTGATAAAAAAATTCAGCAGTGAGAAGGTTAACGACCCCTTAACCTTATAACCTTATAACCTTAACAATATAATGAATTGCTAAATTTTTAAGGTTTACGTGATAGAATTTGGGGCTCCGTCATATAGTTTTGGACATCAACAGACTTCGTGACCAAAAACGTTTAATGAAACGCTAGTCCAAGTGATGATCGTAGGCGATTTTTAACGAACTTGAGTACAGGAAAGACTATCTCACAAGAAACTTTGGCGCGAGATAGCGTACGTTTAGTAAGTATCAACTTATATGCCACATGTATGAATCATACATTAGACATTCTGATTTTAGCTCATATAGCAATTCAAGAATGCAAACTAAGCATCTTTAGCACTTTTGCTTGTCGTTACATGTCTGGATAGTTTCAATCATCTCTTCATGGTCGTTATAAAAGACTGTTTCCATAGACTCTTCTGAGATGGTTTGTTCACAGCTGTTATTGTTGGCTGAATTCAGGAATAGGATAATCAAGACCTCTTTCATTTTCGGGTGAGTCATTTGGGTGACAATCCATTGAATCCTGTCGAACAGAAGCCGGATTGGCATCGGATGCTGAAGACATTCTGAAGACACATCGGGGCACTAATTATCAAAGTACATTGCAAGCTAACACAATTCTCGCTGCAACTTCAGTTTTTCCTTACCAATCAGTGATGACAACTCTTCAAGTGCATCTTCAGAAAATTCTGCCATTCCTTCCTTTAATTTGATTAAAGTTTCTTGGATCCATCCAAGTCGTAGCAGCCAATAATGTTTCATTATGATGGAATCTCTCAGAATTTTGCTGCTGTGCTGTAAATTTCAAAGATCGTATTGAAAACAATGATTTCGAACTCTTTTATGGGTGATGAAAAAAGTATCTTGCTTCACTATGAGCAAACTCGTGTGATCGTTGTTTGACAATTGGGACCCACCCGGAAGATCTACTTCAATTATGATGTCAAGCCTCTTACCTACGAATTTCTCCTGCATGAATTCGGAGAATCGTCTGTCACTTATGTAAATTTGTTCAAATTCAGCTCCTTTTCAGAGAGGAGGCTCTCTTTGAGGGAAGAGGGCGCAGTGGGCAATCGCCCATCAGCCCACCTGGCCAGTCCGGGCCTGTTCTCGTCCACTGCTGATTTTTGAACCACTATCGAGAAAACTTAAAACTTTGGGAAATGGCGAAGGATTTAGGAGGGAAGGCACAAACACACAGATCCCTTTTGTTGATGCGAAAAGGAAGAAAATTATTGGGAATTAATCCTTGAGCATTAAAGGAAGCATGTAAAGACACAGTTTGTTATTGTTTGGTTGCAGTTTCGGATAATACAGGTGTATTTCTGATAGGTACATTAAGGTAGTCACGTCCACAAAATTACTGATAAAACAATTTTTCTATAAGGGCCTTTCAGAGATACCCTTCATTGTAACGTCTCAGTAGAATGGCTAGGTTGATCCGAATTTCTTGTAAACATGAACTTTGATTGGATCACAATAATAAAACACACCTCACAAATATTTGTGTCCTTTTTAGAAAATTGAAAACCACGATTAAATGCCTAGTGCAGCATATTAGGTTGTGAACTTAGTGCTTTATAGTTCTCCTTAGAATTTTAGGCTAGCTATGCCAATGGAAAAACATATTAATGTATATATTCCACTGGCGGATTCAAGGGGGGACAGATGGGGCGATCGCCCTCCCTTTACCCGGGACTATATCATGAAGTATTGAATTAAAACTACCACATAATTGGCTAAAAATAGGAATCGGGAACGAATCGTCTCTATCTTGACAGATTTCTGGATTCGCAATTGACATATTCACTGATAAATTGAAATAATGAAGACTCCTGCGATAGCCTTGATTGGAAATTACGAGGCCGCAAAATTAACAGTTCGAAAACCCTTATTTTTTAGAGAAATCTCTCGAAAAATATTAAAAGATATTTTACGCTTTTTTTCTTTAAAGAACTACAAATATTCGCAATTTTACAAGCAATACTTAGCATTTCATTGAATAATAACACTCTTTTCATGATTAGATCCAGCTATTAACTACAGAATCTGATAAATTATTATTTTATTCTACCTGATTTTCCTGCTACAAAATACAAGAGGCCATCTGCTCGTGCAAACGTTGCAGGATGGGAAACTGCTTGTTTGGCTGCATCGTAATCAGCAAGTATGATATAGTTAGATGAACCCCATTTCACACTAAAAGGATAAATATAAAAAAAATAGTTATTGATATACTAAAAGCTCAATAATAATGAAGAAAAAGCATGAGATAAATTAGTATATTACCCTAAATTTTGAAAATAAGCTTGAAAATAATTTTCCATTCAGCGGCTCTTACTCACATAAACGTTTTGAAAAAAGGGTTAGTTTCTCTGTTTCCTATGGAAACTGTTTTCGAATATTTGTTTCTTATGTATACCAAACCCTTTATATTTTTCTAAATTTTTTTGAATTTCTTCTAAAACGCTAAACTTTTCTAATAAAAACAGTTTTTGCGAAAAGTCGTTACAAAGCAAAAAACAAATTGGTCCACTGGAGATACTGAGAGCCCTGGAATGTACGCCACTCTAGTATTAGAATAATTTGTTTAACATCACATACCTTAAACCCAGTGAATTCATAATCAACTTATTACTTATTGTATGAATGATATTATGATCATATTGTATGCATGATGAATTGATGAGAAGATAATGAGGTGGTGTACAACTATACTAAAACATAAAGAAATATTGGATATAGAAATATATTCAAAATAATTAAAATTTTGCAAAAATGTTAAAATAATAGTAAACGTTTAAAATATGCAGTAAAACCTCTCTACAACACTATTATACGGACCGAGAAAAATTATCGTTGTAGAGGGATTTATCGTTATATCGGATATCGTTGTTGGGAGGTTTTACTGTACTAAAGTTCTAAAACAATACATGATGTTGTAAACAATTTTCGGGTTAAGAACCATGTACTTCATAGAAATTCAAACTTAATTATTCACTCTGATGTTTTCCCTGGAGGGTACCATACTGGCCTTGGCCGGAAAATGGGAACCTCTTGGCGAGATTCCAAAATATCTGATCCGTATGCAAATACGTTGGAACCTATATGCTTCTACCACACTGACGAAACCATCTTCTGGGGAAGGTTTGCAAAAAACGAACTGAAATGTCAAATTATTTAAAATATTTAAACTTTTTCATATTTTGTAAATAATGCTCGACCTGAAAATTGATTACAATTTAAAATGCGCTGTAAAAGTCTTCGCGAAACCAAAACATAATCTATTATATTTTGTAGCAATATCATATAATATAACGAAAAGCGATGAGAAGAATCAAAATTAATCAGGCGAGTAGCTAAAAATAAACTTACACATATTTCCATAACGTTTTTCCAAATCTGCAAGCATTTCGTCAAACTATCTTGTTGCCCGAAGAGGAAACTAGCCAACTATATGAACTGAAATGGGCCCTGGTGGAAACTCCCTATATTCCATCCATTTAAAAATTAACTATATTATTACCAATACCGTTGCAAAAAAAAAGCAGCAAAGTGAGATCTATCTCTAAAAATGTTGTTCTCATGATTTCATACCAGATATACAATGCCAATCAGTAATGTGTACAAGTTATTCGAGTAAGTTTTCCATCAATCGTAGAACTTATAAACTGAGGTGATGCCTGCTATTTGTTGGTCAGGATGCAATTAAGGACTCATCAGTCTTCAGCTATTTAAATATGTACCTCACGAAGGTTTCCTGGAGAAACAGGTGAAGTGGTGTGACAAATAATGACTACGTGGCATCGATGTTTCGTTTATTGGAACTGTTTGACTTTTGCTTCGTTTTGTTAAATTACGATTGTATTTGATACTTTTATCTGTATTGTTGTTTAATGAACGTCGGCCTCAAATATCTTGTAAAGTGTAAGCGGCATTGATTTCACATGAAATCATTTCCGTGAACAATCTTTTCTCCACTAAATTTTATTTTCGCTGAAAAAAAAATATATCTCCAGGAAATAAATTTATTTATTTCTTGACCCCTTTGGGTTAAAACATAAAGAAATATAGTTCGCAAAATGTATCTTTATGCATTATATATATGCAGAAAAAAATTGCCAATATGCAATGAATGTAATTTTCTGCCTTTCTTTTCGATTTTCTCAAAACTATGAAAAGTATAATTATATCCTTCTTTCACCGATGCGTTCAATGGAAGGCATCGGTCAAATCATTGGAATTACGAGATTAAATTCTCTGCTTTCCGTCGTTAGGCTGATAGGATCTGTTTGCTTGTGAAGAACACGGTAACAATAAATTGGAACTGGAATAGTTTTGCGTCCATAGTTATTTGTTAGTTTCGTGCAATGTATCACTGTATGATTTATTTATTATCAGACTTCGTTATGCATTAGTCATTTGAATCGGCGAATCCGACTCAATTGCCACTCTTTTTTAAAAGGAGGG
Organism: Dysdera silvatica; assembly: GCA_006491805.2. Lineage (NCBI taxonomy): Eukaryota > Metazoa > Arthropoda > Arachnida > Araneae > Dysderidae > Dysdera > Dysdera silvatica. The sequence continues at coordinate 42,786,904 of QLNU02015359.1, read as the reverse complement.
GAAAATTCTCCTTAGCTCTTACCCTGTTTATCCTTAGCATCGTGTTGTGTAAAACGCCGTGAAGGACGAAGTTCAGTTTTGTTCACACTTTGTCCGTACGAATTTTGTCCGCAAGAGTTAGTACTTTGTCCGTAAGAGTTCGTGTTTTGTCCCTACAGAGGTTCTAGTTTAGTGGAATGAATCATGTAAACAGTGTGCGAGTCCGTATCTAAGGATGATCACTAAGTAGGTATTTGAAATACATTATTGTGAATCAGTTTCCACTGGGGAATTTTGATCTGACCGTAAAAGCGGAGGTAACCGTATCTGAGAGGTGTCTGTTAAGAGGGCTTTCACTGTATAGGTACGTTTATCATTCAATTAGCGGGCTTGTCTCTTATACTTAGGGGAAAGTAGGGTAAAGTGGATATAGGAGGCAAAGCGGATCAGCTTAATGTTTAATAATCCAAACATAGGAGGCAACAGTGGTCAGTGCAAAAGTGTTGAAGGTGTGCGTAGGAATAAATTGCACTTATTTCAGCGCTAATGAAATACATGCGCAGCGAATAAAGTAAGAAAACCTTTTTTCCGATCGTTCATTAAAAGTTTTGTAAGTCAGTTAAGTGTCAATAAAATAAAAATTATTTCGCACTGAATTTTGTGAACTATATGCTTGAAACAGGTATTACGTTTGTTACTTTGGATAATGTTTCTGTGTCCTTCTTGTTAAGAATTAAACACAAGCAATACTTTGTTTGTCAAAACGGCGTTGAGGGCAAAGTGGATAGGTAATCTTACCGGGCCCTGGCCCCGTACCCCACCAGTTAGGGACCTCAGAATTGTTTAATTGGTGATAAAAGAATGCAATTTGCTTTTAAATATTTTTTATTGATTTTATTTATAATGTTTCAGCGGAATTTTGAATATAATTTAAATTCACACCGATTTGATTTTGAGAAACTGGCATGGAATCAATGAAATGCATCTCTAACCACATGGGCCACACAGTTTTCACTAGAGAATGGTTTTTTTTATAGTTAATGATCTGGCAACCCTGATTGCAAAGTACTTCACTTAATTGGGGTAGTGAGTTTAATTACAATTGTTTGTTGTGCTGTTTAATTAACGTCAAAACGAGCAGAAATTTTAACGAACAGCCCTATTAGGAACATTGCTGGAGCAAAACGCGAAAAGAAAACCCGGTGTGCACAAAGTGCAAGCAAGTCTAAGAATATCGCCAAGCATCTGGGCACAGGGACAAAACCTACGCCGTGGTCTTAATTTGCTTAATATGTGATGAGCCGTATTCTTATCCACCAACAGAGGACAGGATAAAGTATTCCTTCTCCAACGAATGGGTTCACGAGCAATGTACCCATTATGAAGGCATAGAAGACTATGCGGGTCTTAAACGCACTATGTAAAAACATTTTTGATAATTTTTTCTGACGAAAGCATGTTATGCATACGTTATAATACTCAGTTTTCAAAAACAACCTATCCACTTTGCTCCAGGATTGAAGTAAAGTGGATAATTTGACCTTTCTCCTTCAAACATTTTTGTTTTAAATTCAGTAATAAATAATGTCGTTAATGATACGTACTATGTTTCTTTGATGTCCACAGCAGTAAACAATGAAGTTTCAACCTTCATATATTTATTTATCACACTTTATTATTAAAATGAAATTAAGTGATCCGCTTTGCCTTACTTTCCCCTTCGCCAAATTATTTTGATTCACGAGGCTTTGTCATTGAGGAGGTTTCGTCATTCTAAAACTGAAAAAAAGCTCTGTTTGTTTGTATAAGCTTTAGGGTCATGCTGGTTTTAGGGGACATATTTATGCTATCTGGTTTTTTCTGGACCTATAGGTTTCTGAGGGATCCGAACCTCTTAGTGCCTAAGGAATCAATTTCCAAACTACGATAAGCAGTTAGTCTGTAAGCATCCATTTTTGTTTGTTGCACAACTTGGAGTGATGAACACGCGATAACCTAAGGTTCCTAAAAAATAGGAGCTGGCGCAATCCTCCATTTTGTTGTCATTGTATCACATGATCTCATTCACTGCTGTATTAAAGTTGAGTGATTTACAAGTGCGTTATTTTTAATAAAATAGGGTAAAATGGGTGTGTGCCGCTGTAAATTGTTCAAATCACTCGAGGAATAAATATAGAATATTTAGATTTGTAACAGATCCTGTAAGAAGATGAAAATAGATTATTCTTTCCAATGGTAAACGTTGTGTTACGTAACCAGATGTGTACAACAAAATGGCGGCTGAGGCGTTGACCTAGAATTCTAGTGTTTCTAGGATAACTCCACACTAGGCGAATATGTTACTACTACACCAGCAAATCGGGCCCATAGAATATTTTGATGAGAGTGTTTTTCTTTTAATAAAACTATTCGGAAATTTTGTCGCAAAAATTTACACATTCTAATTGTGCACGAGTTCGCATTTTTTTTTTCTTTTTCGGAGTGTATTTGAGAACGTAACCAACTGCTTTCTGAAACCCTCCATCAGGCCTGTGACTGTATTTTCTGCGATTTACCTGAAGATAGAAAAAAAGATTCAGTAAGTTTTTAATTTTAAACCGATTTTACTTTTAAAAAGATTCAAGGAAATTTTCGAGAATGTATTTTGAAAAAAAAATAAAATTAATATCAGAAATAAAAACTTTAATATTTTATAAAGGCAAATTGTATATATATAGAGAAAGAATAAAATTAATGTAACCAGTAAAAATATTATTAAGCTCTTTTACTTGGCGATCTACATATGGGTGTCAATAGAATTTTATGTAGTAGGGTGCATACAGAAAAAATTCCAATTGAATAAGGTTGCTGAAATCGGTAGTAAAAAATTGTTAACTAGAACCTTTAACAGATGGCGCTGTCAGCCTTCGGTAAATCGGGTAGCTTTTGTACGGGGAGAAGGATGGGTAAGTAGGTCCGTCAGGTGGTGTAATTGGATTCGCTTTCCGTAACGTCAATTTGTTCTCTGTTGCTTTTACTCCAGTCGTCCTGCATTCGTTGTGCTGTTCGACGGATGCTTGCTGAGTGCGTAATTACTTAAGAGCACGTTGGTTCGAGTTGAATATTAGCTGTTTTCGCTGATTGTGAATGTGTTCTTGTGTGCTGTATTCTGTTTGTTTTGTGAAGAAGAGGTAATCGAGTAAGATGAGACACTGACGCAACTGATGATACGACTCCCAATCCAAGTATCAATACAGATCATCAAGAAGAATGTAGAGTCGAAGAATTTCGACTCCCGCTTGATTCTAGTCTTAATCGATTGCATATCGGTTTGTATTTAGATTTGGATTCTCATACTGATGACAAACTGCAACTGAAATTACTAAGAGAGCCTTGGACTCCTACTCAAACGTATATTTTTGAAAAGGAGAGCAAACACGGGCGTTAAGGAGCATTTCGATCCGAATGGCTTACAACCTACTCTTGGTTGGCCTACTCAGCTATCGCAAATGGATCTCTTTGTCGTGTCTGTGCCCTATTTCGACCTACGGCTGATCCAAGTCTACAAGGACAATTTATCTTCTCACCCTGCCTTAAATATAAGTTTCACGAAGCTGAACAGTCTCATACGAAAAGATAGTGACATCGTGACGCGATGGTCTCTTCGAAAAATTTTGAGACAACTGTGGATAGATAGCAACTGAATGTTCATGAAGTTTTAGATTCGGCGTATCACAAGGAAGTTGAAGAAAACAGGGAGAGAATTCAATTAATTGTATCAACGATTTTGTTTTGTGCACAGCACGATTTGCTATCTTGTGGGAAAAGGGATGATGGTTCTGTTTTCACAGATCTGCTAGGTTTTAAAATTGAATCCGGGGATAACGTTTTGAAGGATTATTTGCAATCAGGAGCAAAAAGCTCCTTGAACATACAACAAAGAATCCAAAGCAATTAATTTAAACTTGTTACAATGTACTCAAAGGCAAAATACTTGAGAAGGTGAAGCGTATATTTGTTATTTTCAGTGTTGGCTGATGAGACAGCATACATATCTGACACAGAGACGTTATAAATTGGTATTAGGTATCCGCGTTGTGTCCAAGGAGACAAAATATCGATAATTTGTGAAGAATTACTGGGATATGTACCACTGAAAGAGCTAAACACTGAACCCATTTCAAAAACCATATTCGATTTCTAAATGACTTTAATTTAGGCTTAAACCTACTCGTTGGTGTACCTACTCAATGGCTGATCGCATTATTTGCGTTCAAAATTAATTAATGAGAAATGTGCAAAGGCGCTATTCTTCTACTGTGCCAGCCACATATTAAATCTTGTTATCAATGACATGAACGACGTCAATGAAGTGAGAAGTACCGCTGGGACGACGAAGGAAATCATACTTTTTTTAGAAAGAAAACACTTTACGACGGAACGGGATTCCCAATATCACTCTATTTGGTGAAACCCGCTGGTCTTCAAAGCATAAGAGTATTTGAATATTTCATGAGAACTTTCTGACTATCGTACAAGCTTTGAAGGAATTCTTAGTAAACTCACCAAACTCGCAAACAAAGGAGAAAGCCCATAAACCGTACATGACTGCAACAACTCCTACCTATATCGTGACGCTCATAGTTATTGCTATTTATTCTGCCAAACTTGAACCTGTGTGCAACCAACTCCAGCAAATAAACATGAACATAAAGTCAATAAACTAGCACGTAACTAAATTAACAAATGTCCTTCAATCTTATCTCAATAATGCCTTGATAGAGTTCACTGCCATCTTCGAGGAAGCTAAACAAATTTGCGAAGAGCTAGATATCGAATTCAAACGTACTCGAGAGGCTGAAAGTGTAAGACAGACTCAAAGATCGTATCCACCTTCTGCAAATGTAGAAGGTCTTTACAGAAGATCTATCTTCATATCCTACTTAGATTCCTCTGGGTGATCGTTTCTCTTCTACGCACGAGAAAGTATTTTCGCTTATGCAGTTCCACGCACATGCTTTGAAAAATTTGGATAAAGAGTCATTTTTGACTGTTGCAGAAGATATAGTGTTTACTGATATATTTTACCGAGCTTTATCACAGAGGCAGTAACACCGTATGAAATGTGGGAAAATGCAGCAACCCCGAATGAATCTCTTGAGTACGCAGATTTTATTCATGAAACAACACCCTTTTATACAGCTGTAGCTGAGGAAATCAAGACTGGCCTGACTCTTCCAGCAACAACATGTATCATTGACCGTTCATACAGTACATTACGGCGCGTAAAAACATGGAATCCGTCTACGATGGGAGACGCAAGACTAAGTAGACTGTGATTGCTCAGCGTTCATAGGAAAAGACTGCAAGAAAACACTACAGAATTCAGTGAAATAGTAACGAACGAATTGGACAGCAACAAGACGACTCCAGTTTTTGTTCCAACGTCCAGTTTTGCCAAAATGTATCCGATTTCCCAAAGTTCTGTAATAAACGTTAATTAATATTTATGCATGTCGGTTTTTTTCAGTTGCATGCATTATATTCTACATTATATGGTATCTTTTTCTTTCATGGATTCAGTTCCCCCTGTTTTTAATAAGCCAATGTGGTGCAAGTTCACCCCCTTGAACAACCATGGGCTGCCCGTGGATCTACCCAATTTTCTATAAAAGGATGCACAAAACTGAAAACTTAATCCGGAGATTTACTAGCAGTAATTTCGACATACATTTAACAAGTTGTTTTTTACTATCAAAGCTGCTTCAAAGCGGCATTCTTGGCAGAGAATGTCTGTGAGACACAACTTTATATATTCATACGTAAATACAAAATTGCATTACAATGGGGGTGGGTGTTATGACCCCATCAAGCCCCTCTACAAGTGATGCTCTACAAACAAACCAAACTAGCCTTAAAATGAGATGTACTCCCTCTGATTTGGTCACAGGCTTTGCATCGACGTTTTATCCTTTCATCTGGGGATAAAATGTATCGGAGGACATTTCTCTAAAAAAGGAAATTTTCAGCTGCTGGAGAAATCTGTGGAGGAACAAAAGACATAGCACCAAAAGCAGTGAATATAAAGAAGGTCCAGAATTGCCTCGATAATTAAATAACGTGACAAGAATTCAAAGTTTTTGTCAATTTACTCTCACCGTAAAGATTTTCGAGGTTAATAATAATTTACTGAATAATAAGATTATTGATCAATGAAAAGAGTGATTGGATTGATACAGAAACAGAATGCAAAGCGAACGTAAAAAGAGCTTTATGTAAAATAAAGTTTGAGATTTCCAATAAAACAGAAAAAATAATAGTGTATAATTGCAAAAGAGCGTTATCAAAACAAAACATTAATCACCTTGCATCCGGAAGATTAATGGCACAAGTCGTATAATAATTAATATTGAATAAACCGGAAATTATGACATTCAACATTCACAGAAACTGGTTGTTTTATTTATTTTTTTGGTGAATTACAGTTAATTGTGACGATTAATTACTAGAGACAATTGATTTTAATATAAGGGACTTAAAAAATTGCAAACATTAAAATGAATCTCGTTAACGTATTACTGCTCATAATAACTCTCCATTAATTGATAAGAGACAAAGCGAAGAAAATGAGGATGCCTCAGCGAGCTGTTAATATGTGAGTTTAAGAAAATTTATTAACAAAATGTTTGGACGCTGCGCAAGGGACAAATAATTAAAAAGTAAACTAGTTCATGAACAAATTAAAATTAAAAACTGCCCTTCTAGAAACGCGTCCTGTTTTAATGGAAGAGTACACGTTTTGAGGTATGTTGTTCGATTGTTTTGATGCAAGTTATTAGGTAAATCAAAACGCTCCTTCAAAACATTATATCTAAAGGACATACACTATATTATCCGGACATATATAGGTCAGCCAGAAAGTAAAGTCAGTTGAGCTCTTCGAAGAAAACAAAATAGGTTCGAAATTATAGAACAATATTTTATTTTCATGAAAGTACATTTCAAAAGCTACTTTGCGACATAATGTCACCCTTTATTTAAACATGTGTCGTGGCGTGGCATAAGTTTTTCTATGCCTTCTGCGAAGAACTGCGTTCAAATGTGCGATGTCCACTGTTGGGTTGCAGCTTCCATCTTCTCCTCATCTGAGTAATATTGTCATGTTGAAGGTTCCTCATTCAAGGGAGCGAAGATGTGAAAAAGTGATATGGACATTATTACAGGGAAATTAAACTAACTGCTTGACTGACCCTCGTATATTGTAACTTCGGATCTCCCAACGAATTTTCATGACCGCAATTCAAGGATTTGTGTACAGTCATCCCCTGAGTTGCGGAAGGAATGCGTTTCGTAAACCTTTACCTAACTTGAACTTTACGTAGTTCGCACATTTATAAATATTATATACAAAGTGTAGAGAAAATATATAAAAGAATATAAAAACAAACTGAAATAACATTTTCAAATAAAAAAATTCTTTTTGACACCTAATTATTGTATCGTTTTCCTGTCTTCGTGTATATATATACACACATAAGAATTATTTTAGAACTTTCTTCTAAAGTAATTACAGACCTTTGTTTTTCAGATGTATTAACAGTGCCTTCATTTTGCGTTTGGAATTCATTTAAATTTTAAAAACTAACGAACAATATCCGTAATAAACAACTAACCAGGAGAAATAGACCACCACTGCCAACGACGTAATATAAAGCTACACTATATGCCCAAAAGTATCCAGACAATTTGGATTTTTTGTTTTTTTTTTCGAATTTCTAAAAAACCACTCGGCCAATTGTTCTCTAACTTTGGAGGTATATATAAACACTTTCCAATAAAATTTCGGTGACTTGTGCATTTAGGGGACCACCCACATATTGACAAAGTGAAAAAATATATTTGATCACCCTGTATCATAAAAAGCTGGAAATTATTTGTAACTTTCAGAAAATATTTAACCAGCTATGCTTAATGCCTGTGTGCATTTTCGTAAACCAAACATGTATATTCATGAAGATACAAACGTTTCTTTAAGAAAACCCAAATTTTGTCACATATTTTTTGCTTATAATATCCACAATTTTCAGTCAAATTTCACGAAACTTACAGAACATTTGTCAACGTACAAGAAAAATATTATACTTAAATTAGAAATTAATATATTGAATACACGATGAGATATGAGCATTTGAAGAAAATAATTTTTTACTGTGCATGCGCGAAAGATATGAATAAATTTCTTTCATAATTTTATAAACAATACTATACGGGGAAAAAACAGTGGGATATCTTGAAAATTCAGAAAGTTACCGATGATAAAGTGTATTTCTTCAATTTCTTGTATTTCTTCAATTCTTTGAAAATAGTTATATGATAATGGGGTTTTCCACAAATTGTCATATTTCAAATTACCAAACCCCCCTTGTATTGTGATGTATGCAAATAAGGATCAAAAGTATTCGGACACCCCTCTACGTGGTGGATTCTGTTAGTGACGTCAAATTTCTAGCTCTCAGACAAGTATAAAAGAAGTCTGACGAGTTAACAATTATAATTTCAAAGCTAGAAAAGTAAAATGGGAGGAAAGGGCGAGCTAAATGATTTTGAACGTGGTGAAGTCATTGGTTGTCACCGCTGTGGAAAATCTGTTCGTGAGATTTCTGTGATGTTACGAGTGCCCCGTTCCACCGTTAATGATGTTATCGTAAAGTGGGAACATACGGGGACTACAACGGTGCATCCACGACCTGGTCGACCACTCCGTCTAGTAGACAGGGAACGCAGAGTGATGAAAAGAGTTGTGAAAGCGAACCGCATGAAATCGACGGAAAATCCGATTGTGCGGATTTTCAAAAAGCCTCTGGATGCAACGTCAGCACAAAAACAGTTCGTCAGGAACTGCAAAGTCTTAGTTTTCATGGCCGAGCAGCTGCATATAAATTGCATTGAATTCCAAATTTTGCATTGAATTCCAAGCATTACCGCAACTACTGACAAGCGTCGATTATAATGGTACAAAGAGCGCAAAACATGGAGCCTGCAGCAGTGGCGTGAAGTGTTATGGAGCAATGAATCACGGTACACTATTTGACAATCAGATGGTAGAGTCTGGGTGTGGAGAATGCCGGGTGAACGCTTTTTATATGACTGTATTGTGCCGCAAGTTAAGTTTGGTGGTGGAGGAATAATGGTTTTAGGCTGTTTCTCATGTTTCGAGCTTGGCCCCCCCTGATTCCTTTGAAGGGAACTCTGAAGACGGGAGGCTATCTCGACATTTTGGATAATTTGATACAGCCAACATTGTAGCAACAGTTTGGAGTGGGTTCATTCTTGTTTCAACAAGATCGTGCTCCTATCCACACAGAAAGGGCTGTATAGAGCTGGTTTGCTGACATGGATGTTGAGGAATTGGACGTGCCTGATAAGAGCCCAGACCTAAATCCCATAGAACACCTATGGGATGAATTAGAACGTCGACTACGAGCTAGGCCAAAATGCCCCACATTGGCGCAAGAGCTGATTAATATTCTTTTGCAAGAATGGCATGCAATTCCCACTGAAAAATTCCAGAAACTAGTAGATAGCCTCCCCGATAGAGTGGCAGTCATCATTGCAGCAAAAGGTGGCCCCACTTCATACTAATTTTTGACTTCTTGTTGGTTTGTTGTATTTTTATGGCACAAGGACAACAATGGTCATTCTGCACCAAGCAAGGTTTTTGACTTCTGTAAAGGAGAAGCAAAACATGCAGGTGTCCAGATACTTTTGATCCTTATTTGCATAAATCTGGAATATTTCATTTTCAGAACAGGGGTGTTTGGTAATTTGGAATATGACAATTTGTGGAAAAAACCCTTATCATCTAGCTACTTTCAGAGAATTAGAGAAATACGGCTCACTATATCGTCGATAACTTTCTGAATTTTCAAGATATCCCACTGGTATTTTTTTTAAGTTGCCCTATACTATTGACTACAAAATTATGAAAGAAAGTTATTCATATCTTTCGCGCATGCGCAGTAAAAAATTATTTTCTTCAAATGCTCATATCTCATCGTGTATTCAATATATTAATTTCTAATTTAAGTATAATATTTTTCTTGTACAGACGGTAATATTTTTTAACGTTTTGACGTTTTAAACGTTAATGATGAAGAGAAGTTAATTATGACATTAAAACCAGGAAATTCGAATATACAGTTACCAACAATGTAACCAACGATGAATTTTTCAATATCCTCTCCGAAACTCACATCAGAATATGCCATGGAGGAAGAACGCTTGTGCTTAAAGAATTGCAAGTTAAGTACAAAAATCTTATATATGAAGTTGTGATGTTGAATTTAAATTTATGTAGATAATGTGAAAATGGAACGTAGCGCACCTAAAAAAGGTATTGATGTGAAACCAGTGGTCAGTTCGGAGTTAAACTCAAGATGTCAAGTAGATCTGATTGACTTGCAGTCACACGGGGATGGCGAATATATATTAATAATGGTATATGAAGACCATTTAACGAAATTTGTCCAGTTACGATCTTTGAAAACTAAGACAGCTGAAGAAGTAGCATCTCACCTTCTTCAAATATTTTTAGCATTTTGCGCCTCAGCTATATTACATTCAGATTATGGTAGGGAATTAAGTTATCGAGTGATATCCGAACTATGCGCTATGTGGAAAGATGTTAGGATAGTTCACGGAAAGCTCTGTCGTAGTCACACAAGGCTCAGTTGGAAGGGCCAATCAGGATATATAGAATATATTAATTGCATGGATGAACGATAACGATACAAATAAATGGTCAGATGGTTTTCCCTTTGTTCAATTTGCCAAGAACACAGCATACCACGAAGGAATACGCCAAAGTCCTTATGAAGCCCTGTTTAGCGCTAAACCAGAAAGATGCATAACATCGTCATCTTTGCCAGGAGAGAAAATCGCAAATATCGAAACCGAAGAACCGCTTGAAGAAATTGTTAATACTTTTGAAGAAAATTTGAGCAGTGACCATATCGAAAACCATATTCCAAAGGAAAATATTGAAGAGGAGCTTCAACCTACCACATCTTCATATCCAGCCCTGACTGAACAACACGAGTTTATTTCTATGAAAAGAGCAGCGGCGAAATAGAATCTTCTACTGCAAGCAACGAAAATGTTACGAACCTCAAAAAGAAAAATTCCTCCTGCTCAAGTTGGTGATACCGCACGAATACAAGTTCCTGATGTCGACAGTGGTCGTACAGATGCCCGACACATGTTGGTGATTGTTGTTGGAATAGAAGACTCCGACTTTTATAAATTAGCAAAAAAAATGGTACCCTCAAGCAGCTTTATACCCATAATCAGTTCGTAATTTGTAAAGAGAAGTTACTTTCCATAGATCAGGTTTCTCCTCAAGAAATGTCGCTAAGAGAAGCAGCTGCAACTAGTTCGAGAAGCGGAGGGCAAGGCTATACACGCTGTAATTGCAAAAAGAAGTGTTTTAATACTGAATGCAGTTGTAAAAGCAAGGGACTCTTGTGCAATTGATTTTAAGATGGAGTAACATTAATCATATAATTAAATAAGTTTATTATTGGTATTATTTTCTTTTCTCAGTTAGAATTAGAATGTACTGTTCGTTTTAAGGTTCAACAGTTTATTTATATGTGCTGTTACTTCAGCTTTCTCCTATTTTGACATATATATATATATCGCAATATATTTTAATAATACAGTATGATTTAAAAATGATTTTAAAAGTAAAAAAAAATAATTTTATTCAACGTTCACCATGGTGAACATGGTGAATATCGACATTGACCGGTGTAAGTCAGAAATAATGATATTTAGCAAATATTTCGGACATACACCAAGCGACTATGTGATTGTTGACATTCGCCAGATTTTGGTCTTTCACCGTAACATATATACATACACTTCGAGACAAATTTTGGCAATTTTTGAAAAAACAGACCGAGTGATTAAAAAAAATGAGATATTTAAACAACCATACACTGTACAAAAAGAATATATTTTTTATATTAATTTACAATGTTTTGGCTACATAACCTTTCTGTAGTTTCAAAAATGCATGAAATTTTAATGCTAATAAAAAAGGAAATGTACACACTACTCGAGACAAAAATATGGAAATTCTAAATATCAAGACAAAAATATGGAAATTTTCTTGCTGGTACTTGATATAACCACCCTTGGATGTGATAACTGTTTGGATTCTACGAGACATGAACTGCACTAACTCTTGACAATCATCACCTGTGATTGCACACCAAACATCATGAATTGTTTTCCTTAAATCATCCATTGCAACTGATTTCACTTTAGCAATAGCCCTTTTCATTTTTTCCCAAACGTTTTCAATTGGATTAAAGTCAGGACTATTGCCTGGCCACTTGAGAACAGGGATATCGTGTTCCTGCAACCATGCCGTAGTATTCTTGGCTGTATGATATGGTACTCCATCCTGTTGGTAAGTGTACTTTTAATGTGAAAAATAATAATTTGCACTTCGGATGAGGTGATCTGAGAAAATTTCGGCATAATAGGGATGTTCACATTCCTATTAAGGAAACAAAGACTTCCATTACCTTAAGCACACATGGAGCCATATGCTATCACTCTTGGAGGCAATTTGATCTGACTTGAAACAGAGGATGAATGGAATTTCGCTTCCTTGCGAAGCACTGCTTTTGTTTACCATCATTAAACAGACAAAATCTAGACTTGTGCACTAGTATTTGCAATTTTCGAGATGTATTACGTAATTGCGAATTTACGTAAGTCATGGGTAACTGTACTTGGGCAATGGATATGGGAGTTCAGAATTCATGGATCGGATCTTCGTTTCGGCAAGGGTAATGAATCTGGCATGATGATATATTTGACAAATTTAAAAAAAAACACTTCATATATTGAGAAATATTTGAAAGAGTATATTCGCATAGAAGAATTCAAATTTAATCATTACTCTATTCTATGAGGATGACTATGAGCAATATAACGAAGATTAGAACAAATTATCGGTTTTGATTCTAGCACAGCGTGGATTTTAAATGACCTCATCAGTCTTTAATCCAGTATTTTTAACAGAAGCGCCAATTTAAAGTGACATTCCTGGTCATTATGTCTTAAACTGTATTGTCCATAAATTTTTCCATGAAATGGAAATGGCTAGAAAGCTTTAATTAAGTAAAGAGTACTTAAAAAAAAAGAAAATTTAAAAGACGATTGCAGCACTCTGATACAAACAAATTACTTGAAATTGAATTCTATTTCCTATGCTATTGGGTAATGCAATAAGACTTTTACGCTGTTGTTGGTTGTGTATGGGTTTAATCACTGTTTCCAGAGACTTGCATGTTATTGCAGGCAATTATGAGTCTTTCAGGGACATTTCCATAAACACAACGCATTCGAAGTAAATATTCAGATCTACAGTGGGGCAGAAAACTGCATTTAAAATTATTTTATTTCTTAAAGTTCGCTCTCATATACTTTACATTCTTTTTTATATTTTTTACCACGCGCCTTCATAGTTTAGTTCTGCACATACACAGTTCTTGGCATTTAATAATAATTTACACTATATGAACACACTTTCGAATACAATATAATCTGTATATAGCAATCCTATTTATAATAATCTGTCTTCAACCATATTTTCCCCCGTCCGGAAAGATATACAGGGTGTATCTAAATTAATCGTCGGAACTTCATTGGGTAATAATATCCATCAAGATGAACAGTATTAGATGTGGAACCTAGGGGTGTAAACCACTTGCAACACCGATTCGAAAATCGTCTAGTATGTACAAATATTTACAACCAGTGCCTGAGACACACAAGATGCGATGCCCTAATCGCCTACGCATTGGAGCGGCTACTTTGAGTTGTATTTTGCGCTTCTCATGCACTGGTTGTAAATATTTGTGCATGCTAGAAGGTTTTAGAACTAACGCTGTGAGTGGTTTGCGATTCTAAGTTAAATAACTAATATTGCTCATCTTGATGGGTATTATCGCAATTAAAATTCTGACCATTAATTCAGTTATACCCTGTAGTATGTCATCTGTGTATAACGATGTTTTCTCGATGCCTTAGCTATTGTTATAGCGAGGTTATATTGTACAGGGTGGCCATAAAATAACTTACCCTATTATGGACGTTCTAGAGAGAAATGAGGTAAAATGATATGAGCAATGGATTTGGAGGGTAGTTTAATGAGAACAAAAGGAAGTGATTTTAATTTAGTTCCAAACTTCACTATCAGTGGGAAAGTGGTGCATTCGAGGCCATAATTGCTGCCAGTTTGAATTTCAGCCAGTGTGAATATTCTGAATTTTACAGAAAGGTTTTATTTTGCATAAGGAACGTGGTTCTATGCAAATGAACGAGACTTGTACACCTATCGGGACACTTTTCTCCCTGGTAGCGAAATTTGGAACTAAATTAAAATAGCTTCCCATGGTCTAATTAAGGAAACCTCCAAATCCCTTTCCGATATCTCTTTTGAACATCGCCTTACAACGTCTACATCAAGGTAAGTTATTTTTATGACCACACCCTGTATATCGGAAGATTATATATATATATATATATATCTTGCTGTATAGTAACATAAAATTTACTCAGATCTGAAAAAGAGTGAGAAGTATTTATTGTTTAAATATCTGGTCTAAATCACAGTGAATATGTTTGTTCGTTTGGATTTTGGGTCACAAGAGCATCTGGGATAGACTGAGCTAAACAACGTAAACGGTGAATATATAATTTACAATGTTCGCTGTTAATTGTGGGAAAGAATAGAACTCAAGAGAGCTGGAAATAAAAAATGGCAGGATTATAATAAATTGAGGGAAGAAACTTTGCCAAGAAATATTAAGTTTTTATCATGAAATAAATTTAATAATGATCAGTATTATATCAGGCATAACTTATTTAAAAAATGTTTCAGTCGTTCAACGCAAAACAATTGTTTTAATGAACAATTTCGGAAATTTTTCCCTTCAAATGGTCATTAATTAGACCAAATGAATGATTATTTTATTTAATTGCGTTTTGAATAAACATTTTTGAAAAATGAAGAGACGATTAAATCTACGTACACAGGTTTGTTCGCATTTATAAAATATATGTATTTTTATGTTTTAAATTCTCCTTAAGGAAAATAAACAACCATCAAAAAATATACTAGAAAAATATTAGTTTAATAATTGCTCATATTTGAGCAAATTTTTGTGAAAAAATTACGTTTTAATTTTTTTTCATTAGGTAAAAATCTTATTCTCCAATGACGGTATTGCTGAGTTGACAAGTATCGATATGTATGCTAAAGCTCAGAGAATTAAAATAATTAACTACAAAAAATTTACCCACCGCACCAAAGAAGGAATATTAAATAAAATCCGGAAATTAGTAAAGTATGGAGAATGATTACGAAGATATGAGGAGACTTTCTCAAAGGGAGATATTTCCTTGAGGTCTAAAAAACAATATTTTTGACATCGATTGGATCAACGTACAACATTTTTCATAATTTTGATTTATTAGCAAAATATTTTGCCAGTTCAATGCTGAAAATAAATTTTTGAGTTTCAACATAAAAATCGATTTTTTAAAATTTAATTTGTTTGAATTAAGTCATTATATATACTGTTTTTGTTATATTATCGTTTTTACACCATAAAAGGGTGCTGTTGGATCTAGAGCCGCTAATATTCTGTTGGTATTTAGTTTTCACCTTTTGTGTGAAAACATCATCGAGAATCGAAACATCTCGATGATGTTTTCGAGAATCAAAAACGCTGAGAATCAAATCGAGAATCAAAAACATCGGCCGAGATGATGTGGATTAGAAGAATCATAAAATTAGTTGAAAATACGAATGTGCCTAAAAATAATCTTATCTCGCATAAAAATAAGAATGTAGTCCAAATAATAGAATTACTAGTGTCATTTATATAGAAAATAAAAAAACAAACATTATAATCTTTAGAATGAGAAGAAAGTGGATGGTGGCATTTTATTCTCAGTTAGCTTTGATTTTATTAAGAGATTCAATTTAAAAGACATTCAGAAAGAAACTTAGAAATATATTTGTTAATATTGTTTATTCTTTATATTCAATTCAAATTATGACGTGTTTTAGACTACGTAACTATTTTATTCTTTGTCACAAAGCAAAATAAGCCAGCACCGAACCTATCATCCAATTGCATTAACTATCAAAATATTCATCAATATTTGTTTTGGATTGCATTTTCATTCATACCGCTTCACGAAGCATATTTTCTTATCAGTAGCCAACTTCTCGCATATGCATCCACAACACTCAAATTCGTCTGATGTTCCCACAGGACTGACCAATTGAAATTTTTGCATAATGGAGGTGAAGTATAAGAAGAGAGAAATTACGGCCACCTCATCTCCAGGGCATCTGCGCTTCCCTGTAATAAAATAAAAAAAAATCCACTACCATATCAACCAAAAAGTTTCCTCTTTTTCTTGGTTAGAAATAAATTATATAAGTAACGTGTAACTTCTTGTGGAACTGTACTTCATGGGCGACGATAAAATACCGAAGGCAAAATTAGTGTTTCAAAGCACTTGTTTACAAACTCATAAAACCAAAACTCTTCCCTTTTTAATCTTGTGCACACGCATGGATCTGTATAAATGTTATCTCTGTGTACATAGTATTATTCTTTTTGATGCTAGTCCACGTTTATTGTGTACATGTAGTACACATTATTTTATTAGTACCTCGAAGTACATATGTAGCTTTGTGTTTGCTTCCACGGATAAACGAATATTCAGTTAATCGAATGAAATTCTCTCAAACTCTCGATACTCATTTAATCGGAGTCGACTGTACATCGAACTCGCCACCAATGAAATAGAAACTACGAACAAGGCTCTCAACAAACTTCTGTAATGAAAAGAGACGTCTGTAAATAATGTAACGAAATATTATTTTAATTTTAAATTATGTTTCGTTTTGCATCGTTTTTAAACAACCAAAATTAGTTTCTCAAAATGAAATACTTTGCTAAATTCAAACACATCGAAGAGAAACTAAAAATAAGAGTTGTTAATGGGACATACATTAATTGGCAAAGTCATGAAAAGAAACTGACTGAAGGCAGGAAAACTTCTGCATTTGATAAAAGTCGAGCCTTAAATTCCTGGTAGTCCATTTAGACTACAAATTAATTTAAATTGCATACACACCAGACTCACTGCAAGCAAAGTCAGGGTTATTTAGCTAATTAGTCTAATTGCATTCTTAAGATGAATAGCAGCATGTGCATACGTAACAAGTTTTTCGATATGAAATCAAAATAAGAGCTACGGTATCGTTCACTGCCTACAAAAATTATTTGTGCACTGTACTTTTGTGTTATGAGTTTGCAGCAAGTGTTATTATAATTATAGTAGTATAACGCGTAGGCCTAATAATAAGCACTAGAATTAAGAGTAAATATATGATTCGGAAACAAGAAAAAAGTAGGGCTAAACAAAGTTTTTCCATACTCATTACATATCTCGTTTTAAAGTGTAGAGAATGTTCAAAATGCGATTGGACGTGACCTTAGAAGGTGATTTAAAAACGACCTATCCTTAAATATGTATAAAATATGCATTTGGTCAGTGGCATACGCAGGAGGTGTTGCTGGGAGTAAGCCACATTGCGTTAAAATTTTAGACAAATATGCACATAAGAACTTATGTGGCGGTAGCACTGCAGACCCCCCCAAGCGCAGGGTAGCGAATGTTTATATTAAAAGTTTGCTTGAGTTTCACGGAGCAAGAAAATCAAAGGTCATGCTGCGCCGGGACCTACAGTTTTCCGAGGAATCCGAACCTCGCCAAGGGAACCAACGCCAGACTACGGCTTGGAGGAAAGCGTTCTTTTTTTTTTGAAGCAGCTAAGAGTCGAATCCAGGATAACCGCACGCTAAGTAAACGCGTTACCACTGCACTACCGCAGGGCCCTTTACTTAAAGCGTGAATGTGTTTAGAAGTGAATATATGTGTAAAAAAATATTACATATATTCTAAGTAACCAAAATATTTTGCTATTCAGTTCATCATTTTTTAAAATAATACATCATTGAGGTTTTTTCAACGAGTTACATTCGTCGACAAGCGAAAAAGGAGGCGTAAGTTTGAAGAATGAAACAGGCCAATGAGGAAAGCTCTAATCGTTTTTACTCCCTTCAGCTTAGTTTTTAGTCTCGAGCAGGGAGGGACATCGTACCCCAAGCCCCCATAATATAATTAAAATAATGAAATAGACAATGCGTAGATTTTTCATTAATTTCAGTTGTTTGGTAACATATTAGCACTAAAGGCCAATGTTGGTACGACAAATTATTATACTTATTTCCCCTCTCTCTGCTAAATAGAGGATTCGGTTATAGCTTTACAGCAGCATGATGAACGAACATTAGCAACAGCAATTAATATAATTTACATATTACATCACACATTCACCTGCAGCTATGTTCCGAATTTTCTTATGGTCCCTAATTTTTAGGCCTATAATTTTACAAATTTTTCATGCTGCATTATCGAGAGAAAAGATATTGTCCGTTCGCGGAAAATTGACCAGTGGTACCATTAGAATTCACGGGAGCTGACGTCACAAACGGGTTGGTTTATTACAGTAGAGAGAAGGGTGTCATTTTATAACTGTTTTTTCGCACATGTTTTTTTGCGCCAAAAACCAGTTCTGAAATAACGCCCTTCCCTCTACTGTAATGAATCAACCCGTTTGTGACGTCAGCTCCCTTGAATTGTAACGGTACCATTAGTCAATTTTCGGTGAACGGACTATACCTGTGCTCCATAACGTTGGCGTACCTAGTAAGGCATGTGCGTGCACTTTATGATAAAATTATCTATTACGCAAATGTCTATGTCAGAGTAGGAAACATGTCTTAGAAAATTTATTTATGCGTGTATGCTTCAACGTCTTTTCTTAAAACGTTTTGGAATTTATTTAAATTTAAATTAAATTACGCTAATTTAAAATTAACAACGCTACTTACCCCAAGAGAGAGAGGGGAGAAAGTATCCAAGTTTTGAAACTGAGTCCGTTCTTCGTTTAAGAATCTTTCCGGTCTAAAAGTTTCAGCATCTTTGTGAAATTGTTTGTTTCGCGCTATACTCCAAAAATTGATGCAAATATGAATTCCTTTAGGGATCGTATATCTGGACACTTTCGAAGGTTCTCTGGCTCTGTCAAACTGCAAAAGAAATTGCATGAACATGTACTTACCATTTCGGTTTCATATTTATTTGCCCATATTTTCAAGCTAGTACTACATGTACAGAAATTCATTTTATACCTGAAAATGTGTACTCACATTAGAATATGTACATACACAGCAGCGTAGATCTAAGAGATGTGTACACGGGGTTATCCAAACACAATGACCGCAGTTTTGATTCCTTAAATATTGATCCTAGACATATGTATTAAATTGGAAAGTGGCGTAAAAAAAGGTGCAGAATTTTATGAAATCGATTAAAATTTACAGAGGATTACTTTATCAGGGAACACAAAATTTAAATTTTTATACGATCCCTGTACATAAAAATTTTCAGTGAGTCAAATCCCGTACTCCAATAGGTCAATATACAAAATTTCAGCATTCTAGTGGAAAAAAAAACTAGCGATATGCAAGCTCAAAATAACTGACTTACACCACGTTTTCAAGGGAGCAATAGGTATAGTTCGTTCGCGGTGAGTTGACGCCCAGTCCCGTTAGCAGACGGCTTGTTCCGTTGCAGTAGAACTCGTTTCTCGAGCGCGAAAAACGAGGCGGCGCCAACTCACCGCGAACGAAATGTACATGCCGGGAAGAGGGAAATACACGCTGCTAAGACACGTTACTTTGGGTTTTCCTATCTATGATTCTTTTCCCACTAGAATTCTGAAAGTTTGTGTATTGGCCTATTAGAGTATGGGGGAATATTTGACTCATTGTACATTTTTGTGTACAGGGACTGTATAAAAATTTAAATTTCGTATTTCTTCAAAAAATAATCCTCTGCAACTTTAATAAATTTTATAAAATTCTGCACCTTTTTTTTACGCCGCTTTCCAATTTAATACATATGTCTAGGATCAATATTTAAGAAATTAGAGCTGAGGGCAATGGTTTTGGGACGCCCTGTATATATACTGTTTGCAAAAGGTTATGGATATTGTCGTTTTGAAAGTAAACAGTGGTGAAATGCAAATTTAGCGAATAATGGATATCTACTACAGGCATTGGTGACTACGTGACTTACAGAGGCTTGTTTACTTTTAGATAGTAACTAGAGTAGTCACTAGGCAGTGAAGATAGCCCCATTCACTGCGTTGTCCTTGTAGAACCTAACAAAAGTAGAAGATGTTTACTTACAAAATGACAGTGTCATTACGTAAGCAGGCCAATTTTCACGTGAAAGTTAAATCAATGCGTATTGGCCAATACTAGTCCGAAAGCCTGTCCAGTTCCTGTTTCTGAAGATAAGTCGACGCTAGATTGCGTGCACAGTGAAAAATGCGATAATAATGACAATGGCTTGCTTTCGGATCACTCTCCTATCTCAAATACTAGAACTAGTACTGTGTCTAATAATGTTCTAAGAGCGCCACATTAAGCTTGGGTGGCAAATTTTTGGCATGTTTTACCGCAGTAATGCTGTAACTCTATTCCACATGGCAGCACACACAAACCAAATTCTGAATGTTCATTTAGCTATCCAACTATTAATGCAGATAAAGCAGATATTTTCGTGATGCTCTTTCTATTTTAAAAGGATTTCAGTAGTCACAACTATATTTGTACATTTAACTCCTGTGACTTGCAACAATTCCTTGTTGCGATTTTCAAGAACTGATAACAATTCTTTCTGATCGTCAATTATTGTAAATGTTAATTACAACAATTTCAATCATAAACATAAAATGCGCGAATTAAATCTAGGTGCCAACATGTTTTTCTCATCAGACGTAACCTTGCATGCAGTACCTAGCAATTTAGGAGATGGACGGACAGTAATATTTGGACAACCAAGCATCGTTTGAAAACTGTTTATGGTGTACCACACCAGTCGAAGGACCACCAACTTGAAAATCGAACATCTACCGAAACAGAAACGGAAAATGAAACGGTTGACTTTCCAAATGGACTAAATATGAATGTAACAAAAGTATAAATTGAATTCACACATAAAAAAATTACGACAGTCATAAAATTTTAATCATGTATCAGTACTATGGGTTTTTCATAGGATGTTATTGTCCTTCGCTGAGTTAACACAATCGCCAAACTGGTCCACACAGAAACCACCGTGGCATGTTTTTGGGAAATTTTTCAGAGAGAGAGAGAGACAGAAAAAGGGTGTCTTTTATTTATATTACAAATGTGAGAACAGTGAACTTATTTTGCGGTTAAGGAGATACTACACCATTTTAAAACGACATCTTCAGCAAATAAATTTGACTATTGAAAAATTCGCGCAATTCTAATGTATACAGTTTTCTTCGCGCAGTGTCATTTAGAATCACCCATTTGGAGATGGTTTAAGTTTTCAAAAGTGGGACTAAATTTTACGAATATTCCATGCAATCGCCAAATGGTGCCCAGCGTCAAGTTTTAAGAATGCAGCTCTTTAAATATCCCCACAGCCAAAAGTCACAAGGGTTAAGATCGGGTGACCGAGGCGGCCAAGATGTTGAAAATGACCTGCTAATCACTCTGTCATCCGAAAAGTTTTGCCGTAATAATGTTTGAACAGGCAACGCGATGTGCGGGGGTGCACCATCTTGCATGAAAATTGTAGTGTCAAGACAATTTCTCTGTTGAAGCGAAGGAATGACAAAGTTCCAGAGCATAAATGCATACCTAGAGCCAGTAACAGAACATGTCATTGGCCCCGAGGCCGTATTTTCTTCAAAGAAGTAAGGACCAATGACGAAAGATGAGGTGAAGCTACACCACACTGTCACTTTTGGAGCATGCAACGGAATTTGTTGATGAACGTGGGGATTTGTGTCAGACCAAATACGGCAGTTACGTATGTTTACAGCGCCATTCAAGTGGAAATGGGCCTCATCACTCCACAGTATCTGCCAAGGCCATTCATCATCCACTGTCATCCGAGCAATGAACATCAAAGCAAATGTTTTCCGCACGTCATTATCACCAGAAAGCAATTGCTGAGTGTGGGCTATCTTATATGGATAAAACTTCAGGACATTTCTCATAACTCTCCACACTGTCGTATATGGCATGTCCAATTCCCGTGATATCGCACGTGCACTACTGCTACCATGTGCACTTGCTGCTTCCTGCTCCACTACTGCAGTTGCAATTTCTTCAAATGCTGCATTTGTGGTGGTTTGCGGCCTCGTCCTGATTTAATGGCGAATGTTCCAGATTTTTGAAAATGTAAGATTATTTTTCGAAGATTTGTAATTTTCAGAGGGCCTCTGCGTAAACCTTTTACCTGTCGAAATGCTTTAAGTGCCGCAGAAGCATTGTTATTTCGTTGATAAAAGAGCTTAACAAGTAACGCGCGATCTGGTAAAGTAAGTTTCATGACGGAGTCCTCGTATGGTGGAAAAATGCTTCACGACTCCTTATATAGGCAGAGGATGTTGCGCATGTTAAGTAATATGTAAATTGCCTGCTCCGCAGCGCCATTTCCTCCCCTAGCGGCCGAAATATGAACTCAATTTTTTCTTTCAGAAATCGAAACCGCATACTCAGGGGAGCATGTGTACGAAATTTGGGTGAAATTGGCCGAGTAGTTTTCTCTGGGGAGAGGTCTAAATACCTCCTGTTTAATTTGGATTGTCCGGTATATAGAGGCAACGATAAATGCAGTAAACAAAAATGCTGAAATCCCTCTGTTAGTAACAAACGCAACTGACCGCCCTGTTTATTTGGACAAAAATAAAAACATATGCACTATTGATGAATTTTGTGTGAAGAATGTGATGCGAATTCTAGTCATAGAAAACAATGAAAGGCCACTAGCGAAAGAGGACTTCAATCTGAGTGACTTGAAGCCCAAGGATAATTTATTGAAAATTCTATTAAGGAACCCAGATGGCTTTGCACGCAATTTGAGTGAATTAAAAAGTCGTAATATTTTTCCATTACAAATTCATTTCAAGGACACTAAGCCAATATTCACGAAGTTTTATTCAGTTTCGATTCATCTTAAAGATGAAATGAAGCGTCAAATAAATGACCTTCTAAAAGCAAACATCATCAGAAACAGCCACTCCCCTTTTGCCGTGACCTGTTTTCTCGTTAAACAAACTAACAAATACAGGTTGGTTATAGATTACCGGAAATTGAATGAGCAAACGATTAGGGACCCCTACTTGAAACCCTCACTGAAAGACACGTTCCGAAATTTGAGAGATGCAAAATATTTCACTTCTTTGGACATGTATTCAGAGTATGATCAGTGCGCAATTGACCCAAAATATAGGCAGTTAACTGCCTTTACGTCCCCGTTCGGAATGTACGAGTTTAAAAGGGTTTCTCTAGGAGTAAGAAATGCGCCATCTTGCTTTAATAAAACGATTGGCCGTGTTTTACAAGGTTTGGACGAATGCGGAGTTTTAGCCTATTTGGACGGTATTCTCGTAGTGAGCAGCAGTATCGATGAGCAGTTAGAAAGTCTCCAAAACATCTTTCATAGATTAGGTAAATTCGGCTTAAAACTAAACCCCTCGAGGTGTAAATTTCTGAGGAAAAGATTAGTATATGTAGGACATGAGATATCCAGAGATGGCGTGAAGCCCTCACAAAAGAATACAGAAGCCATACAAAACTTCCTTAGGCCCTGCACGGTAAAACAAACCCAGCGATTTACCCACTTAATCCGTCTTTCAAACTTTGACAGAGAAATTAATGACTCTTCATTTAATTTGGCTACACGAATTTATTTAAAACAAATTACACACAAACGCAGTTTAATTTGAGCAGGAGA
The DNA here is from genome assembly GCA_006491805.2 of Dysdera silvatica. Taxonomy (NCBI): domain Eukaryota; kingdom Metazoa; phylum Arthropoda; class Arachnida; order Araneae; family Dysderidae; genus Dysdera; species Dysdera silvatica. Next base: position 42,762,934 of record QLNU02015359.1, on the reverse strand, counting down.
AACATTTTACAATTGTTTCGGTGGAAAATCAAGCGTCCACCATCGTCAGAAAATTCGTCCAAACTGATTTGTTGCCACTAAATCAAAAACGAAAAAGTGAAAAAGGCGAAAAAAGGTAACATAACAAAAAGCCTGATTTGTGTCGCCATCTATTGTGCAGAATGCTAAGTAAAAGGAAAAGGAACAATTATTGTTGGAAGAAGAAATTATGTTGATTGAAAGAGAGGTTTGTAACAAGAGGGGGGAAAAATTGTTCTCAGATGGATTCGTTGACTATTGTACAGGAATTACTGAAGATATGAAAGGCCTCGAAAAAATTAAGATCTGAGGGTGAACGGACTTTTTCAATTATTTTTGCATCGACAAAACAGAAACGATGGCCATGTTTCCATGAGTGTTTAGGTTTCGGCATCAGTTTGTCTAATAACTAGAACCAAAAGTAATCGAACCACTTATCTCAAAACATATGCTCTTCCATTAAAAGAAAATGCTTTTCCAGAGAGGCAGTTTTTAATTTTAGTTTGTTCATAAACTAGTGTACTTTCTAACTATTTTTGTCCCTTTCACAGCGTCCAAATATTTTGCTAATCAATATCCTTAATTCACGTATTAACAGCTCACTGAGGCATCCTCATTTTGTTCACTTCGTCTCTTATCAATAAATGGAGCTCTATTATGCGCAGTAATAAGTGAACGAGATTGATTTTGACGTTTGCTATTCTTTGTCTTTTACATTAAAATCAATTATCTCTAGTAATTAATCGTTACAATTAGATGTAAATTACCAGAAAAATTAAGGATAAAACAATCAGTTTCTGCAAACGCTAAATGTCATAATTTCCGGTTCATTTATTATAATTTGGGCAATTAATCTTCTGGACGCAAAGTAAATTATATCTTTCTTCCATAAGACTCTCTTGCATTTATTTTTTCTGCATCATTGGAAATCTCAGACTATTTTTGATAATGCTATTTTTCGTTCGCTTTACATGCATTCTTGCTGTCGATCAATCCAATCACCCATTGCATCTATCAATAATCTTCTTATTCAGTACAATCAGTAAATTACTATTAACGTCGAAAATCTTTACGGTGAAAGCAAATTGACAAAAAGCATGAACTCTCGTTACGTTATTTAATTTTCGAGACAATTCTGGAACTTCTTTATATTCACTGTCTTTCCTGTTATGTCCGTTTGTGCCTTCACAGATCTCTTCAGCAGTTGAAAATTTCTCTTTCAGAGGAATGTTCTCTGATGCATTGGATCCCCTAATGAAGGGATAAAATGTTGATGCAAAGCCTGTGACCAAGTCATCGAGATTATATCTCATATTGAGGTTTGTTCGTAGAGCATCATTGGCGTACGTAGGGGGGGTTGATGGGGTCATAATCCCCCATTGCAATGCAATTTTGTATTGACATATGAATGTATGTTGTGTCCCATATCCGTCCTCTGCCAGAATGCCTGCTCTCGACAGAGAACCGCTTCGAAGCAGCTCCGGTAGTGGTCCCTCCGTAGGTGGGATGGGGTGACACAGAGAGTCCCCACTTAACGCAGGACTCTGATTGCCGTAACCGTTGTTTAGAATCTTCGTTAAATTGTAGGTCCAGTTTGTCAACATGTGTGGTAAATGTAGTGAGTTTAAGGATGATTCCTCTGTATTTCGTTCAGCGTACTACGTGCATGTAACAGAGACCTCCTGATGTGAATTGGAAATGATTGTTGTTGATGATATGTAATTCAATCTCCATAACCCACCATAATCCCGTAATCCCCTTTTTTAATCTTTCTGCATCCGTCTATGTAGAGCATACATATTTTTGCTTAATATACTGAGTGTGACGTAAGCATTTGGAAGGTAAAAAACATGCCTAAGTATATTTTCTATAATTTTACTTTGCACACTATGTATTCTGTGAGATATCGGAAATAAAAAATTCTCTATACCATACACTCAGTATATTATGTAAATTAGCAATATATAATTTGAAAATTGCTTTATAATTTGCGCCTAGTAACAAAATTTCCAATGTCTACGATGCGAGGAAAACTACAAAAGTGATCATTTCACACCAAGTTGCCTTTAAATTAGTTATATTTTACAAGACCCGAATTTTTGGTTTATAATTATCTGGAATAGCAAATAAATTCGACGATCAAACTTCTAAGAATGGATTCATTTCAAACGGAATGCACAAATTGAGCATTAATCAATTTATAAGCTTCTTCGCTTGCCGCTGTCAAGAAAATTGGAGCGCTAACGAAAATAGAAAATTTGCTTGTCGTCTTAGCTTGGGCATGTGAGCGAAACGAATGAACGCAGAAGACCGATAACAAATTGATTTTAAAACGCATCTTACAACGCACATATGTTGAAGAAAGAAGGAAAAAATCTTTCAGAATATGCGGAAAGAAACTCATCGCGTTCCACGGAGGAGAAGGCATTTGCGAAATTTCGCTTTTGATTTTCTTTTTAACCAAAGTATAGAATGCCACTTAAATCCCGCTGATCTCAAATCGATCAACTTCAGCGTTCAATCTTTTTCCTCTTCTATTTCATGGGAACCGTGGATTCTTGGCGCGGTTTCAAATCACGTGAAATTGCTCCTCGCTATCACGTAACAGAAAAAGGGGAAAAGAAATATTTAACGGATGAGGGAGGAATTTGTTAAAGTTTCGTTGAAATTCGCGCTAGTTTCGAGTGTGACGTCACAGCGATCCGGTAACAGGAATGTGAAAATTGATTTGAATGCGGTTAACGCGATTATCATCGATATATCGATAAATCGAGAGCAGTATGTTTTATAAAACAGGTATAGTTTTGAAGGAGCCTTTAACTTTGCTTTTAGATTGTTATAGCTGAAATTCCTGCTGGAAGCGAGAAAAAAGAAATTAAATCTTGTAACTTGTGAAGTTGCTTGTTACTTGTATGTATTTTACTTACTGTTATGTTACTTGTATGAATTTTACTTACTGTTATGTTACTTGTATGTATTTTACTTACTGTTATGTTACTTGTATGAATTTTACTTACTGTTATGTTACTTGTATGAATTTTACTTACTGTTATGTTACTTGTATGTATTTTACTTACTGTTGTATTACTTGTATGTATTTACCTGTTATGTTACTTGTATGTATTTTACTTACTGTTATGTTACTTGTATGTATTTTACTTACTGTTATGTTACTTGTATGTATTTTACTGACTGTTATGTTACTTGTATGTATTTTACTCACTGTTATGTTACTTGTGGCATTTCACTGTTATGTTACTTATGTATTTTACTCACTGTTATGTTACTTGTATGTATTTTACTTACTGTTATGTTACTTGTATGAATTTTACTTACTGTTATGTTACTTGTATGAATTTTACTTACTGTTATGTTACTTGTATGTATTTTACTTACTGTTATGTTACTTGTATGAATTTTACTTACTGTTATGTTACTTGTATGAATTTTACTTACTGTTATGTTACTTGTATGTATTTTACTTACTGTTATGTTACTTGTATGAATTGTTACTTGTGATTTTGTAACTGAAGATCTTGTCACTTGTGCATATGAAAAAACTATTCAGCAATTTAAGAAATCTCTGATAGCTAATTTCAAATTTTCTCTTGTTAATTTCGGATTTCAAATTTGAATGTTAGTGGTGATATTTCGATAATCCAAAATAGTTTTATTTTTCAATGCTTTCGGCTAAAAATCGTTTTAACATTGCTCTTATAGCGACCTAACCTTGAACTGACGTAAAACTGTCCCCCAAAATGGATACTCCATTTTTATATATTCATCGAAATTCTATAAGAGAAATTATAACGTTAATGTCACACAATTTCTCATGTAATGGTAGCACGGATTTTACAACCAAAATTTTGTGTAATATATCATAATTAATAAATTAATAAAATCATTATGTTGAATAATTCTAAATTAGAATTTATATGATAAATTAAATAATAGTAACTAATTATAAAAAACGTTATCACACATATACAATATACATCCCTTTTATTTGTAATTCATGTGTCGCGGATTAGGCGTTAAATACCGAAATTAAGTACACATTAAACAACAATATCAATCAACGTTTATTGGCGTAGTGATACCAACGCCGATGGTATGGCGTGATTAGATGGTGAAACGTTCGAAAGAAAATAAATATTTCTGCCTTCGGTGGGACCTGAACCCACGACCTTCCACTTGCCGGGCGGAGGCTCTACCATCTGAGCTACGAACGACAATATATAATCTCTTACGAACGTATATAAAGACTTTACTGAAGCCGAATCACACGTAATTCCCCCACGAAAACTCACAAAAATCTCGCCCCGGAGGCTTTGTGTGTTGACCATTATTTGGCAATTGTGTTATCCCTGAGAAGGGTAATAATATCTAACCAATCTGATATTTATGAATTAAATGTTTCAGCATTTTGCCATTCGGGAAAGCAACTTCTCCTTTTTGAAGCTCACGTTTTTTTTCCATAATAGTTTTATTTTCCTTAAATTGCCGGTCGCACTCGTCCTTAATTATATGCAGTATGCTAAAATAGAAGGACTTGGTTTTTTTTATTGTTCCACTGAAATGAGGACCACGCTATCTGATAGGTGTGACGTCATAGTCTTTGTCATAGTCTTTGACATCATAGTCTTTGTCA
>QLNU02015359.1:42742151-42758165 GCA_006491805.2 Dysdera silvatica | reverse complement strand
AAACTTTTCGTCAAAAAATTCAGTTTCACCTTTGCAAACTTCTGAAGGCTACAAATTTTTCGTCAAAAATTAACCACCGTCGGCTTCAACCTGCTTATCCTATCGGTAAATCCGCGCCATTGCTTAGTATGTGGACCTTTTGCCATAAAACCAAAAATTACATCATCCTCATATATGAATTTCATACCTGTGATTACCTAGCTCATTATAAAAAAATAAAACCTTTTAAAAGTAAGACAGTTTGCATTTTATTGGATTATCATTTTTTGACGAATTTCAGCAACGTGTGTATATCGAATGTTTATATAACCAATATTATAAAACACTGTGTTTAGTAAAATTTCGAATTATTTACGTTGGAAAATTGCTAATAAAATCTTAGTTACGAATTTAAAAATTGTCGTATAGAGAGAGAGAGAGAGGCATGTTGTAACTGAAAATATAACAAAAATTATATGGGTACTCTATTAATCATATTATTAAATTCCTTGACACTGGGAGGATTTCTTACTCTGTAAGTGTTCTGGTTGTGTTCTGGTTGTAAAACTTTGTAAGTGTTCTGGTTGTGTTCTGGTTGTAAAACTTTGTAAGTGTTCTGTGAGTGTTCTGGTTGTAAAACTCTGTACTTAAATACATATTACTTTCCAATATTCTGTCTTTTGCTCTTGTGTTTCCGTTGTAACTTTTCAGTTTTGTTTAATTATCGTATTTTTGTATTTTGTTTGATATCAATTACAACTGAAACCTTATAACCGCGGTCTTTATTAACTTTTAAATATGTAATAACGGCGTGAAGTATGCAGTTTTGGATATTTTGTGATGTAAAAAGGGCATTTTGTACAACTTTGTGCTCAAAAGTTTCCATTTTCTTTGCGTGAAAGCGTAATTTTGGCGCCTCTAAACCCATTTCAAGCGGACGTCGCTACATTTCGCTGAAAGTCGACTCCATTGAACCCCAGATAAACACGGGATATTACAATTTCACATCACTCCTACTTATGTAGAAGCAGTGCCACCTGTTGTCGAAAAAAGATGTTTATGAAAGAAAAGTAGTAGAAAATGTCAAAGAAAAGTGTATTATTAATAAACATTAATAAAGAAGGCTTTCCATGGATTATTTTGCGAATTAAACGATTACGTACCTTCCTTTCCAAATATTTCCTTCAATTTAGGTAAAAAGAGGGAAACAATTTAAGCACCAGCATGTCCAGAAATCCTCCATTGCTAAGGTAATAAACAATTTGAAGCTTAACCCCTATAGTACCAGGCACACCACGTACGTTGTTATTTTGCCGTTCTCCACTAGACACATCATATATGGTGTGATGCCAACATTGTTTTGCTGTGAGAAAACTTTTAGTTGGTGTTGGTTTCTACAGTTCCACATCATTATTGTGCTTTCTCTTTTTTTTAGAGGGATCATCCAACTTTCTTTAGAGAAAAAAAAAATTAATGTCGCCCCTACGGATTACTTCTCCTCTCTATAGTCATGCATGCACGGAAAGTATCGCCCCTACGCGATACTTCCCCTATATGCGTATATGTAAACAGAGGAAATTATCGTGTAGGGGAGATACTTTCCGTGCATGTCTGACTGTATACAGAAGAAGTAGCCAGTAGGGGCGACATTATTATTTTTTTTTCAAATGATACAAAAAAAAAGTGTGTTAGTGCCTGTATGCTGGCTTTATGATAGGCTGTGTTGCCTTTATGGGTCCGCGTATTGTGTATAAATGTAAAAACGTAGTCTAAAAAATAAATATGCTAAAAATACAATAAAAATGTAATTTGTAGAAAAGCTTAAAAATCTAGTATTGCACCGTATATTCATAATTTACAACTGGTAGTGAAGTGGTTAAATATCCCGATGTTATTTTCCCGCCGAAATCGTTTAAACAATTGGACTTTCTAAAAACTTTCCACATTTCTAAAGAGTCAAACAACGTCGTGAATGAACTTAACTCTATTCCTAGTTTAAGTCATGCATGGAAGATCCTATTGTTATTCATTAAATATTAACTTTTATTTATTTTTTCTCAATTTTGGGCATACCAAAATATGACCGGCCTATAGATGATGCCTTTAGCGTACAAGAACGAGTGGCTTGAAACTGCTGCACTCCATATTTACTTGAACTTGCTTCGATTGTCTCTTCACGAAGGTCGGCGGTGTTCGTCTGAAGCGCGTCGATTCAAAACTACACTTCACAATGTTGTTATTGCACGGTATGCACATTTGCAAAGTAGGACATAATTTCCACGTACAGCTGTAATTTTTTTATTTATACCGAATCGCATTTTCATGTCTTCTTGTTACTGAAATTTTCATTTCCTTTATGTACCTTTTCCGATTCGAAAATTGCGGCATAACTTGGTACATAATACGCTAGCTCCGTCCTCTCGTATAATTCCTCCTTCCATTTGTTCTATTCACTGGCGTACGCAAAAAGTTCATAAAGAGGGTTAAAAGTTCATAATGGAGGGGTTATAAAGCCACAGCTATATATATTCATATTTATACACACATAATCAAATCGCAATGGGGGTTTATGATTTCCATCAACTCTCCTCCCCCCGGGTCTACTAGTGGTACTTTCTAAGATTTCAGATCAATTATTTATTCTCTTTTCGTTCTTTTCCTGTTTATCAGTCCCTTTTCGCATGATTCCCTCTAATTGGAATTGGTTTAGATTGTACTTTCCACCTCTCACTGTGTGTTAACGATGTGCTATCTTTCTTCTCAATATTTTGCCAATGATAGTTTTTTTATTTGAATTTGTTCAAGACTTCTTTGTCTGAGATCTAGTTAGTCCATTTTATTTCCACGTTTCTTCGAAGAGTCCACATTCTAGAAGTTTCTTGTGTCCTCCTTTGCTGCGCAAATCTTGCATCTATATAAAAAGAAATACGTCAGATATGGCAGCTCAGAAGTACAGTTATAAGTCATAAGCTTAATTTTCTTTCACAAAAATATTTACTTTTGGAAAAAAAATGTTTTGGCGTAAACAAACACACAAGCCGGAATCTAACTTATTTATTTTGTTTGCATATTGGGACTTTATGAAAATTTTATGAAAAAAAACTTTCTAAATATCGAAACAAACTCGCTTACTACCAATTTCTGTAGGCTATAAAATATAAACTTTCATTCAATTTTTATATGATGCTAAACTGAATAGAACCTGATTAATCTCAAACGAATTTTTCAACCTATGAGAATTTAAAATGCATAAACAAGAAGTATAAAATGGCACGGAATATAGAAAACTTTTCATGTTTATTTCTAAAGCAAATGCAATTATTATGATAGCATCCATTCGAAGTCAAAGTTATGTCAATGTACGCATATGCTGTGTGCACGAAATGTTTGCATTACAATTCGCCGAATCTCGAAAATTTTCAAATATGCATGAGTGTTCGTGTTTGCTTTTTGACAACTTTGAAGGAGATCGTTCTGAAGTCCGTATTTTAAATTTTTCCTTCAGCTTATTCGTTCTTCAGAATTTTGAAAATTCGAAATGGTATTTTTTACATAATTTTGCGTTTGCACTCGTTCATAAAATATATATTTAAAGCTTGAGCCATAAATGTATGCTTGATTTCTCTCCGATCATCAAAGAGTCAAAACTACAATAAAATGATAAGTAGGTCTGAAGTCTATTTCCTTCTAAAGATGTATTTTCTAGATTCGGAGACCTCACAGTGCTGCTATGGTAACGCATTTGTCTTGTATGAGGTTAACGCGAATTTGGCTCCCTAAGGTGCAAAAAAGAAAAACAAACACCTGCGCTTGCCATCTAGGTTCTCATTATGGTCCAGGGGTTGGTTCCTTAAACCCTAAGAGGTTCGGATTCCTCGGAAAACTGTAGGTCCCGTCTCAGTACGACCTTTATTGTCCTTGCACGTAAAAAAAAACAAGTTCAATATTCGGCCGCGTTATACGTCGAGGCAGACTAAAGGAAATTTGCTTGAACTTCCTTCCTTTCTCTGTAAGTGTCTCTTATCCCCTCACTTCTCCAAACGCCATCAGAGCTAGCTATGTGTAACTCTTCCCACATTCTTCGTTTAAAATTTGTCATTAAAATAAAAATAAGAAACTTGTAATTTGCAGACTTTTTATTTTGCTGTGTAATATGCCTATTAGTAGCATTCAAAAAAATACCTTTACTGCTGTTACTCTTCTGAAAGTGGTTACCACTTGCAAAAGCAATAAATGCATATTTGTTTTCAGTCTTATTCATATATATCGTCAGTTCAATTTTTTTCCTCTCCATAGGAAGGCTCGAAGATGAAAAAGGACCATCAATTTTTTTTCCTTATTGTAATTTCCAGCAAATAAGAGGAATATTTTTTTAATTTCTGGGAACTGTATTAAAGTGACTTTCTTAAAATATATTTCCAGTTATTTAAACTGATTTCATTCCATAATCATTCTCGTCGCCTTAAAATATATTTCTGCTATTTTTATTTGTACACAACTAAGGGCGCTGAGAGCAAACGTGGCCCCCCCAGGTTCATTTAGACGTCCTCATGACCCCTTCCCTAGACAGTGGCATAGATATGTTTTCTTTTTGGGTGAGGGGTTTGAATCCCCAAATAATCAAAAAATATGAAATAAGAACGCATTTTTTTGTACTTATTGTTTAATTATTTTACAAGATAATTGCATATATATGTACAGGCCTGTAAAACCGTAGCCGAGAAAATTCTTGGGGGTGTACTTTATTATATTTTTAATGTTTTAATAAAACAGCAAGAATGTCGTATCAAAAATATTTTGGAAGCAGGGCCCCCCCCACAACCAAAGTCCTTGCCAGCGTGGGCTCCTAGACATCAACTGGGCGGCTGGGCTGCAGCCATTGCTCCCCCCCCCCTCATTGGCCCTGTACACAATTTATTCGATTATCCGAAACACATTGTGTTTCAAACTGATCGTCTAATTAACAATAACTGGGGCGGACAAAACGAGAAATATTAAATGTTCTTGATGCAATGATAGCTCCTCGATTTGACATAATTGTATAATAGCTACATTGCTATCTACCGCAAAAAACGTAACGACTTTCGCTCTTAAAGAATATTAACATATTTCCGGTGGCGGATTTGTAAAATTGCCGCCCTTAGGCACAGCCTGTACTGCCGCCCCCTTGCTTTAGAAAGAACGGAATATTTGTTAAAAAAGAAAAAAAACGCATATCATACTCTTAACATTTGATATGTAAAGCAGATTTTTCATATAATTATTCAAACTAATAAGATACAACTCGAAATTATTGCTACCATAGTCTCCGACTTCCTGGATTTGAGACACTTTTTGAATCCGCAATAATTGTAGTATGAACGTCTTGTTAGTATGAACGTGTTAGTATGAACGTCTGGAACTTCTAATGTTTTTGCGTGTATTTAGCGTATTTGGGAAATATACACGTACGCATCCTTGCATGAATTTTTTCATTATCAGTTCAAGTTTTTCTTTATTCATTCATTTACTATTAGTATATATATAAAAAGCGTGTTAAGCCTCGATTTATAAATGGGCAGGCTGGGCAAATGACCAGGGCCCAAAATTTTTAGGGCCCTTTGTCTTTCGATTCTGTAGTTTGTATTTGCAGGCAAGTTAAAGTAGTCGCCTATATGTCATCGCTATTGGGGAAACAGGGTAAAAATTAAAAGGAACGTTGTTTTTTCAACATTGTTGAGTTTGGACAATTTTATGGTTAAGCACTTAGATGCCATCCCTAGGCCTGTGCTTTGTGTGTCTACTTAGAAATCCACCACTGCAGATTTCACTTACTAAATTCTTTGAATATTCTTTCCATGGCCTGCCATTTCATTTAAGATCTTATCCTATATTCGTCGCAAGGAAGCTCAACTCATCACCTACCCTCTTAGTTTCATAAAAATCAAAACTTCCTTTGCAAGACTTGGAATATTTCCGCTACTTAATTTTACAAGTTGTTTCACTTGTTTCACTCGTGATTCTTAGATGATTTAGAGCCATTTGTACGAGGATCTTTTCTATAAAACCTTATGTAGCATGCTTTCAGAAGAGAGTGATAAACAATGGCCATTAGTTTGACATATTTATTATGTTACATTGACTTCAGACCTTTGGGGCGTACTAAATCCTTTGTGTGCCCAACGTTATGTGCTAAGTAGGAGACCGTCTGCTTCTATTGAAATGGAGCTGTCAGAGTCCTTTGAGTGTATCCATCTCGCTTCTGTGATTTAACTCATTGTGTACGGCATTCTGTTCGACACAGAATAGTTAGAACGTATCCTGAGGACGAGGAATCTATATTGATTGGAACATTTTGAAGGTTTCTTTTTTTATCTGGGATATCAATTGTACGGTTTTATTTCTTAAGCAGTTTATTGTGATGCATATTCATTTAATTTTGGGTGGATAAATAAAGACCTGTTAAAGTCATCAGAGAGTTAATTTGGATAATTTCTGTATCCTCTCAATAGTTTACACAATCTTTGAATGTTTCAAGAAATGCAGATGACATTGAAATTGAAATCATAAGAGGGAAAAGAATTTGTTGTTGAGACAAGAAAAGATCTCCAAAGTTAGAATTATCCATTAGTACGATATATTTTCATTTTATATATATATATATTAAATGCAAGTAAGTTCAGGTGGTTTGAAACAAACCAAACCGATACTTGATTTAGGGAGCAAAAACGCGTTTTAAACGGAAAAAAACGTTTGTAAATATATTTATATCATCATATCATTGTCTTAAATGACGGAAGATATATTTTCAGAGAAGACTGAATTGATGAAGAGTAAAAAATTTCACGTGCTAATGGGTAAAATGTTCAGCCAAGGATGGATATATAACAGGCAATTTGTGAAACATATTAAACTGCAGATTTTAACCATTACGGCGATGATTATGGCGATGAAGATGTTGATGACGATGGCAACAGCGAGAATAAATTAACAAAACTTCCCCTCATCCTATTTTTCACACTGAAAAGTCAGTAACACATTTCCTCCTACTTTAAATATTATTTGAATGAACTAAATTGCGCAACAAAGATTTAGATTAAAACATATGAACAAATCGGATTTATTTTTCTGTCTTCTCTGTTAATAACAAATGTTTATAATCTTTGTTATGTTTATAATCTTCGTTCTGTTTATAATCTTCGTTCTGTTTATAATCTTTGTTTATAATGTTTATAATCTTTGTTTATAATGTTTATAATCTTTGTTTATAATGTTTATAATCTTTGTTTATAATGTTTATAATCTTTGTTTATACTGTTCTGTTTATAATCTTTGGCGCAGTATAGCCCAGATGCTCTTGCGCCATAAAAAAGCCAAACAAATCTTCATGTTAATAATCATCCCTCATAAGCATATTTTCGTTCTTCAATTTATTACATTCTGTTCCACTTTCTTGAAAACTATTTACTTTTCACCGAGCTTCTGTTTCAATCATTCAAGCGAGGCATTTGTTGTTTTAGGAACCGTTACTTTAAAATATTGATGTGTGCGCAACTTGACGTCATCTGTTTCTAGTGCGCATCATTTACCTTAGACATAAAATGTGAAAAATCACGTCTGAGGAAAGTGAGGACGGGAATTCGCAAATTCTACATCATAAATTTAGAGTCATAAAATACTAAAGACAGTTTCAGTGGCTTACAAAGTAAATCAGAATAAATACATTGACTACAGAAAGAATTTAGTTAGGTAGTAGAGAGGTAACGACAGTTTATAAAATTGCCTGAAGATTGTAAAAGTGGAATGTGAAATTTATATTTATCTAAGTAGCGTCTCTGTAATTATAGAGGCTTAAACAGGAAATTTTCAAAGATTACGATATGCGCAATATTGTGACGCGGAAAAGAGTAACACGTGGTTTTGCAAAAATGGAATAATAAGTGGATTATGAATGAGGCACTAAATATTTTAAACATTTTACATAGACTCAAGAGGAACGAGTAATTTGTAAGTAAAAAGTGTAGTAAGTAATATAGAAAATATAAGTAAAAAGCGTAATATAAGTAAGTGCAACGTGGAGGGGTTAAAATAAATGAGCCAATAATATTTTTAATTCAATGGGAAATATGTCTTTATCTGCTTTTACATAACTGTTTAATCCGGGGTCGAATAGCGGAGTTTGAAAATCTGAAACATTTCTCGAACTGCGATTAGTCTAACCCAGTGGTTCCCAACCCTTTTCAAACCGTGATCAACTTTTATAGTAGCCAAGTAATCCGCAACCCCCTTTTATAGTAACCAAATGATCTTCGACACCCTTCTGCCTACTACCACCACCACATTTGTATAATAAAAGCATTTTTAACAAAGTAAAGAAAACACATTAAATATAAAATTATATTAATTATATGCATTACATTAAATATATTTACATACAAAAAGTTAAACAGTGGTAAAATAGCAATGAAAAAGATCACTCAAGCTTTCGGACGCATCAGCAGCAGTCCTTCATCAGGAGTAATGACGATGTTATGTTTCTGTCTCTTTTTTATACTTGAAATTTCTGGAAAACCCTTCATCAGAGTAGTCCCGCAGAATGGAAAAACCCAATGAGAACCAATGGGAGGCCTCCAATAGAATCATGGAAAAACCCAATGGGAACCAATGGGAGGCCTCCAATAAAAATCATGGAAAAGCTTTAATGGGAACCAATGAGAAACCTATATTGCGGGGCACCTGATGTTGGGGAAGTCCCATACATTTCAGAGTAAGAGTTGTTTGTAAGTTTCTGGAAGTGGTTGTGATGTATTAATGGCTTTCCCATGTAGTTTGTAAGTTTCCCAAGATTCTAAGAAGAGTCTACTATTCTTGTTTGTGATGTGACGGTGTAGTATTTTTGTTGAGTCCCAGTCGGGTTCGTGTCCGTGTTGTAAAGCGTGTTCTGCCAGACGTGAGGCTATGTCTCCTTTCGCGAGTGCTTGTTTGTGTTCTTTTTTTCTTGTTTTGATCATTCTTTTTGTTTGTCCTATGTAATGTTTGTTGCAGTCTTTGCATGGTATTTGGTATATGGCGCCTGTGAGATCTTCTGGTGGAACTGGGTCTTTAACTTTTGTAAGTTGTTTGCGAAGTGTTGTGACAGGGGAATAGAATGTTTTGATATTTGCCTCTTTAAGGATGCGAGAGATTGTTTCGGAAATGCCGTGAATATATGGAATAGATATGCGGGTGTGAGATGTATTGTTTAAAGATGTACTATTGGGTCTACAGTTTCTGAGAATGAATCGTTTAGGGTATCCATTATTTTTAAGTGCCGTGTGTATGTGTTTTGTTTCTGTGTTTGAAAGTGTTTCATTACTGCAGTGAGAATTCGCTCTAAGACTTAATGTTTTAACAACGGAAGCTTTGTGGCATGTTGGATGATGCGATTTAAAATCGAGATATCTGTCTGTATGTGTGGGTTTACGGTAAACTGAGGTGAAGATTGAGTTATCGTGAGATCTGTGTACAAGAACGTCTAGGAAAGGGAGTTTATTGTTCTGTTCTGTTTCGTATGTGAATTTTATATGTGAGTTTAAGTTATTAAGGTAATGGAAGAAGCTTTGGAGTGTATTAGTTTTAAGTACAACAAACGTGTCGTCGACGTATCTTTTCCAGAATTTAATGTTAAAATTCAGTGAAGACAAAGCAGTTTCCTCAAATGACTCCATAACCAAGTTAGCTACAACACTTGAGACCGGAGATCCCATGGCAGTGCCAAAAACTTGTCTATAGATAGAACCATTTGAGGAGAACACAGCAGAGTCCAGACAAAATTTCAACAATGTGCAGATGTCGTGAGGTGTTAGTGAAGTGCGTTCATGTAGTGTTGTGTCATTTTGGAGGCGTGTAAGTGCGGTGTCGATTGCAAGTGATGTGGGAATGCAAGTGAAGAGAGAAATTACATCGAATGAGACCATGAGGTCGTCGTCGTCAAGTTGTAGGTTATTTAAAGAGGTGCAGAAGGATTGGCTAGTAGAAACAGTGTAGTCGTTATTACCGATTATAGGAGAGAGTAGACGTGAGAGGTGTTGTGATAGGTTATATGTAGGAGAGCTGCAAAAACTAACTATAGTTTTAAGAGGAATATTTTGTTTATGAATTTTAGGTAATCCGTAGAAGGATGGTAAGCGGCCGGAAGTGCATTTTAAAGAGTCGTAGAGATTAAATGTAAGTTTTTTAGATTTATAGAGTTTTAGAAGGAGAGAGTTCATTTTGGATTGAATTGTTTGTGTAGGGTCTTTTGTGATGCGGGTGTATGTATTTGTATCAGATAAGAGTGTAGAGACTTTATGTAAGTAGTCTGGACGATTTAAGACGACTGTAGTACGGCCTTTATCAGCTGGCAGTATGACAAGGTCCTTGTCGTTCCGTAGCTCCCGGAGGGCAACCCTTTGCATAGGCGTTAGGTTGTCCTCAGGAAGTTTTGGACGCCGAAGGAGTCCTGCCACTCTGCAGCGGATATCAGCTGCAACACGTTCGTCAGTGTGATTATTTTGTAGAGCATTTTCTATGGAAGCGAGAATCTGTGGTGTAGGAATTTTAAGTGGAGCAGGTGAGAAATTTAGGCGGAGTGATAGTACGAATTGCTGTTGTGGTGTGAGATTTTTATTTGAAAGATTTAGTATCCAGTTTTTTGTAAGGAGTTTTGACTGTTTTGAAATAGAAGGTCTAAGGTTGTTAAGTTTACGTGAATGAGTAAGACGAATATGTTCTTGGATTTTAGATTCTTGTGAGCGAGTAGCGGATTTAACTAGGAGCATGGTAAGAAAATCAAGTTTAGTATTTAGAAGGGAAGTAAGAAAGAATATTTCATTTTGAAGCTGAGTAAGAATGCAGTGACAGAGAGAAATTCTAGTGGAAATAAATTTAAGATTTGTGTTATGTGCGATGCAATGTCCAAGAGATGAATTTACAAGAGGTTTAACTTTAAGTTTGAAAGGGATAAGAAATTCCTTTTTACAGGTGTGATTAAAGTGAAGATGTTCTTTAAAACGGATAACTTTAATGTGTGTTTTGATGTATTTATGGACAATTTGAAGAGTTTCCCGACCACAGTGTAAACGAATAAAATCAAACATGGTGAAGTTAAGGGTGAGGGAATCAAAAGTGAATGAAATTAAGAGTGAGCGAATTGAAGTTAAGAGTGTGTGAAGTTAAGAATGAGTGGAATTTAAGAGTGAGTGGAGTTAAGTGTAAGTGAATGTGTGGAAAGTAGTTTTCCAAAGTGCTTTTAGGCCAGGTGACATTTGCTTCCAACAAGTGTAATAGCAACCTTGCCTTAGAATTTTTAAAGGTTCAGCATGAAGATCGACACCGCGAATACTATGGAAGGAGTACAATGCACAGTACCGTTTGGAATAAATGAATACTTACTAAGGATCTCCGGCTAGGTGATCCGTTACCACAGTCTAGAAACGGAAACGCAAATACCTGAAAAAGAAAGGATGAAGTGGAACGTCACCCGTGGTTAGAAGAATAAAAATAAAATACAGGGTACCAGGTAGAAAATTTACATACAAAACGTTAAACACTGATAAAATAACAAACGAAAAGGATCACTCAAGCCTTCAGAGGCTGTCCTTCGTCAGGAGTAATGACGATGTTATGTTTCTGTCCCTTTTTATACTTGAAATTTTTGGGAAACCGTTCATCAGAGTAGTCGTGAGTAGAAATGGGAAACTCAGTGGAAACCAATGGCGGCCTATACTGGGTGAGCACCAATGTTGGGGAAATCCCATACATTTCAGAGTAAGAGTTGTTTATAAGTTTCTAGAAGTGGTTGTGATGTATTAATGGCTTTCCCGTGTAGTTTGTAAGTTTCCCAAGATTCTAAGAAGAGTCTACTATTCTTGTTTGTGATGTGACGGTGTAGTATTTTTGTTGAGTCCCAGTCGGGTTCCCATTGGTTCTCACTGGGTTCTTCCATTCTGCGAGACTACTCTGATGAAGGGTTTTTCCAGAAATTTCAAGTATAAAAAGAGACAGAAACATAACATCGTCATTACTCCTGATGAAGGACTGCTGCTGATGCGTCCGAAAGCTTGAGTGATCTTTTTCATTGCTATTTTACCAGTGTTTAACCTTTTTATGTAATTTCCTCCCTGGTACCCTGTATTTTATTAATTATATTTATTATATTAACCAAATTATATTAATAATAATTATTATATTAATTATATATATTAATTTATATTACAGATATAAAGTTAACAACCGTTAGTAGAATATTGCAATGTGTGTAGCCATGTTGAAATATAAAAGCGTTGGAAACATTTGGTATAAAATTTCCTTATAAAAATAATTGCAACTAAAAATAGTTGTGGCGATGCCCCAAAAACCTGTTTGCGACGGCCAGGTTGGGAGCCACTGGTCTAATCAGCGCCACTTAGGCAACATAATATAGGTGGCGTTTCTTTGAAGTGGGCGATGCCTCAAACGCAATGCTACCCTTTACCGTACCGGTATTTTCAAGGCCGTGGACAAAGTTTCTTCTCGAGTTTTGACATTTCCCCCATATTTGAACAATTTTTTAAGCCGTAAAATTAGTCCTTATCCAAAAAAAAAAAAAGAAATGTTCTATTAAACTCTTCCATTTTTTCATCAAACACCCTATTCAAAATCCTATGTATTTGATCATTACTTGATATAAATGACGAAATTCATTTGGATAAATTGTACAGTGCAAAAAGTAATTAATTGTTTAAACAGAAAATATGTACGTGAAAACGTTAATAATAAAAATAAAGGTTTTGTAGTTAATGACAGATGTAGTTTAAGTAATATGCCTAATTTAAAAAGAGTGACTAATATATATGGAGTGACTGAAAATGACAGTGTTACTGAAAACGGGTTTCAAGTTTTGATGTAAATGGTGTTATTGGAAGAGATACTGGGAGATACTTACGTTTCACTTACTTGGCAGTTCCCAACTCTTTTCTAGTGTGTTAAAAAAAAGTCTAATTTTCGCTGTATAGTAACACAGGTCAGGATTAGAAAAGGGAATTCGGGTTTCTTTGTCTCTGCTGTATTATTAGCTCATTTACTTAAATTATGTATCAAAAATTGCATTTAATTCATGCAATTGGCTACGTAGCAACGTGATAGACGTAAACAGTGGTTACGCTCTACAGCCAAACCGGCTCCTTTGCGGACACGGGGATATGGACAAATATGCCTTATTTGGTGTTCCAAACAACCCCACTTATTTCGTTGGTAGAGTTCAGGACCACCCTGTATAGGTCATAGAATATATAATAGATAACACCTCATAGAATAAATAACAGGCAAGTAGTATTGCTTTATAATTTTAGTCAATACTTAGTGACACTTGAATGAGATGGATGGGCTTGGTACTTTTCAATAAATATATCAATTCTGACAACAACTTCAGAGACACGCACGCATAGCATTTTCAATGGTCAGTTCTGTGAAGTATTTGGTTTTTATCACGCACATTGTTGAAAATTTTGGAGGAAGGAGAGAAGGGCTATGAACTTCAAATCATAAAAAGGAGCAAAGTGCAAACTCGTTCGCGTACCCCAGTTTGAAAACCCTTGCTTTAAAAAGATACATCAAACATGAGGAAAGGAGCTTCCTATAAACTATGCAAAGGAACGTGACTTTAGAGTGCTATAGGCAATAGTGTCAATGATACACATTGGGTACTATATAGAGTATATTGTACAGGGTGTCCCATAATGAACGCAACTTTTAAAATGCCCGCCATTTCTGTTCTAGTAAGTTGGCAGCACTGAACGTTATACGATTTTCATCTGTTGTCTTTGTGGTTAGTAGACACGGAGCGCCGAGTAGCGCATGATTGTCATCTGTTTTCTGTACAGGTAGGAATGGAGAATGGCATTCTTTCTGTGGGGGTATTTGAAATCTCGTGTGTATGCCAACAAACCACAATTACTTCCAGAGCTCAAGGCCGAGATTCAACGTGTAATTTCAGAACTAGAGGTGCAAATATGCCGAAAAGTTACGAAAAATTTCATCGAATGAGCGAGAGTGTGCCTGCAGAGTCGTGGAGGACATTTGAGTAATATCATATTTCATAATTAATCACAGGTGGCATACACTACAAAAATATGTAATATTAAAATTACTTAATTTCACCAATAAATTTGTATGTCATTATGCACTCAAAATTTTCTTTCTTTATGGGACACCCTATATATATATATATATATGCCAGGGATGGGCAAGTATGAGGTCGATGAAAGCCGCATTCCGGTTTTTAATGTATTATAAAGAGCCATGCCATAGTTACATAGTATTAAATACACAAATTTAATTAATATGGTTACATATTGTACCAAAGTCTTAAGTGCTATGTAAAATATACATGTAAGAAAATATAATTAAGAGAAAGAAAATACAAAATAATTATTTCAAAATTTTAATAATAATAAAAATAAATTATAATAATAATAATGTATTACTAAAAAGTATAACATTTAACGAAGGCCTTTGGTCAAACCTTTGAAATTTGGTGAAAAATTTGTCAAAGCCGTCCGCAGCAATTGTACAAGGTGAATGTGAAAGATATTTCGAATTCACGAACTGCATTGGGGAGTACAAATATTCACAGCAATATGTTATATCAAAAATTGAAATTAGACAACAAGCAGCTTTCTTTCTGTATGCATATTTTAATTCTGGCACTAGTTCCCAGAATTCAATTATAGAAGTAGATTTGTGCTGCATTTGCAATGCCTGATCCTCTTTTATATCTAATAACTCCCATTCCCCAGCGTCTTTTTCAACAAGTATTATTTCAGAAATTTAAAATCCATCTTCAACAATATCACAAATAAATGTGTTCACAAAATATGCAAATATACATTTCAAACTTTTAAAATCTTCGAACCTATATTTGAAAGCTGCTTGCAATTATTTCAAATTTTCTTCATATTCATCTAACTTTTCTTCTTCAATATTAATTATATTTACTTTTACCCGTAGAAAATTATTAAATATTTTGTACTTAAGATCCTACGCAAAAATGATCTTCATATCTCAGTCAATTTAACAAATTTCGCGAAAAAGATATTGAAATGATAAGAAAAAATATTTAAATTTGCAATGGGATCCGCATTTGCCGACCCCTGGTATATACATAGACCAGATACACTTTGTAGGTGCAATACCGAATATTCTGCGATTTTTGGGAGACGTAAAAACTTGCTTTTCCCTAAGTTCCCTGAGAAAAGTATTATTTTTCCACGTTTGCAGAATTGCGTTAACAGTTTTAAAGAAACGCCATCACATTTGTGGAAAGAATCTTCCGGAACAGATATATGTATGCATCCTCTCGTCTGTTAACGTGCTTGCACATACACAACAGCGGTGCAAGTCGTCAGCGAGCCGTGAATGACGGTAGGGATTTACAGGGAAAATGTCAGAAGCTTGGAATCCGGCCAGCTGCAAAATTGGTGTCATAAACAGGCAAGGAATGGTCGATATGATGGCCTGGGCTAGGCTTATGTCCTCCGCGAAAATAATGTCGAATTACTTTCCTACAATTTTTTCCCAACGCCCAGAGAAACAAGAAATGTTTTGCGCATTTTCTTCACCGTGGCGAGCAAAAATGAATAGCGTACCTCCTATGATTGTACTGCAAATGTAAGTATTACGACCATTGCTGCAGATTCCGGGAAACTGCTTTGGAAGTACGTAAAATAAGAATTCGCGTAAGTTCTTTTACGATTCAAGAAAATGGAGAGCGTTTCCGTAGAAGTAAAATATGACAAAATATATAGCAAATCAAATCAAACTTTATTCAGACGGATTCCATTTTTTTTTACATAATGTGATAATTATTTACAATTTATTAATTAGGTTAATACGTCTAGGCAGGTGTCACATGCTTATTAATTTGAGTTAATTCTCTTTTCCTTACACCAATTACTTGTATGTTTGGCCAAATTGTACAAAGGAGTTTACCCAAGGTTTCTACTCACAAAAGAGTGACATAGAATTAAGGTAGGAGTAATGGCAAATAGCAGAATCACA
>QLNU02015359.1:42722808-42737358 GCA_006491805.2 Dysdera silvatica | reverse complement strand
TAATAAATAAATTATCTCCATTTGCATTCGATTAGGTACTGATTCTATATATTTTTGAAAAAAATTAAGGAAAACAAAGAAAACTTGTCTTCCGAATACTCACTGGCTAAATTTGTAGTTTCTTATTAATAATTATGTATATTGTAAAAATTTAGTTACGGAATTTTTATTAAAACGTTTTTTATATATCATTGTATAGGTTGGGTCGCAAAAAAAATTTCGCGGGTCGCGGGTCTGACATGCTTGAGTTACATTGTTTAGTTGGCCTGTGCAGTCTGACCTCCACAGGACTCTCCGGTTGATCGGATTTTATGTAGGCTCCTTTAAGAACCTGAGTACCAATACAGAAGTAAAGAAAAAAGACAACATCCAGGGAAAAAATGGCTGCGTAGGTGAAGGAAGATCTCAGAAGAACAGGAACAAGATCGTGGTGAAAGTTTGTTTGTGGTTTTACGGCTCAAGGTCTACAGTGGTCATGCTGCGCCGGGACCTACTGTTTTCCGAGGAATCCAAACCTCTGGACCTACAATTTTCCGAGGAATACGAACCTCTCGGACCTACAGTTTTCCGAGGAATCCGAACCTCTTAAGGCCTAGGGAACCAAACCCCGGACTACAGTGAGCAGTGCGATCTTTATGAGATCTCTGAGTAAGCGTTCTTTGCACTGCTGGGAGTCGAACCCGAGTTAAAGGCGCACTATGAGAACGCGTTACCACACTGCGCCACCGCAGGAGTCGTGGTGAAAGTAAGTTTAGACATAGGAAAGTGGACGATAACTGTTAAGAAGGCGAAGGTCTTTAAAGAACTGTCACACGGGGTGAAAAAAAAGAAATATTTTAAAGGTCAAACTTTACGATTTAAAAATTCCTAACACTGAATACATCTAGTTTCATTAATCATTGAAAAGTATATATACATTTTATTATATTAATTAAATGTACTTTTAGACAGTTTGTACCAAAAGTAAGACTAACCAAAAGCGAGTAGGCTTGCTTTGCGACGCAGTATCTATAGATTCAATATTTTTGACTATATCGTCGTTTTAAAATCAAAGACATGTAGTTAGATTTACAGTTAGGTTTGAACGGTGTTTTGCAGTAAAATTGAGTTATTTAAATAGTTTTCAAATCTGACAACGAATGTGATAGGTGTCCGATACAGAGCACCATAATTCGAGAAATTTTAAAGGAAAAAATTTAATTTTATCGTTTGTTTATACATCTGTATAGAAAGACAAAATCCGCGTGCAAGCAACTTCGCGATTCTGCCCTTCGATATAATATTATGCAGATTCAGCACCTCTGATACGAAACTCGGAACTCAGAAAATTTATTCCCATAAAAGGTAGCCTCTTTGAATAAGATTATAACACACTTTTATATATAATCTACAAAATTGCTTTATTTTCTAAGGCCAATTTTTAACTACCCCTTCCTCTCAGTGATCTTAGATAAGATTCCCATCCTTTTCTTTTTCATCTGGTGCTACAGTATTTGAAAGACCCAGAAATTTTCGCGATGAACTTCACCCACTCTCCTCTGTCTAAGATTTTGCTTCGCCATTTTCTTCATCCCATTCTTCGTATGTCCTCTTCCACTTCAATAATTTCTTTCTTGGGTATTTCACTTTCCTTCTGAGATGGTCTTCGCATCTCCTTAACCGCCCTAGCTTCTCCCGTTTTTCCTAAATATGCAAGCCATCTAAGCCTTCTTTCCGTTATTTATGTCATCAGTTCAGGCCTGTACCTAGGATGAAAGGGCAACTGGGCAAGACAAAGGGCATGTGGGTTACAGGGCACCAGGGATTGTTCATTATATATATAAATAGCTCGATGGCCACAAGCACTGGGCAACTGGGGCTATGCCTCTAAAGGCCCCGGCTTAGCTACAGACCTATAGTCCGTTAAACGGAAAATCGGCGGGTAGTACCCTTAGAATTCAAGGGAGCTGACGTCACAACGGCTGGCTCCATTGCAGTAGAGGGAAGGGTGTCTTTCATAACTCGTTTTTCGCGCATGAAAAATAAGTTAAGAAAGAGCCCCTTCCCTCTACTGAAATGAAACAAGCCGTCTGTGACGTCGGCTCCCTTAAATTCTAACGGTGCTACCCGCCAATTTTCCGCGAACGGACTATACATCAGTTCCAGGGCAGGATTTTTGCATTCATAAAAGATACAAATGACTAGGGCCCACTTTTTTTTGGGGGGGGCCATGCGCAGTGGGATCAACGACACTTTAAAATTGAAGCTAATCAGACATCATCACTATGCTAATAATTTTATTGCCCCGCGACTTTCCGCGACGTTTGTCGCGAATTTTGAAGTTTTTTGTATGTACATTGCATACGCATATGTTATCTGTAACGATTTTATTTTCAAAGTTTCAAATCTAAATTCCAGAACGGATTTAGCGAGTGATCCGATATAGTGTTGGTCCTAAGATCCTCGTTATATATGGGTCCTACTGTTATTATATAGGCTTATTTTTTTCTATAAGGGGCCCTGAAAAAATTGTCTAGGGATCCTACGAAACCCTAATCTGACCCTGATCAACTTATTTAAGTCTTCGCAAGAATGATACATTTCATTAATATTTATTCGAGTAATTCTCATCTTAGCTGACTGTGTGGTTGTATTAATGATCAAATACTCTCAAAGAAAAAATGATCTTTAGGCGCCTGGTATGAACCGAACCCACGTAATCTTGATTGTCGGACAAGTGTCTAACCATTAAACTACAAGCGTCAAACATTTGCACCATTCATAGCGAACGTGTCCGTGATGAAGGCCTTATATACGCTCACAATGGGAGGGAGTGATCGACGTCTGTAGCTTAAGGGATTCTTCAATTATTACATAAGCCCCTTATGGGGGTTCCCTTGGTCTTATTTTCCTATGTTAGCCAATGTTAATTTTTGCTTACCGGGGGGATTGAAATGGACAAAATATTGCTTACGTAATACTTGAATACTCCCTAATGGGTAAAAACACTTGACCGGCAATCAAGGGAATGCGGGCTCGGCACCTAATAGGCTTCGTAAAGTCATTCTTTTCTTTGAAAGCATTTGATCATTTACTATGCTTCGTTATTTTTTTTTTATTTCTCCATTCGGTGTTTTCATTAACTATCCGTAACGTTTCCAAACTAGTTTCCTTTCCCATACTCTCCGCAATTACTTTTCTCTCGTTATCAATATTCATGTGTTGACTGCATTTAAAACTACAGGTTTTGATAGTGCTTCATAGATGGTAGACTTTTTAATTTTCGTGAGTCAGTCTTGAAGCTGAGCACGTTTTGGAGTGTAAAGCGCGCTCTCTCAGCTTTATTTTAATCTCTGTACTAATCTCTCTGTCCTCCATCACGGTGTCCTCAGATATTTAAATTGCTGTAGTCGCTCAAAATTGCAATGTATTCGTTCTTGTTCCAAACCTTCCCTACTCTGGAACTCTTTTCATACCGTATATGGATCATGAATTTAAACTTGCTTGCACTGATATCTAAGCCCAGTTCTTTTGCGCCATTTTTAAACTTATCGTCCGTTTTTTAACCTAATTGAATTCCCGCTAATTAGAACTATCTCCCTCCTCCCGTTTTCTGAATAGCAACGCACCATTTTGTAAAACAGCGAATAACTTTTAAGAGATAAGATTGCCATGTACTATCTTTGTAAGCACGAGAAAACGTAGACAATATAAATGGAACAGAAGTAATGGAAGTAGAGCGGAAGTAATGGATTCATAATATCCAAGATTATTTTTAAATGAAAAAAAGAAAATCGGTGTATAGAATGTTTGAGAAGATATCATGAACTCCAGCAAAATCCAAACTGGATAACATTCTTGATCCTAAGTATTTCGAATGAGAGATACGCAATTTGTATATTGATCGTGAAAATATGTTTGCATGCTAAGTCTTTGAAGCATTCGCTAATGTAAAGTGTTTTAAACTGTTAAAGCGGCATGCACAGCCATGAGCAATCTAATTTGAAATGCCATGAAGGATGGGTTGAAAGGTGAAATTAACAAACATTTCAGTGTTCTGATTTGCTGAGTTATATATATAGCAATCCGAAACATGGTAGTTAACGACAGTTGGCTGTTTAACATATTAGCTGTTTCCACACCATGCACAGCTAAAACTATAATTATGGAAATTAGAATGTACATGAATACCTTTGAGAGGAAGCTGATTGATGATGAGAAATGCGTGTACGAGAATGCGGAGTCAGTGAGCCAATTCCTGAATGGTTTACAATTACGTACAGTGCTAAGTTATATGCACTGGCGTACGTAGGGGGGGATTGATGGGGTCATAACCCCCATTGTGATGCAAATTTGTATATACACATATAAATATATCGAGTTGTGTCTCTGTAACCAGATTCTAAACCCACTTTTCAGAGTGTGTCAATAGTTATACGCATAGCTCCTTGTGATAAAAATAGAGATGACAGTTATTTACGGAAACGGTTAAAAATCACCTGTTACCGAGTGATCACTCTTCCGGGAACAGTGTGCTCCTCTGAAACTCCTGTTGTTCAAATAACAGCTGTTATTTCAGATCACCGGTGAATTAATATCTGTTTTGTCACACAGGAAACGAACAGCACAATAACTGGCTATCGAAATAACATCCGGTTTCTGGTGTTGTCACAATTGACCCTTGGAGCCAATTCATGGTGCTTATCGCCTGTTTAACATCTGAGAACACAAAACTTAGTGCATTCCTTTTCAATTTCTTAACATTATGGATCGAAAGCTTGAAGAAATTTTTTCACCCTCATTTCATTTTTACACTTATGTTCACACGAAATGCACTTCATTTCCTTTGCGTTCGGGTTGTTTAACTTATTGTTTTAATTAATTATTTTCTTATTCAATTTAAGTAAAATTTAAATTCAGTTGATATTTTATTATTATTGCGGTTCTTCTACATCAATGGCAATTAGTGAAATTAATCGATATCTTGACGATGACTGGGGCCGTATGATCATTACGTAAGCAGCTTTAAGGGGAGGGGGTTGAGGTTTGCATATTTTATCTGAGAACGGGGGAAGTCAGAACCATGCTTATGTATGTATAAAAAATAATAAAACTAGCACACAGTTACGAAGTGATAACAGCCCAGACAAAACTGCAATACTTGGATGTACGATATACTGTGGATAGAAAATATAAAACACAGGTAATCGCAGTTCAAAACAAGGGCGGATCCAGCTAAGGGGCGGAGGGCGCGATCACCCCCCTGTCAAGGTTAAATAAGAAAAAAAATTAAAGACGATGAAGAATATTTTATATGTTGTTTGTTACAACTGTAATAAATAAAAGTATTACATTGGCGTCCAAAGTCTCCAAGTCTTGGAGAAATGCGATCCAGACGTTTTTCCACGAATCTACAAGCTACTTGCCTTTCAAACTACGTTTTCAGTAAGTGTTGCTTCAGCAGAACGTAGTTTTTTATCGTTGAAGCGCCTTCAAACTTGGCTTCGAACGCGGATGACAGAAGAGACTTTTAATACACACTCACAGAGATCTTCATATTGATGTAAATAAAGTGATTTACAGATTTTCAAAGAAACCAAGATGGCTCGACTTTGCACTATAAACTTCAAATTTTTTAAAAAGTTGCTTGTTATAAAAAAAGTAAAATAATTACAATGTTTTTATAGTTTAAATTTAAACTTGTTCTATTAATTACATTGTAAATTATCGTTTTGGTTATTGTATATGTCTCCTTTACTAGCTTATCCTTCTGTCATACTTGACTATAATCTACCCTAAACCATATAGTTTAATTAAAGGAAAGCCCAACTTTAATTCATTGTCATAAATTAAATATTTTGGTGAGTATAAAGGAAGGCTAGTAATATAACAACATTTACCTAAACTATTTAACAGTCAAAAACTAAAAATTTCAAGTGACAGCCCTCGAAACCGCCCCCCCTTAAATAATATTCTGGATCCGCCACTGATTCAAAATTTAATTATTTAAACTAGTGGCTCTCAATATTTTTTCTCTTGGTAGGGCTTTTAAATCCCCCGTAGCCTAACTATTATTAGTAAATTATAATGGATTATTTTTAATAAATGTATTTTATCAAATCCACTTTTTATTTATTAAGTTATTTATTTTTATTTACATTTTCTTACTTATTAAAAATTTAAGCGACGTTAATAGCTGATGTATGATTCTGATGACGGTTGAATATGGCCACCAAAATAGCTATTAACAGCGCATTTAAATTTTTTTAAACGCGATAATTTGTTGAGACAACTCTATTTAAAAATAAACGTTTAATATTATAACAAATTTACAAATAAGTACACAATATCACAATAAAAACGTAAATAAGTATTATAAATTACATTACACGTTGCATTCACATTTCGTAAACTTATACAACTGAAATCTTACGTAGTCGTGAGTGGGTGGGTGGGCAGGTATTTGCTTATTTTTCTTATAAGTGGGAAGTGGTATAAAATGGCCAGAAATGTGTTTACATAATATTTGAACGGCTGGTTACTTGTGGCGGAAGCAAGCCCCTTTGTCATGGTGGAAAAACCATTCTTTAATCTACCCAAATCTATCCAAGAAAAGAAAATTTAACTTTATGATTGCATCAGTATCTTGCAAAGGAGTTTACTCGAAGGCTGATAGCTTTTAATGGATGGAAGAAATCGATCTTTTCACGTCGAAAGATTATTTTTCTTAAATGTTAATTCATATTTGATGAAATTAAATTTTTATACGTGCATTTTAGTATAAGCATTTCTATTTTTATATTACCGGGATTTACGCATGCAGAATCTCGAATAAGCAACTGTGTGTAACTCCACCATCTGAGTATACACGTTTCTTATAATTATCCTATTTAACCAGTTCGATATTTTTGCATTTCAACATCTTTTACCAATTCATTTACATCAGTATCAACGTTTATTGATGTATTTCTCACGTTGAATTTTTTAAATATTCTTTAATTTGTAATATCGTTTCTGTTTTCAGACATTAAAATTTCAGTGTCCTAGAGCGTTATTTTTTTATTTCGTTTTGTATTTTTCTGCTGTAAAGGTTTATTAATTTTATGGAGCTCGCGCGATGTACTGTTACCGATTGCTTGTTGAAATGAGTTACCGATTGCTTGTTGAAATGAGTTACCGCCAAGTTCCTCAATTCTCGTAACCTGCGAAGCAGAGCAAACGTTCCAATCATCTGTAAATGGAATCTGTAATCTGGTTGGAGCAGGAAAGTAGGAACGTGTTATTTAAACGTAACAGTTTAGGACATCACTAATAACAACACTACTTGCTTTCATCAACGAATCATATTGGGTAGTATAATACATATAAAGTTACATGATCATTTTCATGACAATGATTGCCAATTACATATAAGGGATATAAAAATTTTACGCAAAGGAATATCCAGTAACTTCTCATAATAACTTCGTTCTAATTAACGCATTTCTCTTTAAAGACTGTACTTTGCGATTCCAACAATTCCCTTACAGAGTTGCTCAAATTTCGAGATTATGGTCTTTTTCGATGTAACGACGAATTTGCACCGAATCTTCTTATCATCACATCTGAACATTTATAAGACTCATAGATGTTATATATTTTGCGTTACATTTTAGTTTCAAATGTGAACTACCCTAATATTCTTGAAGTGCAAAAGAATATATGCACATTCTTATTAGTTATACTCCTGTTTGTAAAAATTGTCACCCCATTCAGAACTGATCTGAATCGTGAATTGAATGAAATTTAATGTACAAACGACCCGTGTTGATACAAATAAACAATTAAAATTACAAAGCAAAAAAATAATATTGCATGTCGAAAATCAGTATTTGGTGAAGCCATCACGCGCTGCAATAAGTGATGCTATACGACGTGGCATGGAATCAAACAGATGTTGAATGTGTGCCTGAGGAAGAGCATTCCAGATTGCTTGTATGCGACCCCAAAGTTCATCTGTAGTAGCTATGGGACGAGGATCACGAGCGAGACGCCGACCAACGAAATCCCACACATGTTCAATCGGCGACATATCCGGCGAATAGGCAGGCCAAGGAAGAAGCTGTATCTGTTGTGATGAAAAGAAGTCTTGAACATTCCTGGCAATATGTGGGCGGGCATTGTCCTGTTGAAATACAGCTCCGGGAATGCCTTGAAGGAAGGGAACAACTTCGGGCTCCAGAACTTCATTGATGTACCGGTTGCTGTTAAGATTACCCACAATTCGTAGCAGCTGAGATCGTCCATGATACGCAATCGCACCCCAGACCATAACGCTGGGGGTTCGTTCACTATGACGTTGGATAACGCACTCCGGAAGATGGCTCCTGTTAAAGGAACTCTTGCACGCAGTCCACGGTGCAGTAGACGCCGACGAATTGATGAAGCACACAATGATACACCTGTAGCAGTGCACCAACGTTCTGCCAACTGTCCAGATGAAGCAAAACGGTCCGTCACCGCCATGCGGACCAGGTGTCTATCATCCCGTGCTGACGTCACCTTTCGGCGTCCACTCCCGGATTTCTGAGTTGTCTGGTTCTCTTGAACCCACTGCTTCCACACTCGCATCACTGTGCTGCTGTTACGCCCCATACGAGCTGCTATTGCACGATAAGAAAACCCTCCTTCACGAAGGCCGATCATTCGTCCCCGTTCAAACTCCGTAACTTGCTGAAATGTCGCCCTCTTTCGTCGTAGAGGCATAGTGACGTCTCATGTAACGTTTACCACTAGCAGATAGCCATACACGCCCCGCTACAGCCCTCTATTTATACGGATCCATCAGCAGTTCAGAGGGCGCTGCTCAGCCCACGCATGCGTGATGACTCTGAAATTCTAATCATTTGAATAGCATACCCTAATTTGCATTTCCTGAAAGTTTCAGCTCAATCACATGATTCCTTCATGGTATTGCAATTTTTACAAACATGAGTTTATTTACGTATTTTAAACGCAAATTCCCATAAAACAACCGTAATGATCGTAATGCTACATTTGCCACACAATTGTAGTAGACATGCTATTGGTCCTTTTTGCGTGCTAGAAAGAAGAAAATTCGTTAAACTGTCATTTTTCCGGGTCGTAGAAAAACGTTCAGAAAAGTAATTCGACATTATTCTCCCGGAGAACATGAACTGAGTCCAGACGGGCATATCGACCATTCCTCGCCTGTTTATGACACCAATTTTGCAGCTGGCTGAATTCCAAACTTCTGACATTTTCCCTGTAAAACTCTACCTTCATTCACAGCTCACTAGCTGCTTGTACCGCTGTTGAGTATGTGTGAGCACGTTAACAGAGAAGAGGAAGCATATATCTTCTATTCCTGAAAATTCTTTCCACGAATGCGATAGCGTTTCTTTAAAACTCTTAACGCAATTCTGGAAATGTGGAAAAATAATACTCTTCCCGGAGAGCTTTGATAAAAGCAAGTTCTATACCTTCCCAAATATTTCGGAACATTCGATACTGACTTTATAAATATATCTTTGCTATGTATATGATACACTCTGTATAGCATATAGTCTGTATATATAGTATGTACTCTGTATATATATAGCATATACTCTGTATAGTATATAGCATATACTCTATATAGTATATAGTATATACTCTATATAGTATAGAGTATATACTCTGTATAGTATAGAGTATATCTCTATAAAGTAAAGAGTATATACTCTATATAGTATAGAGTATTATACTCTTGTATAGAGTATACTAGTAATAGAGTATATCTCTATAGTATAGAGTAATTACTCTGTATAGTATAGAGTATATACTCTGTATAGTATAGAGTATATACTCTGTATAGTATATACTCTATAAGTATAGAGTATATACTCTATAGTATAGAGTATATACTCTATAGTATAGAGTATACTCTGTATAGTAATTAGTATGTACGTATAGTATATACTCTGTATATTATATAGTATATACTCTGTATATTATATAGTATATACTCTGTATATTATATAGTATATACTCTGTATAGTATATAGTCTATATTCTCAATGTATATGATCGATATTGTTTCTTATAGTAACTAGCTAAAAAAATCACGTTTCGTTTCATATTTTGTAAGAATGTTCTTCTCATCTTTCTTCTCCTTCAATCCTGATAAAGGACATTTATCCATTATATTTTTCGGATTCTTCCTGTATATGATTTTCATTATATTTTTTGTTTCTTTCTGTGTTATTAATTTTTGACTACTTGGCGCAGTATAGCCCAGATGCTCTTGCGCCATAAAAAAAGCCAAACAAACAAACATTTTTGACTATGTATTTCTTATCCTCCTTGAGGCAGATCCATAACATTTTTCCAGAAGCGCAGGACTTGAAAACGAATTAAACTTACTGCGTTAAAATTTTAACCGGATTTTGTAAATATTGCTATATATATATATATATATGTCTAACTCTGCTATTCTCGAAGAGAGGTGTGTCTTATATTCTCCACTTGGATCCACCCTTTTCATCCCTTTCACTTTAGTTAGTATTATGAACAGTAAAAAATTATGCTGGTCATTAACGTTTAAACATGTGAACTAAGGCGTATGATTAGACATTATTGTAATTGATGTGGGTTCACGTGCAGAGTAATTTTATTAACTGATGCTATACGACATGAGCGAAATTACATAAAATTTATTCTAAAAAAAAACTATAAAACTAAATACTAAACGTCTGTTAAATAAGAATCTGGACGTAGCACCTATGTGAAATACATTAATAATATTAATACTAGCGTCGTTGTTTGTGGGTCTAACGTACAGAAACGTGTCGAACAAAGGTAGCTGCCCTTCTCTAGGAATCAACTGGCGTGAACTCTAAGCGAACGTAAGTTATTGCCTTTTCATTCTATGGTCATCTTGTTGGTGACAGCGCCTCCTATTGACGGCAAATATTAAAAGTAGTGAAAAGGCAAGCAACTAAAGAAAGGTGGCAGTAATCATTTCGTGGAAGTTAATAGAGCTTTCCATAAAATACGGAATGACGGCGTAGATATATAGTCATTGACAAGGCTTTTTAATCGTTCACGAACAAGAAAACTTCCGGGAAGTCTAACTTCAAAGGCAATCTAAATAGACGAATAATGGAAGGTTTCAAAACCATAAAACTAGTGTCATTCTGTCAGAAATGAACGACGGTGGAAGATTTTTAAAATTTTTGCTCCGCTGGTTTTGTGTAAAATGTTTAGCCTTGCTGATGTATTAAAGATATACAAAATGTCCTGTGAATGTATAATCTTTCATAAATCATCTAAATCAAACGTATTCCTAACTTCCGACATAAGGAGCAAGAAAAGAAAATCGTGCAGGAAACGATTTTGAGTTGTCGTTGTACTTTATATGGGCCGCATAAATCTGCTCTGTACTCAAGCTGTTTCTCCTGTTTTCTTTTGTAAGCCATGGAACCTGTCTTTAATACTTTATGGCTAAATTTATGACGTGAAGAATTTGCGAATTCTGACCTTATTTATCATGGACGTGCCTTTTCATATTTTATATCTGGGGTAAATGATGCCCAGAGGAAGCAGGCGACGTAAAGATGCGTGCATATCAATTCTTTAAAGTAACCGGTTGTGAAAAAACAAATGCCTCATTTAAACAGTTGCAATAAAAGCTCGGTAAATACTAAATATTTTTCTTGGAGAATTTTCTTCTAAATCTTAACTTGGAGTGTTTCTGGAGTTTCACTACGAGAGACACCAGAAATTTTATTCATTCACTGTTGCTGTTTCTTCATTCATGTCACCATCATCTTCTTATCATAAACATTAAGCAGTTTCAACTATTATCAGTCCGCAATTAGTATAAAATAAGTTTTATTTTATATACTGAGCATATAAAATAATAAGGGGTAAGGCAAGTCAAGCAATCGTCTAGGACCACGTGCCATCGGGGAGCCTATCACAGTACTCTATTAATCCTATTCATTTTTCTAAATTTAAAAAAAAAAAACTATATCAAAATTAAAATATTTTTCATATTAAATTAAATAAAAAGTAATCTTAACCGTAACAACTTCATGTAGTATAATATTTTTATTCTCAAAAGGCAGAAGACAGCCAATAATACAAAATGTTATGACAAGAAACGACGTTTGATTTATGACCTGTAAATAAAGAGAAGGGAGTTCGACAGCTGATGTGAAAAGAGTGAAAAAATTGTAAACAAGGTGGCTATGTGGTGGGAAAAAAAGACAATTTCTTGGGGAATAGTTTCCGTACAATCATGAGTGTCTCATCAGTTACTACGTTTGGCTCGATTTAGTAGTTAATTTTGAATTTCGAAATAACTGCAGTGGATATAGAAAGAATTGTGAAAATTCGTTACAAAAAAAAATGAATAATAAGTTATATATTAGTTAATTCCTAGTTAAGACCTACGTGTAAACGTGCTTTATTTGGAGGTCTCGCTAAACCAGCGATCCTATCCCAGATTACCTGTTGCGCTATAGACATAAAAAGTAAACAAACAACATGAAATATTTATAAACAATTTTGGTGATAGATAAGGTTAGTTACACGGAAATATATGGGTTACAGCAATTGTTTCGATAGGAATTTACCAAATTTTAATATAAATAGAAGTAAACATTATGCGCTTATGACGACACTGATACTACGTATAATCTGCGTACTAATCTGCGCAGCCCTGCATAAAGTTATTTTACTTAATTCAATCAACATGGTTCAAGTAGGTGTGCAAAAGTCGCAGTGCTTAAATTAAATATTAATATATTATAAACACTTAAACCATTTATTAAATATTATCACTATTTAAATATATAATTTTATTTTGTTAATTAGCTTTTCCCAGTCACCATTCCCTCTCAACTAAACACATATGCAGAACGGTATGAAACAGTAAGACTCACTTATAGCAAGCGCGCAGTTAGTGAATTCATGAGCATAGCAAGAAAATTTCGGATTTTGTTTGATATAATGATTAAGTAGGATATGTATAGGATTCGATCTTCCAAGCTAACAAGATTTTTGCGAACTCCGGATTAAACGATGTAGAAAATGGCGATAGATTTTAGAAGAAAATGTAGATAATTCTGGAAAAAAAATCAAAATTATAAAATTATAAAAAAATATATATCAGTAATTAAGAATCATTTTTCAATTGAGGCGAACATGCTAAAAGAAATTACCTAGGACTTTTTCCACTTTATTTGTGCTTGGAAAGCCTAATAAAATGTCTAGAAATCCACGTGTTATACTTCAACTGTCATTCAGGCTACCGCACTATTTTCTCTGACAAGTATTTTTCACTTACATCATAATCACGAATTCATCTTGGCCCATAGTAGGTGGCACATGACTCGTGTAGAGAATCACTAAACTGTCCTATTGAGTCTAAATTCCACTTACACTTCACCTTAGGTTTTCTGAAATATCGCATTCCTTTATTAGGATTATTTGGTTATGTACAATATCTTAATTCTTTAATTTTCTCATTATCTGTCATTTACATGAAGTTTTTAGGATTCATAAATTTGCTGTCAGCAGGGGCTTTGTCAGACCCTAAAGTCTTTACCCTTTGCTGTGTAATGGTCCACCAGCAGCACAGCTTCTGAAATCTAAATAAAGGAGAGTGGTAGATACTGCAGTCGTTAAAGTTGCATCTGTTCAATCTTAAAACCCATTAGCTTAAGTAAAACGACATATCGTTTTAGGGCGACTTCTGTTAATGGTCAGATGGGAAGCAGTACTTGATCGTTTTTTAAAGATAAGCTCGTTAACAATTGGGTCCATCCCTACTCTAATCAATTGGAAAACGGAAATTCTTCTCTTTTGCAAGAAATTCTTATCATAAAACTATTTCAAACTATGGTCTTAAAATGCAGCTACAGGAAAGAAAGGTGTGTTTGGTTAGCATGGTACATCTACCAACAACCTCACCCATATACGTAAATTGGGAACCGGCATTAAATCGCTAGTGTTGTACTTCTTGGTAGTGGGGCAAATAAAGGCCCTTTTCCCGCCTTTTTGCTGAGTGGCTAATTCGGATCACGTGACCTTTAGGTTAGCCAATCAGAAGTGGATTTAAAAAATTTAAGAGAAATTCATGTGAGAAAGAGAGAGAGAGAGAGAGAGAGAAATTGTGGTTCGTTTTTGAGCTCCAGAAGCGAAGGTTTCAGATTTTGTGCTTCGAAGGGAGATGATCTCAATGTGAGGGTCATGACGAAGTTTTTGATGGAAGTAAACGAGACGGCTGGAGTCTTAGATGTTTGGGAAAAGCCTTATATAAGGTATGATTTTGCTTAATCCTCTGTACAGCAGAGTAATTTTTGCTTAATCCTCTGCATTTGGTTAATCCTTTGTACAGTGCTCTAACCAGTATATTCATCTTTTGATGTTAGTTATCTCCTTCGCTGTTACTAAGAATCTAATGATTGATTAATAGTAAATTTGAAATTTTACTATGTATTTTCAAGTAGCCATTTTTAATATGGTCATGGTATATTACGTTCAGTTAAGGAGAAATATGACTGTTAATATCTGTTAAGTATA
>QLNU02015359.1:42694387-42722708 GCA_006491805.2 Dysdera silvatica | reverse complement strand
AATGAGTAGGCTAAAAAATTGGAAATTATACACCCAATTATCCAACAGTAGAACCCCGTCATCCGAACTTCGCTTAACCAAAATGACTTTCTATACAATTTGTTTTATAATTATTTTTTAAACGGACGTTTGTTTAATGTTTTTTGGCAATAACGTTTATACAGTGGAAATCGTTTATAACGAAACCTGATCGTCCGAATTTTTGCTTAAATGAAATAAACTTTAATACTATTTTGTTTATTGCCTGTCCACTTAAAAAAAAATAAAACGAATTGTATAGAGAATAATTTCTGTAAGGTGAAGTTCGGATGACCTGCTTCATTTTAAACGATTTTCACTGTATGAACGTTTTTGCCAAAAAACATTAACGAGTTTGAACTTAAAAGTAATTAAAAAACGAAATTGTATAGAAGGTCATTTCGGTTAAGCAAAGTTCGGATGACAGGGGTACTAATTAAAATAAATGTGCTTTCATCGTTCTGATGCGATAGAAGTGGTAATCTTACAATGGACCATTCTTAATGTAATGTATAAATCAGGAGTTGGTGGGAGAAAAGAGAAAATCTGTTCATTTAGAATTTTATAAAATGATTAACATTTATCTAACGGAAAGAAATAATTTAATATATAAAATTATATAATTATTTAAAGATTATATAATTATATAATTATTTTAAAGATTATATAATTATATAATTATTTAAAGATTTTATAATTATATAATTATTAGAAGATTTTATAATTATAATTATTTAAAGATTATATAATTATATAATTATTTAAAAGATTACATAATTATATAATTATTTAAAGAGTATATAATTATATAATTATTTAAAGATTATATAATTATTTAAAGAGTATAAAATTATATAATTATTTAAAGATTACAAACCACAGTTTTGGTGTCCCGAATTCGCATGACCCATTGGACACAATCACTGCTTTCTGATTCGCTGGGTTTGGGTTCGAATACCAAGTACGCATGGTTATATGTAAACATGGGTTGATGTCAGTTGCCTAAATGGTGCCCCATGAAGAAATTACTGAAAATACCTCTCCTAAATTGAAAGTAAAATATTCTAGACTTCAATATTATTAAATAATTACGAATATTTATCGAAGGACATAAAAAAATAGACACCTCAATTTTTTTTAACTTTGCAATATTCTTTTGAGAAACATGCTTTATATACCACCTTTTGTTTTCTTTTAGCTTGCAAAAATAAATTTGTAAATGCTTTTCAAAAATCTGTTAATTTATATTCATAGAAAAGTATAACATAATGAGGAGAAATTAAGGTTTGTTATAAATAAAACATGACAAAATATGAAAAGTATTTTGCATAAAAGTAAATATTGATTTTTCATCAATTTCAGAATTTTCAGAATTAACTAAAAGCCACAGGAAACCTTGGTCCTTCATTGCATATTTTAGCCGATTTATAAATGTATGCATATAAATATTTAAAACGTTCATATAATTTTTTTATTATTCAAAATGTCAGGTTTAAATAATGCAAATATTACTTTAACTAGCATTACGCTATTTCTAATTAGCAACCATTTTTGTTCTTTTCTGTTTTAACGTAATTAGCTAGGTTTTAATTGCACTTAACATAAAAAAATGTTAGTTTGCCGACATTTTCGAAATCACTTTTTCAAGTTTATATTAGCCAAGGAACGCCGCGATGTGCTATTCATTCGACAATTTAAAGACAACGTTCACATATGTATGGGGCTCGACAACTCAAGACATACGATAACTATTGGGAACTGAATTTTTGCAGTTGGCGAAGAGAAAATATAATTTTCTCACTGGATGTTAAAGGTTTCTTTTTCCACATATTTGCGGAATGATTGAAATGAATGATGAATTGACGAATGAATGAATGATGATGATAAAATGAATGATGAATTGATGAATGAAATGAATGACGAATGGAATGAATGATGAATGAAATGAATGAATGATGATGAAATGAATGAATGATGAATTGATGAATGAAATTAATGACGAATGGAATGAATGATGAATGAAATGAATGAATGATGAATTGATGAATGAAATTAATGACGAATGGAATGAATGATGAATGAAATGAATGAATGATGATGAAATGAATGAATGATGAATTGATGAATAAAATGAATGACGAATGGAATGAATGATGAATGAAATGAATGATGAATTGATAAATGAAATGAATGGTGAATGAAATGAATGATGAATTGATAAATGAAATGGATGATGAATTGATGAATGAAATGGATGATGAATTGATGAATGAAATGAATGATGAATTGATGAATGAAATGAATGATGAATTGATGAATGAAATGAATGATGAATTGATGAATGAAATGAATGATGAATTGATGAATGAAATGAATGATGGAATTAGTGCATGCGGCTTTTAGTGTGAAAATTAGAATTTTCCATATATGAAGGGAAAAACAATGAAACGGAGAGCAACAAATATCCTTAACAAAATACAAGATTCAAATCACAGGGTGGACATTAAAGAGGGTTTAGGATAGAGGGGGAAATATAGTGGAAGTTAATTGGTAGAAGAATTTCAGGTGAACACTTGAAAGAAAAAAAAAGGTAATTAAAGAGTTAGGGATTTTACGAAGAATAACAAAAGTATTAAAGAATCGCCCTGTTTTTAAAATCAACATTTTCGTTTTTCACCAAAGAAGTAGCAGTTTAAAAGTTGGCTCTAAAACGTATGCATCGAAGTATATAAAAGGAAATAAATGTGACTGAAAATGTTTAAATGAGAATCATAGCTTTTAACGAGACTAAAATTAATACAAAATCACGAATGATGAGATCGCATGAGAGAATCAGGAGAGTACATGGATGTGAAATCAAGAGACAAATTAAAAGGACCATGTTGACTGCACTGCACTATCCGTAGCAACTGATTAGGCGACAACTGTAATTACAAAGATATTGAACTCTCGCAAATTTCACATGCTTTCACGAGTATTGTCGATTTCAATTGTACTCCCAATCGCCATGGGCTACTGACTTTGGGTTAGTCGATCACTAGACATCCAATTGTTTCACAAATACTGTAGGTAATGCAGATACCGATAAATACAATACTGAGAAACTGAATAATAAATTGATTAGTAGATTGTTGGAGATTTATGAAACCAGTGTGATTCATTAAATATTTATTTCGTCTGATTGCAAATGATAGTAGTATAGTACCATCGTTTCTATAATAATATTAAATCGAGTGCCCTTTGTCCCAATATTTTTCGTTAGATTAGGGGATTGATTTTTAATCTATGGAAATTTTGTTTATTTTTGTTCAAATCGTGACGCAGCCAAAAGCTACTCAACAAGCTGTTTAAAAATACATTTTTTTTTAGATTTTTGGTTCATTCGTGTAGTCTACTGTTAATATAATTTATTTTCACACACACTCTCCCTTTTGATTTATTCACTAATGCGTTTGTTGTTGTGAAGATATTATTCGTTGTCTCGAAAATTCGTCGTCTGAGAAAATCGTCGTCTCGATTGTCTCAGATGAGGACTGTTTCCTTCCGGAATAGTGTTTCATAATTGAAGACGGAGAGGTTTTTAAATCAAACGAAGCAGCGCAGACAGAAGAACTAATGCAACCCATCAAGGAGCTGACGATGAAGGACAGAGCTCTTATGAAAAGAAAGAAAGGAGCTCCGAAATCTCGGGTGGTTAGGGGGACCGAGGTGGCTACAGAATTCGAAAATAAATTTTTAAGCCACCGGTACGTTTTACATGCAACAGAAGGTGTTTCAGAGTTTCTCTCGCCTTTCAAAGTATTGGCAATACTGTATTTATATATTCATTTATGCATTTCGCACTATTTCCAACTATGTATCACTTAACTTCTCTGTTCAACTACATTAGCAATACTTTTGTTTTTATTTCCTTATTTTTGATGTTAACTAAATTTATAATTTCTTCTCTTTGTTAATTTATGCTCATTTTTCTTTGTTTTTCATTTTTGGTGTCTTTTTGTATATCTGTTTTCTTACTTACATCTGTTTCTTACTAACAATTGATGAACGTTGCTAATTATTCTAAACTCGCTTTCTTTTATATTAGATTAAGATTCTGCAACACAGTAAACAAATCTTGTTACATTACAGTTCCCACCAAGATAGAGAAATCGTGTTAAAATTAACGTTTCTCTTGAAATTTTCAATTTCCTTGAAGTTTTCAAAAAGTTTTCAAAAGCCTTGAAATTTTCAATTTCCCTAACGGGATTGGAACCACCTAAATGTCCCCAAGTAAAATTCTAAATGTATAACGAAATCTAATTATTAGTTGGCCTACAAAAGTTAAGATACGCACGGGTTTGCATACATTATCTGAATATTTTCTCATTATTCAGGAAATTGAATAACATTTTCGTGTTACTAAAATTGGTGAATTTTAACAGAAGCACAAGCGCTAAAATTTAACCTAGTTCCAAAGGTATGATTAGCCTTATCATTATTAGCTTATATTATTAGCTTTATTATTATATTAGCTCGAATAATTATTGTTTACTTAGGTGTTAATTTGCATAGTTATGAGCTTAGTTGTCTTGTTTGTGCTTCATGTGAGTCTTAATTTTACCGCTGTCGCACAACGATCTCATTAACTTTCAATAATGTCTTTCGTTGTAACTTTCAGTTTTCATTCCTAGGATAAAACATGTTTGAAATATTAAATAGAAACCACGTTAGAGAATTGGCTTTCGGTTATTTTTTATTATACAGTATTTTATTAAACTCATCGTCATGAAGGAATAGTCTTAAATGGGTCCTCGTTGATAAAGAATATCGAGAAGCAAAATCTTAAATTCAAAATTCCTGAAGTTTTCTTGCAATGATAGCGATTTTGAAAATAGCACGACGTTCATCAACACTTGAATCAATTCTGATGTTTGCCCAACAAAAATTTAAATATTCATGTTTGCTGCATATAATATTACATACAAATTTATATATTCATATTAAATTATTATATGTAAATGTAGGTACATAGAATAATGTACAAATTTGTATATATGACATTATATGCACGTTTATATACATAGTATTATACATCAGTTTATATACACACTTTCTATGCATGTATGTTG
This sequence comes from Dysdera silvatica, assembly GCA_006491805.2. Taxonomy (NCBI): domain Eukaryota; kingdom Metazoa; phylum Arthropoda; class Arachnida; order Araneae; family Dysderidae; genus Dysdera; species Dysdera silvatica. Next base: position 42,717,579 of record QLNU02015359.1, on the reverse strand, counting down.
CATTTTATTATCAAATATCTATAGAAATAAGTAATATTTGTCAAAAAAAGATATATTTCATAGTTTGCTTTCGAATTATGTATATTTTGTTGAAATATTTTAGTTCAGAAACAATTTAATAAATTAAAGAAATAATATTTAAACGGCATTAAAATGTAAAGAGAGAATTAAAATTAGGTCCTCTGTTTCAACCTGTAGAAAATTAATACTTTTTGTTCCAAATATAATTATTTTTGTTGAATGCAAAGCTACGAAAATATCGAAATTTGTTTGCCAAAAGGAATTAGAAAAAAGAAAAAAAAAAGAAAATCCAGTCTCTGAAAAAATCAATTATTTTCATTAAAATGTAACGTAAGAATGGTCGTAAAATTATAATTTAAGCTCAAGAATTGAATATAAATGCAATAAAAGAAATAGATAAAATCATTTGCAAAATTACCCTGGAATTAATTACAATCCACAGAAATAAATAACGTAAATGGCAGTTTTAGAACTAAATACTAAATTGAAATTAATTGAAAAGATAAGAAATGTCTTGAATAAATAAAATATATTTGATTGTTAATCAAGTCATTGGAAAGGGTGAAAGCTTAATTGCGGTGATGAAAGAAAATTCGTTTAATAATATATAATAAATATGTCGACGAATAATATTTAATTAACATTGATTTGTTTAATAAACTGGTAACAGTGATTAACTGGTAATAAATTTTATTTTTGAATGCAATTACACTAGTTGTATCTGTGTTAAGGTCTCGTTCTTATATATATTTTATGGATTGTTACAAGCGAATACGGACATTAAATTCCCACTGGCATAAATAATAGTTAACATAAAATTTATTTATTAGTAATATATATATAATTAATATAAATAGTATATATTTATTTATTAGTCAAATAGGAGAACTATCTATTCTAGCTATAATATGTGAACTCGTACGAGTGAGACAAAACATCATTAAACGTGTTCTTACGGATAGAAATAATAATAATGACGAATGATAGAAATAATAATAATGACGAATGATAGAAATAATAATAACTTCTTAAAATTTAAAACTAAAATTGAAAAACAATATCTAAAATATTACTTTAACGTTTGTTTGTTTGCATTTTTATAACGTAAGAGCAGCTGGGCTATACTGCGCCAATATTACTTGAACAAAATATCTAAAAATATAATTTAAAAATAATATTTAAATATAGCATTTAAGTATAATATTTTAAAACAATTAAAAAATGAAAGAAAATGGAAATGAAAAATATAAACAAGATTATTGTTGCATATATTCATTATTTTATCAATTCAATTTTACACGACCACTCTATATAAAAATTATACATTACATTTTCTGAAGAAATAATATATAACCATCTTTGAATTTTAAATTAAAAATAATGGAATTGTTATATTTGTCTCATATTTTTTTATTAACTGAAGTAAAAAATGGTAATTACTTTGACTGATTAAACGATGCCAATGCTTACATATTGACATTTAGGTCCTATTTCATTTTAATCTAATATTCATTTTTCGTGGTTTTTCTGCAATGTTATTTAAAATCTCCTTTTCAGTTAGTTGTTTATCATTGTGTATATACATTAAAACAAGACCATTCAGCCTTTCTCCAGAAATGGAATTCCTCAAATACGTTTTTAAGAGTTTGAGCGTAGAGAAAGAGAGCTCGTTACTGCATGTTTTCACAGGCAATGTGGCTATAACCGTTAAAAGATGATGTACCACTGGAAATATTTTCTTATTACAAAGGGAAAGAGCATCTACAGCATATTGGGGCTTTCTACTTGATGAAAATAAAAATTGGTGGCATAGTGTGACTTCACCTGCAATATCTGTTGGCAAGTCATAAAATTCTGCCAATTTCGTAATATTTTCTTCAATTTCATCTTTCGTATCATCTTCTGTTTTGCTGATCCGCAACTGAAATGGCTTTAATGTATTTTTATAGGCTAAAAATTTTGCTTCTAAAGCACTTAGAAATTCATCCCAGAAAGGTATAAAAGTTGCCACTCTATAGTAATGTTCTTCATTGTCTGCTGGAATGTTACTTCTCATGGTCTGTCGTATAGCAATGCGAGGTTTAGAAACTGCAATCTCCAAGTCTCTACAGACGTACAATTTTTTCATATAGTTTTGAAACTCGTTCAGTGTCTTCATCCCTCATTTCTTGTGAAGAATTTTTTATGTTCGTTACAAACTACAACGCAAGACTCAAATCAAAGTTGAGTGTTTGCAAATATTTACTAAGAGAGAGAGGGAGTTTAAATACAGAATTAAGAACAAACGAAGTCATTAAAAATTACATTTACATATTTAATTATTCAGCATCTGTGCTTCTGAGGCAGTTTTGCAGTCATTCCATTTTGATATCTCTTCTAATGAAGTTATAAGAGGTTCTAATAACTCAACAAATGCTCGAACTGAATTGTGTCTTTCAACTCATCTTGTTAAACTTAGATGTTTTAGCTTACTCACTCCAGGAATCGAATCTAATTTCTCAATTTCAGCTTCTAAAACTCTTTACCTTTTCGGAAAATTAAAGAAGCAGTAAGCATTTTGTATTGTAGTCATACAGTTTCTAATTAATGGTAAATTACAACCACTAGCGACAGCAAGATTAAGGCAATGAGCACTGCAAGTTAAATAGAGTGCCTTGGGAATTTTTTCTCGAATGAAGGCCTGTGCTCCTCTAAATAGTCCACTCATGGCGCTAGCCCCATCATAACCTTCATAACAATGAGGTTCATGGAATTCACACCAAAATCATCTAATCCTTTAAGAATTACATCGGCAATATCTTTGCCCATAATATCAGTATAAAGAAGAAATTTCAAAAATTTTTTTCGTACATTATTATTTTCGACAAATCTGATACACAGTGACATATGTTGAATCCCACCGATATCTGTTGTCTCATCAGCTAATATGGAAAAATATTTTGCTTCATTTACTTTCGAAACTATTCTTTTAGCAGTATGCTGTTAAACGAAGAAAATATTTCGTTTTGGATTTGCCAACTAATATACTTTGCGTTGGAAGCTGCTGTCTGTAAGCGGTTCTTCCAAACCTCATCACCAGCATCAGCTCAAAATTTTACTAATGCTCTGATGTGTCCTTCACCTTTATTAGTTCCTTCTTCCAGATCAAGTGGTCCGGAGTCCGTGTGTCCTCTTAATGCAATACCTTTTCTGGCACATAACGCAACCGTTTTTATTATTGGCTTCAGCCTTTCTCTGTTTGCATGAATTTGTGCTTGCAGATCTTTATAAACGGATACGTCAATTGTTGGGTTGACACCAGTATATGTAGCAATAAAATTAACAGTCCGTTTTTTAGACATTGAATGGTACTGTAGGATTTCATGACTTTTAAAAACTTCTTTCGTTCTTTTTCATTTTTTAAAAGGCAATGTCACCAATTTACCCGCACAAAGAGATCGTTGACCCACTCAGGTTGCAAATAAGGAACAAAACTTACAGAATGCTCCATCTTTATATGGTGAATAAACCAGCCAATCCCACTCTGAGAGCCACTTGAGCTGGAATCTCAAATTTCTGTATGTTGATGTTGGGAAGTTAAAATTTCAAGTCAGGTGCCTAGGCATTTTCCAGAAGATTTTTTTTAAGAAGAACAGTAATCTGTAAAATGCACGGTAATTGTATAGATTTAAAATAAATTTTTAATCTAAATAGAATCAAAAATTTTCAAATAAAATGACAATAGTTAGTAAAACATATGAAAAGTTCAAAAAACTCAAAATAATAAAAAAATTTGATGGGCTCTTAAATATGGGAAAGGGTTGATGCTGCATTTCTCAACCTGGTGAGAATGGATGAAAAAGGTGTGCCATTTCTGATAAGCTCATTTTAAAAATTAATATTCCTCAATAAAAGATATACACATTATTAATTTTATAGATTTCATATAATTTAATATACACCCCTAATTATTTATAATTTGAAAAGTTTAAAAAGGCGCGAGACTGGAAAAAAATAAGACGCCTGGGCTCTAAAGGAAACGAACCCAGGACCATCCACTTCGCAACCTCATCATTTAACTACTACACGACGACAGTAAGGTTTTAAATATCTGTAAAATAATGAAAATCGCTGTAAAGTCTAAACATTCGGGTTTCGGGAAACATTACATTAAAAAAGATTTGGTGAATTCATGTATATTTCTCTGACTTGCAAAAACCGGATGCTATTTAAATCTCGTGGTAGAAGTAGAACGAGCGTTCCCTTTGGTTTGCAATAGAAAATTACATTCTGCGCATGCGTGAGGACTTTATTTTCGGATTCCGTCTCAGAAAAAGTTTATTTCTTTGTGCTTTTTATGGCGCAAGGACTACCAGGGTGATGCTGAGCTTGGACCTACAGTTTCCCCCAGGAATCTGAACCTCTTTTGCCCAGGGAATCAAACCCCGGAGAGCGGTTTGGTTGAAAAATCGGTAAGCACCGGTTCCTGCTGGGGATCGGACCCTGGACCTTTCGCATAGCAGCCAAACGAGTTACCACTACGCCACCGCCGGGCTCTCAGAGAGGGAAAAAAACTCATCCAGTCTCAAATATCATTAATTTACCTTCATTCATCAGGAAATCAGGTCAATAAATGAAACTTCTGATATTAGCGCTCGATTACTCGATGAACGGCCGAGTAATTGCCGAGGAGTTAATGCTAATAGGACTAGAAGTATAGTCAACATTTCAATTCCTTAGCTACGGTCAGAAAATTCTAAAATAGAATGGGGATAAAAAATAAACTCACCTACTTTTCAGATCCAATATGAATTCCAAAACCCAAATCAGAATCCTTCACACTTCCACTCTTTGAATTATTGTCAGCATTCGATAAAATCGAAACATGGCTCGATCTAGTCGATGTAGATTCATTTTCATGAGAAATAACACATGTTATCTCATTTTCAATTTTACATTTTCTACTTGTAATAAAAGAGAGAATATTGCTCTATGATCTTTTATGCCAGGATTTGGAACTGGACATTGCGATTTTTAACAAGGTGATATTTGTATTCCATTTAGAGCACGCGCTTTCTGAACCAGTCTCACGGTTCCAGTCTTCGAGCAGAGTTGCCAATACGGTATTGACAATTGGCAATACCAGCGGTTTTCCCCCTAAATTTAAAGGATTTTTCTTATCGATTGCAGCAAAAAATGTGCTGCGATTAGTGGAAAATCTGGTGGGTTACACATTTAAAAAAAAAAAGTCCTCCTAATAATTCGAATATAGAATTAGGTTTGTTTTCTTGCGAAAAAAAAAAAGAATCTTAGGCTTCTGGGGAGGTTTTAACCCCAACCCCCCCGTAGCTGCGCCACTGATTGCTGTTAAATTAAATTTTAAATATTAAAATGATATTTAATGCTGAATTTTCATTTCTTTGAGAGATCTTTTCATAAAATAAAAGTTATGGCAAGAAAATTCCGAAACCATTTATTCACTTTCGCCATTCTTTCTAAAGTTGATCCTCTCTAAAGATAAATGATGATTCCATCTATCTTTAATGGATGTTAATCCATTAAAGATGGTTTATCCGTTTATCAGTTATTTGTTTATCCGTTTCAAATTCAAAATCGATACTTCATTTTAAAATTTCATCCTCATTCTTCCCAACTTCTTCAATTTCAAATAGATAAGATCTCTTCTGCATTGCATTAAACTTTGCCCTTCAAAGCGACTGCCCTTAAAGATCATTTCCCACCCAATTATATGAATAATATTATTATTTAAATGCAAATTCTCCACATTAAATATTTGAATATTTACCCCATCTTTATTTTAAAATTCCTTTAGAATTTAATAGTACTGCTCATTTCAAGTTTACACATAAAAAATGCACACTAAGACTATTAGATAGTATTTTTGATATTTTTGAATAAAGCTCCAGCTATACAAGAAAAATCTTTATATAAATTGCTCAAATTCTCGATTTGCTCAAAACTCGATTGCGAAGTGTCTTTAAGTGCAGTTTGAAAGAGCTCCCCCTCTTCACCTACTGGAAAAGTTGCGTAAATAGACTGCTTGGCTGTTTACCAGTTAGTTAAGCGTAACTAGTTCTTGACAGGTTAACATTTGGATAGATTAACTTCATATGAACCAAAGTGTGTGTGTGTGTGTGTGTCCAAAACACAATCATAGCTAACATATGCTTTACAAGTGGATTTTGTGCATTCATGTGCTTGTTGAGATGTCCAGCTAGAAATGTCATTTTAGATGAAAGTTGCGAAATCATATTGTGCGAATAATTTCTGGCGACACTTATTTCCAAACATTAACTAACAGCGTTATAAAATATTCATTTAATTTAACTATATAATGAATTTTCACTTCATTCTTTATTATTTTATAATATCTAATTATCATTTAATATTTCACATTGAAGTAAACTATTCAATTGATTAGTCAGTAAACTAATCAATTAGAATTTGATAAACTGAGCGAGTTAGATCGTTTGTACAAAATTTGAATGTTTCGTACCCTAACAAAGGCTAATATAAATAATAAAACTCAGAAATGAAATTCACTTTATTATTCCTTCAATTTCACTACATTTCAATTCAATATCCTATTCATTGGATTGTTAACATCGTTCTTCTAGTAAATAATAAAAAAATTTAATTAATTTATTTGCTTATGTTAAAGAGGTTTTGATTATTAATTAAAATAGGTTTAATTTTTATGGTGTTACTGTAAAGTAACTTTGAGATGAATTTGATCTTTAGTAGATTACAAGCAAAAGACTAATATAAGCCCTTTACTTTTGGTTGAGCCGAAAAATAACAGTATATAAGGGTTATAGTGTTAATTGCACATTTATACAATTTAATTATACATTTATACAATTTAATTATACATTTATATAATTTAATTATACGTTTATACAATTTAATTATAAAACTGAATTATACATTTATACAATTGAATTATGCAGTTGAATTAATGATCAAAATTTTAAGGGGCGATAGTACTCATCAAGACGAATAATATAAGATATGGAACATGGGTCTCAAACCATTTACAGTGCCGATTCATCCGGCATGCACAAATATTTACAACCAGTACCCCAAAAACCATAGGATACGATGGTCCAATCGTCTACTGACTGGATCAGCTAGCTAACCTGAGTTTTATTTTGCGCCCCTCATGCACTGGTTGTAAATATTTATGCATGCTGGACGGTTTTCGAAACGGCGCTGTAAGCGGTTTGCGACCCTGAGTTCCATATCTAACATTGCTCACCTGGAGGGGAACTATCACCTCTTAAATTTCTGACCAGTCAAATTTCTGATTCAGTTACACCTTGCATAAATTTCAATTCAAACATGTTTCAGTTGGAAAAAAACCTATATTTCTTATAAATAGAGATAAATAGAATGATTCTTTCAGGGAGTTGATTCAATTTCTCTGACTTGTTTTAGTGAATAAAGTAATTTTGTTGACCAAAAGTTCACTGATTTCTCAACAGCATCAACATAGAGTTTTTAAAATTATTGGGGGCCCCAAGCACACATTTTGTACATTTATACATTACAGTGTATGCAGAATTGTAATTTATTCCCAATTATTGAGGGGCTCGGGCCCCACAGGTCCATATAACTCCACGATTATGCTCAACAATCAAATGTATAAAGACGTATTTTTGAAGAAGCTGGTTACGGCAAACGACAAACGATATACTTCATTCAAGGGTGGATACCGAGGGCGGGAGGTCACAGGGGTCATGACCCCCAAAAAATATTTTTTCACTGTAAAAAATTCCAACTTTCATGATAAATGAAGGGTGTTATTCCAAGACCATGGCAAATTCTGTCCTTGAACCCCCTCAAAAAATAAAAGTCTGTGTCCGCCTCTGACTTCGTTTCTTCTGTTCTTTCATGGATCGACTTATTAATTGCAGCAGTGGGTCTCAAAATTTTCATTCTGCGGACCCTTTCCTAACTTGCTTATCCCTCTATAAATATTATTGAAGAAAAATCTAAACGGCTGTTATTTATCGCTTCTTGGCACGTAAACATAAAGATAAGCAATAAACCACCATAAAAGGTAGGTACTGCCATTTTATCGCTGCGGATATCGGCTGCGGTTGATTATCTCAAAGGTTTCCATGGGAGAAAATTACAGGATTTGTAGATCTTTTGGAAATTTCCATCCAAATTTCCAAGGAAATCTTCGCAAGTAAATGTTTCTCAAATTACTGGGCTTCTCGGTGCACACTTTGCTGAACATTGAATTGGACTAAATCCGCGGACACCTCTAATCAGTACAGTTAATACTGAAGCAATAAATAAGCAAGAGCTTCACAAAAACCGTAAGAAAATGAAGAAGTATTTGCACGGACGAAATATTTTCTAAAAGCATTTTAAAATACATTTTGTATCGAAAGTAAAATTTTCAAGTATTTTGTATTTTGGATCGGAAATACATATTTCTAAGTATTTTGCCCAGCTTTGCTTATATTACTTTTAAAATTTTGCAAATCTAGTTATAAATTGGAGTTACTATTCAAGCCAATTTAAAATGGGATACACTCATTAACCTATTGTGCTTAAAAATTGGTAGATTTTTGGGAATATTGCGCAACATTAGTATTTATATACCTATAAAATTTTTGATCAATCTATATTATTCTTTTATTTTTTCTCATCTTTTTTATTGTTTATCGGTCTGGGGATACACTTCACAGGCTAACCAAAGTAGAATTTAGTCATTACAAAATAAATTCTTCAATATTATTAACCATAAATTACCACAACCAATGTCGATCCGTGATGTTCCGCAAAGATTCAATTTATTAACTTTTAATCAACTTTTAAATTATAAAATTTTGTTATTAATGTTTAAAAAAATTAAAAATACTAATCTATTCCAATTGATTTACAGCAACCTACACATAACTATCCAACAACAAGTAGACATAACTACAGACCTCAATTTTCTCGTCTGGAGCTGGGTTGCCACAGAGTGGGTTCTTCAGGTCCTAAATTGTGGAATCAGCTGCCTTCTAATATAAAAGAGATAAATTCCTATTCTAAGTTTAAGTCTTTAATCCGGATCCTCCTTACTAATTCTATTTAATCAATCGCATACTTAATTTAATTTTCGCTGATGTTTGCGCAGTGATATCCCATGGGGCTGCTTTGGCTATCTGGTATCTCCTGGGTGGTGCAGGCTTTGTCAGACTACGTCTTTACCTGCGCTACCCAGGCAGACATGGACAAAATTCTATTTCACAGTATATTAATTAATGTATTGATATTTTTTTTTTAATTAATTTTGATGTATTTATATTTTTGTAATTAATTTTATGCATCTATATTTTCGTATGATGTTAATGTAGATATGTCTTTGTTCTTATAATTAACTCAAACTAACATTGATTTGTAATCCCAATGTATATTTTTTTGTTGTTCATGTTGCTGCCTAAATAAAGTTGCTAAAAAAAAAAGAAAAAAACATTAAAGATACCATGTTCGCCCCAAAGAGGTGAAGTCCAAAAAATCCAATACCTAGAAAACGCACATTTATTTATTTATCGATGCAAAGACTATATTTCTTGGCAATAAGTTTTATTGGATCTGAAATTTGTCCTATATTTTTTATTGAAGTTAATTTAAAAATGTTGTAAAGTTTCAACGATTTTCAATGATTCAAGTGTGATTTCAAGTGTGTATAAATATGACATAATTTTTTTAATACTTTTAACGGTCATTGAAAAATATTTACCTTAACTCGTACTTAGAAAAAAAAAATATTTGAGAAGTGAGTTTTTGAAATATTATTTGAAAATTTTGGTTTTCGAATAGCATTGGTTTTCTCACGATTAGAGTGTTTTGATTTCTGAATTTCTAGAAACTTTGCTAAGTTAAAATACTTTCTTCAGGACACATGGTGACAGTCAGCGCAAGCATACGATAAATGGAGTTTCTTAGTGGAAATAGAGCTGACTTATTAAATTCGGATTTACGATACATTTTAAAAATGAGATTCTTGTCAAGGCATGCTTTAAGTCAGTAAATAGAATTTCTAGTTCACTTGTATTTAATTAAAAAATATTATTACGATATTGTAGAATTATTAACGATTACGTAGAATTAATAATAGAATTGCGTAAAGTTATTAAAACAATGATGTAAAAGTATTAATAACATAATGTAAATTATTAATAAAATGATGTAAAATTATTAATAAAATGATGTAGAATTATTAATAAAATGATGTAGAATTATTAATAAAATGGTTCAGAATTGTTAATAAAATGGTTGAATAACAATTTTTATCGATGTTTTTTGGCACAGTGATACCAATGCAGATGTTATGGCGTGGTTATATGGCGAAACGTTTGAAAGAAAAGAAATGTTCGAACATTTCACCATCCAACCACGCCATAACATCTGTGCTTTTTTTTGCGAGTCAGATTCATGTTTTTTCCTTTTTATTTTATTTTTTTTTATTTTTAAATTTTACACGTTTCGTTTCGTAACTTTCTTTACTGCTACTGAAGTGAAAATAAAATTAATTGAAATACAGTGTCAGCAAAAAATATGAAAATTGCTCTAAAATCGCACTTTCCCTAACTTCAAAGTCAAATAAAAAATCAAAATACGAGTCTTGCAAAAAAATAACACCACATTTGTAACTAAGGCAGCAGCCTCTACAAAATGTAATAGGTCTCGATTCTAGGTAAAGGGACCCACAAAAAAGTTCCCTTGTTAGTACACCCATAACCCCTTATAAAATGTTTGCGTACGTTACTGAAACATTGTATTTTCTTTCACTTTATCCAATAGATACACTGAACATAAGACACGTTACGAGTTCCACTGGCACAAAGTCAAGATTCCTCTTTTTCTCGTACAAAAATACGTAGCCTATTAATTATTTGTGGTGGGGGCCTGGACTTCACCCTATGTTGCCCCCTCCTATACTTCGGTCTTTATAAGAAGGCTAAATTTGAATATAATATTCAATTTTTGTTGCTTTTTTTAAGTTATTACAGGACTTGGGAAGTAGGGGGAAGCGTGTAGGCACCGCCTCCGCACCTGGAGAGATAAAGAGGATTTCCAGACTGAGACTTTCAGGTTTCCAGACTGAGAAAGTCTGGAAACATCGCAAGTGTCCCCCCCACCTTCAGACTCACACGTGCCGAATCTAACGAATTTAATTGAGCTTAATGTAGACACATTAAAATCCTTAATGTATGAAAATTAGCAGCTATATTCCCATGGAAATCGAGAAATTAAGTGTTAAAAGTTAAAATAGAGCCAATTGAAACCTTTTTGGCAACACGTGGCGGGATAACAAGCTGGTCGAAAAATGTGAAAAAGCGAACGCGGGATGTATTCTAAAAGTTTAGAATACGTCCAGTAATACAGAGCTGGCGTTAACTTTTTAAATTTAAACGTATTAGATTTTGAAGTAGCTGTAAAGTTATTTTTTTCTCTATTTGTTAAATTGAAGTTCTATATTATTTTTGTTTCTGAAAGTCATAGCAGAAAACAAATTACTTTAATTTTTATAATCACATTGCAAGTTGCAATTCAGTTTGTGCATAAGAGAAGCATTTATTTTATTTTGAATCCCGCGCGTGAATGTTTTCGCGAAATAATGTCAGCCAAACTTTTTTTTTTTTTTTTTTTTGAAAATTGCATTTAAGAATTTAGCGAGCTTTCTTGGCGAATGCTATAGATTACAATTCACTTCTAATTTATTATATGCGTAATCAGTTTCTATCCAAAATATGAAATCATTCCGTTCAGTCTATTCTGTGTTGAATAGTCATAAAACCAATAATTAAACTTATTTTCTTGGAACGAAATACTGCCGTAATAAATCTTATACTAATTTGGCTGAACATGTCGAATGTCTCGTCAAATGGGCGTGAAATCTTGAAAAGAAGGTTGGCCTCCCCTAACCCATGATTGGCTGAATCAACAAATATAATCCGCTCGAAAAAATTAAAAAAACAAAAAAATATAAAATTCCATTTTCCGATCCAACAATGATTTGCAAATGGGCTTATAATAACATAAGGATTTCAAAAATGTATCGGAGGTGCGGAGGATTAAATTCACCCTGTATATATTAAGTCGAATTTCACTTGCGATTCGGCATTTATATTTTTTTGCTAAATGTGATACGAGAAGTATTTAATTTTCCAACTGGAAAGAAAGGGAAAGAAAGTCTCGTTAATAGCTACGACATTGTTTAATTTCCATTTCTTTACAGTTTTTTTGCTATAATCATATTTAAGCCCACACACATTTTTTTAAGAATTTTATAATGAAAATTAAAAATTGGTGATTTTCGAATTTCTGCGCCTGCGAGAGAATTTGCTATTCTTATAAGTAAAGGAAGTATTATTATCTTGTCACTAAAGTTGATGTTTTATCGAAGGTTAGATAAATAAAACCGATTATTTTTGCATGATTACAGCTCAACATCAATGCTTGATACTAATTTATGTGTAGAATCTACGCAGTTATACTTACGTATCTATATAGTTATTATAGCTTATATATATATATATGGTAATAATTAGTTGGTTTTAATAGATATTGAACTCGCTATTGCATTTTGATCTGTCTGTCTGTTGGAAATAAAAAGGGTGAAATGAAGGCTTCCGTAAATGCAATGATGATGGCTTTTTGATGATGATGGCAGCAATGATGATAAATTTTTCGCTAAATGTAAGTCCGTACGTCATATGGCCAAATATAATACGACGGCTTCAAAATAAACGATAATAAAACAAATAATACGAGTATTTTCTACATCGTTATGTGAAATTTAAAATTAAGCTGAAAGGTGTTAAAAATCCCTATCTATTTAGAAACGGAATAATGTGAAATGAAAGAAAAGACTCGTATATAAATAAATTTAATAAAACGGAAAACTTTTTTTTGAAAGGAAATTAGTTCAATAATATAATCGAACTAACAGTGTCAATTTTTTTGCCATTTTATACCACAGAGATATTTTATGTCACAGACCTTAATTATAAAATTACAAATGTATAAATAAAAATACTTCTACAAAGTAATAAATACTTATAGTCAAAAGTGTATCGTCACCTTTATTTAAAATTTCACATCAAAGGTAAATTTTAATTGAAATTTCACATTAAAGATAAATTTTAAATAAAACTATATAAAAGAACTAAGTTTTAAAGTTAATTGGATTCTGATTTTGCTTAATATTTATGCTAGTAACTCAAAGATAAAAAATAATTATGTTCAATGATACATAGTGAATATTCGGAGAACGCATACGGGAACGTTTGCGGGAAAGTTTTCATCTTAAGCAAATTGATATTACTTACTTCGGACTAACTATGAAAAGAACTTTGAAAAGAAAAAGTACATCCGCTTTCACTATTCGAGAATAATTTCTCCATTTATTAATAGCAATATTATTCAAAATGGGTTAACGCAAATAAAAACAATTTTTTTTAAACCGTTAATTTTAATTTCGAACCTTTATGTAATACTTTGATCTACAATCTGGAATGAAGGCCAGTATATTCTCATTAATAAAATTGACGCAAAAAAACAACAACTGTTGATTGGATTTATCAATGATGTAAAAAGCTCTTGCGCCATAAAAAAGCCAAACAAACAAACAAATAAAAAATGAAAAATATGTGTTTTAAAAGGAAATATATAAGAACTCAAGCCCAGTTTAAAAACAGTTTTATAGATCAGGTAAACAAATTCTGCTATGTAGCAAAATTACTTTGCTGCAATAATTACCAAACAATAAGACATAGATGTCGAATTTCCAAGCCTAGAAAAAGTTTAATATGATGACCTTTACACACTTAAATTAAGATGACTTCGTGCTGATTTGTTAAACTTTATAGGTTATAAAATACAGCAAACACAATAATGATTTTTTACGCACATATTCATGTCTCTCGCCTATGTAATTCAATGTAAAATATTTTAAAAATATGTACATTTCAAAAAAATAAAATATAAAACATAATCTCATAGTTGAAAACAAAAAAGTAAGATTTGTATGCAAGCTTACAAAAGCAAGAAATCACATGAAATAATAATCTTCTTATTAAAATCTTCATACGGTTTTATATATAATATTCCACCTAAGAAAGATAATGTAATTCATAAAAAAATTATTTAAATTATCAATGTACAAAAAATTCACCGGATGTACATATAATTAAACCGAATTACTTATTGGTGTGAAAAGATAATGCAAGTTTTTTCTATAATATTAGGCGTAGATCATAGCATTTAACGTTTTGCATGAGTATGTCAAATTTAAAGTATAAAGCTATAACTATTCTAAAGTTACAGTGTACGCAATATACAAAACCGTGATTTTGAGAAATACGCATTTGAAGTTTTAACTATAAAAAAAAGCAAAGCAATGAACAGGGCACTTGGGAAACAACTACAAATAAAAGTGTTTCTTTGAGTTGTCCACTTCGTTTTAGCATGGAAATGTTTCTTCTTTTCGGAAGCATAGATTAAATAATACCAAACGTCAAAAATTAAAACGAAGTGGCAATAACTAAATGGAAAAAAAGAGTCAAAGGTGAAGGGGTATTTAAATTCTCTTTTATTTACAGGTTTATGCCTTCAGGTTTTTGTCAATAATTTCTGAACTAAGCGAAATTCTTGACAGGATCAGTTTTATTAGATTTATAAAGATTTCGGCATTCAGAAAAAGTAATAATATTTCTTTCGATTTATTTTATGTCTAAAATGTCATTTCTCCGCTTTTAAGAAGATTTTATGTCAAAGAAGACCAAACCTCAATATATAATCTTAATTTTAAAATGCTACATATGGCCTATCCTTTTACACAGATGTGGGACCCAGATATAAGCATACGTAGAAAGTTCATAGGGGGAAGTTGCAGGCTTATAATGGAGGAATTACCGAGCTACAACTCCATAAACGCATATGCATGTATAAAAAATATCATCGTAATGAGGGTGTTACAACGCAATAAGCCGCTTGCGGACGCTAGTAGATTTTTATATAAAAGCCAGGGATAAAAACCATAGCATCTGAAGTGTGGGCTTTAATTGCGAATACCGAAATTAGTAGTGTAATCTGGCAAGACCTCTATCTAAGAAGCATATACGAGTCCATACGAGTACTTTTAGGGGGGTGCTGAGAAAAATTAACGAGTATTTCTAGGGGGCTGAGAAAAATTATTACCTCCTTCTCAAAGCTGACGAGAATTTTAGTGAATGTACAAGATACCAAAACGCCAAAAAAATAATTGATACTGCTTGACAATTAGTAATGAGCTAAAAAGTACCTTATTGTAAAGCGTAACTGTAAAACTTTTAAAAGTAAACGCACAGCAAGTTCGGGCAAATCAAGTTGTAAAAGGGCTAGGGATCTCAAGGCTCCCCTCTTCCCCCAAGATTCGCGCCCATATTGAAAAGTACTGAATAAATCAAGATCAAAAAAGAGAAATGTTCAGAATTGTGAGAAGAAAATTCAAATATTGTGGACACGTAAAAAGAAGTGTAAGTTACAAAATATCCTGACAGGTTTTAGAGCGGAACTCCTTGGGGAAGAGATTTAGATATAGAATCAGAAAGAATGGATCATTTAAAGATCTGAAGAGAGTAAGTACAAAAAAATTATGGTTAATCATAAAAATAAGGAGCTATTTATTATGCATGATTTCCAAGAGCTTACGGGTCGTTAAAACGAATTAAAAAAGAAGAGTTATTTTTACTATGATAAAACCAAATTTTATCTTCGTTGCATTTTTCATTTTTAAAATTAATTTTCCTATTTTAAAAGAAAACTCTCTTTCTCTGCAATTAGAATATTTAACATTTTGAAGAAAAAAATCAAAGCGTTTTTTTCTAAATTGAACCATGACATTTTGTTTTATGCTTTAAAAAGTAGATTTTAAGTGCTTGTTTAAAATACACTTCTTAATATTTTGTACAAAATCATTTTAACTATATGAAGTAAAAAAAACAGATCACCGATTTCTTCGTAAAATCTGTGCTTTTTTATGACATAAAAAATATGCATTTTTTCAGAAGAAATGTATAATATTTGCACGCACAGTTTCGTTATGTAACTCAAACTCGTCTGACAAAGCAAAATTTTGAATTTAGCACTATTTTACTTTCTATTTACTCTATTGTTGCTAATTGGTGTAATATAGTGATAAAGAGTCTGCCTCTTGTCAAGGGAATTCAAGTTCAGCATAGATAAGATGACCATTCGTAAATTCAATGGTGAATTGCCAACACGTCACATCTAAAAGGAAAACAAATAAGCTCTAGTTTGAGCTGTAATTAATACGTGGGTGGCAAAAATTATAGTATAATAAATTCCCCCACGAAAACTCACAAAAATCTCGCCCCGGAGGCTTTCTTGTGTTGACCATATTTGGCAATTGTGTTATCCCTGCGGAGGGTAATAATACCTTAACATCTTTACATACGGAGAAAGAGAGCGTTGTTTCCTGTCCTCATTCGTCTAGCGGTCCAAGACACTCCGGGCTAAACGGAGGGACCCTGGTTCGAATCCAGGATGGGGAAAGCGTCTCTTTTTCTTAATAAAAAAAATATTTGATTTCTTTAACAACGCATATGAAAATTGTACATTGAAGGATTAATTTGGTTAACCAGATATAAAAAAATATTTTTACAATTGAAAACTTTTCAATGGAGGGCCCGTGAAAAAGTTGAGTTAAATATTTTTATACAGCCTTGGTAAAAGAAATGACATATCAACCATTGCTATACATTTTAAACAAATTATGCATTCAAATATGTTTCCAAAATTAACGATCAAAAGGACGATCTCCATCTCTCCCATTTTGAATCATCCAAAATAATTTTCCACCCAGCTTGACTATTGTTTTTTATTATTATTTTTCATTACAAAATTTAATCACTTCATTAAATAAACTTTATCAAAATAACACAGACTATCAAAATAAATCTGTATTAAAAATATAGCGCAAACAATAAAATAACGTAATAATTGCGCCCGTATATATACACACACACACACACACACACACACGCCCTGTAGTTAAGTAGTGATAATGTTTTTACCTGATGTTAAACCCCGTTCGATTCAAAGCCGTGCCAAGGGTAGTACAAAAATTATAAAAATTAAAACACCCATCGACTAAATGTTCATCGTAGTCCTGAGCTTGGTTCTCTTTTCGGCTCTCGTCTTTTTTTTTAGGTCCTCTTAAGAAATGCAGGTTCACTGTCCTATGGTGGGCTGGTGGTAAAGCATTTGTCTAGGGTGCTATTGACCCTGGTTCGACTCCTAATAGTATCTTGGAATGCGTATGTTCTCGTGATCCAAATGGCGGGGTTTATTTCCCTTGACAAACAGTAGGTTCTGTTGCCGCATGGCCTTTTCTTTCCTTGCACCTCAAGATCACAAACTAACGACACGCCTACAGTCGACATTCTCCTCCTCCTCCTCCTTCTTCTGCTGCTGCGCTACAGTCTCTGAAGAACCTGGGCCTCTTTAAAGATCGGCCCCATTGTTCACTATTTAATTCTTTTCTTTCCCATTCTCTTGCCCCATTCTGCGAGCATCTTCTTCCACTCTACAAAGCCATCCTTTCACTCGTTGCATTGGCTTCCAAAAATTCAGGAATTGGAAGAAAAAGTTTTAATGAACATTTTTGCTTGGAGAATAATATTTTACGTTTTCTTATGTGATTTCGAGTATAGCTTGCAAATTAAACTTACAGCCTTTCATTATAAATAGCATGTATAGGTATTTTTCATAATACGTTTGATGGTAATTTTGCTGTCTCCGCTTTAAAGCATCGGAGCCTAAAATTAAAATACGTTACTCGTAATTCGTTTTAATCGAATAAAGTGTAAAGCAGTTCAAACACAGTTTTTCGAGTAATAAGCATGCTTGCTTCACTTGGTCAATTAACCCTGCCAATTTAATTAAACGCCAGAAATCAATCACTCAAAATTAAACATTTTCTCTTCCAAAAGCCTTATTTTCAAATGGGAGCATATTTCGGTTAATGAAAATTTTGCTGCTCCTGAGGCATAATTTTCATGTGGCTTCCTGTTTTTTTTTTTGTGAAAATCTCAATTTAATTAAACTTGAAAAGATTTTAATTTCGTTTGATTTCAACTGCAATTACGAGATGTTTTATTTTTTTTCAGACTCTAATCTGGTTGACGATGCATGTAATATACGAGGGGAAAATGAAACGAAAAAGGCAATTTATTTTTTATTAAAGACATTTATATGAGGTGCTTACGTAATTATTGCATTTTAATTCAATGCAATCTTCGTCAGTTTCGACACACTGCGATTAGCATTGAATTTTGTTCAAGCTTATCGAAAAAAAAATAATTTCGGTTGGTTGTGAACTCAAATTTACAGCATTTGCTGGAATTTTTCTCACTACCAACGTTTCGATTCTTCAATGTCTTTTACAGTTCACAGAAAACGATATTGTATTACTACTAATTATTAATCCAAGTCTGGGAAATAAGTCAAATAAGGAGGAAACGTGTAATTTTAATTCTTGACTCTTTTAAAAGAAAGCAGTATCAATAAAATCATAAGGTCCTGAGGTGAATTATTCAAAAACACCGTTTCTGAAGTAGCTTTTTAAATTCATTGAAAGCAATAGTTTTTAACTTGTCTTTAAACATATTAATGTAATTTAACTACCTTTTATTATTATAGTTATTGCTGCCCATTTTTATATAATATTTTAAGAGCAGGTTTTATGGTTATATTTTATAGTAATATTTTTTTATTGTATAGAAACATCTCGAAATAATGTGACTTCTTTTTTTGTTTTGTGAACAATGTATATGACTAAATTGTTTTGATCGTAGAAATAAGACCTTTTTGCTTCAATCTTGTTGCTTGTTTCCAAGTTCAAGATGATGTTCCAAGTTCCATGCTCTGTGATAAATCTCTTTAATAGTTTTTGCATTAACCAAGTCCGTGAGAATCGAAATTCATCTGAATACAAGCGTTGCAAACTTACCAAAATTTTGTTTTTTTATAATTTTTTTCTGACGATATTACAAAAATCTGACAATTTTACTGAATACATATTTCAAATGTAGCCATAGCGAAGGGAGTAAGAAATGTGAACTTACTCATCTGATAATATGCAATGCCGTATTTCCCAATAGGCTATGCTAGGTTATAGACTAGTATAGCAAAATTTTGTGCATCAAGTCTGATATAATGACATCAATACACGATGATATAATCAGATGTTTTGGCGAGAAGGAAGCTAGACGTCATGTTTTCCATTTAAATACGGGTGTTCGATAGGCTTTTCTAAAATTGCTTTTTTTCTAAAATTTTTTTGCTAAAATTAAAATTTTTTCTATAAAATTATATAGCCGCTTCGTATGTAGAAGTTTCGAGGAGCTGTTGACTCTGGTAGTTTGTTTATAAATAAATAAACGCCCGCTTTCATAGGCGCTGACTGGGTCCTGTCAAAGGGAGCATAACTTGGATTTTCGGAGGACGCGAGTCCTGAATTCGAAGGCCTGACGAGGGTCGATGGCGTCGGCCCACTACGCCCATGACTCAATCCGTAGGTAACTTGCAATCCAGAGAGATTCAAGAATGAAATGGAACGTATTCAAGGTTCTCTGAAAATAAATCACATTCAACAAACGGTGTTTGTTTTGAAAAGAGGCATTGCAAACATACTTCTTCTTAGAATTGCACAAGATATCAAGATTGCTTCCACCGAGCAATGTGATATTTCCTCAAGCTCTTCTGGGCACTTTTATTTACAGCAGATAAACACATTTCCAGGTCTATATCACGGTCAGAGGAGATTATATACTGACTGCATTTACAGCACAGGACACATAATCTGCCTTTAAGTTAGATAACTTTTTTATTTGTAACTACTTATGATTTCGTCGCAAATTCAGTTGATTTCATTCCCTTCTATGTTTTCCCTAGTTTTTATATGCTTTATTAATGTGTTTAACGATGGAATAATTGTTTCTATTAATAAAAATGCATATTCCATTACCTAAGAATTAATTTTTTACATATTGTTTATATACATATTATTCATAACAAATTTCTCATTATAAGCTTAAAAACTAATTATAATTGCAGTAATCCACTCCTATAAATTAATCTCAATTGACGTCTATTTCTTTTTAGCAACTATATTTAGCCGTCTCGATAAATGCTTCGTTGAATTGCACGTATTCCCATTAATGCCTTTTTGAGTTTAATTAAGTTTTTGCTCCGTCTATAAATTCCCTTAACAAGAGAGATTTCTGTATCATTAAATTTAATTTGGTTAGCAATATTTCTGTATTAATTAAATTTAATTTCAAGAATATCTAATATATAATTTTCTTAGAATATTGTTTCAAAAAGAAAGAATGGGTGTTGTTTTTTCATATGAATAATTCCAATGCGACATTATTTCATTTACCCCTTCCATAACAGTAGGGTTGGAGTGTTCTTGATGACGTCATTAATATTAGCTATATAGTATAGGAGCTACATCAAGTATTTATATTAACATGGCATCGAACGGTGGATTGAAATAAACTCTTCTTATTTTTATTGATTTCAATTATCGATTTCAAAGCAGATGCAATCTTCAGTGATATTTTTAATTAAGGTTTAATTAAAATATTTAATAAAAACAAACTCTATTATAATTTCGTGTTTAAAATATTAATATCAAGCTTTTAATTTTTCTGAACATATTTAAAATTTAGATTTATTCGAAACGTTGCTGTTTCGGAATTCAATAAAACAGTAAATGATAAGTAAGGTATCATTTTAATAAAATAAGAGAATATCTGAATATTTTTTAATAGCATCAACCATATTTACTGGCATTTGAAACCTATATCCAGTGAACTCTCACTAATGCATCATTAGCTCAAGATGGATTACTCATTATTGCGGATTACAAATCATGTTTCCCCGTCTGAGAGGCGCGTAAACTTACAATATATAGACTTATATTATATTATATATGGACTCACAATATATAGTTATGTATCGCCGATCGGGTGATGCGAATGGGAGTTTTGAGGTTTCTTATAAACAATCTCTTTCTCAGGAAAAAACCATAATTCAAACAATCGGAAAGCATCGATAATGACATAATTTCGTTTTGAGAGGCCTATGAACTTGTTTATCAAAAACAACCTTGCGATTTTTTTTTTATTTTACCTCCATCAAGAGAAAGTGTAAAAGGGGCAGATATGTAGAGATTATTTTACTGACGATGACACATGGGGTTAAGAACATGCTAATAACTTTGAGCCGATATCAGGAGGCAAAACATAGTGTTGAAAATCAAACTTTTAAATATTTTTCAGAACTCGAGAACGACGTCGAAAAAGCTTTATCCTTCATACTGACGTACAAAAGAGATTACTGCTTTTTAATCAAGAGTTACTAATGTGAAGTTTAAAAGTCTGTTTGAACTGTATACAGAATTAAGCGTAATAAACCTCTTTCTACAACACGGTCATCAATATTTATTGCGCTGTAAGTGCTTACCGTTTTTTCATAATATTTCATTCTACTAATGTATGCATTTACATTTTACATGCATACTACATTGTTACTGCGGAATATTCTGAAATTCTGACTGCGGAAATGTCTTTTCCTTAGTACGACCAAAAATCGATGGTCCTTGATTTTCTGCATTAATGTGAGTCCGCTGTGTTTCCTTTAAATATAAGCAACCTTTTCTCCATTATTTTACAGAAGGCGCTTATCACAGCATTTAACATGTGATCACATTAAATAAAATTAAACACATTAACACAGTTAAAATAAATACGATGGTTTATAGCTATTTCGGAAGCGCGTTTAGGCTTCCTTCTTCAGAACCCTAGTTACACTAATGTGGCACACGTGCTAGAAAAACTATCGATGCCAAATTGCTAGTCCAAAATTAGTTCGGGTAAACCAGTTGTGGGTCCGTAGCCGCGTCTTTTGCTATGGGACGAATGAAGTTTCTCCAAATAGAGGACATGGAATTGAACGGAAGCTGATCGTTAACAGTAGAAGAGGAATGCGAAAGAATATGGAAGGCTTCAAAGAAATTGAGGTCGGCTGGTGAAGAAACTTTCTCTATTAGATGGGCCTTGTCGAAAGAAAATTTGTGGCCAGCTTCCCAGGCGTGTTTGGCCAAAGCAGATTTTTCCAGTTGTTGTTTACGCACGTAGGCTTCATGCTCTTTAAGACGAAATCGAAGGGCCCGACGTGTTTGACCAATATAAACACGATTACACTGGCATGGAATGGAGTAAATTCCAAAATAATTGCAATCAGGAATAATATCCTTGAGTTTGGAATAACCGAGTTTATTGATTGGAGTAAAAGTGACCTTGAAATTAAATTTACGGAGGATGGAAGCAATTTTTGAAGAAATTCGTGGAACGAAAGGAATGCTGATAAAATTACAAGGAGAGGAATCAATCAAGAGTGTACTGCACAGCTTAGGTCTAGTGAGTTTCTTCAAAGCGTCGTCAATAATGGTAGGATTGTAACCACGATCTCGAGCGATGTCAAGAATATGGTTAAGTTCAATCTTGAGTAATTCTTCAGATGATGACAATTTTAGAGTACATGAGACCAAACCTGTAGAACGTGCTTATCGTCTAATTTTGTGGATGGGCGGAAGCAGCATGCGGCGTTTGGCTAACAGCAAAATGTTTCCGATATACGCTGGTTTGGAACCCGGACGGCGATCTATGTACCAAAACGTCCAGGAAAGGCAATGAACCGTTGTTTTCTTCTTCCAAAGTGAATTGTATGTGAGGGTTGACGGAATTTAAGGTGGTGAGAATTGTAGAGAGATCTGAACAATCGTTTGGAAGGATAGCGAATGTGTCATCCACATATCTAATCCACAGTTTAAATGGTATGCGATTGAGAATATCCTCTTCGACGTAATATATATAAATATCACATAAAACGGGTGAAAGAGGATTTCCCATGGCAAGGCCATCAGTTTGCGAAAATAATTGATCACGGAAAGAAAAGCAAGTCTGTGTGATACAGATCTCCGTAAATTTGACTAATTCACGGATTTCAGCATCAGCAAAATGAAATTCTTTCATACGAAAGATAAGAGCTTCAAGAGCTCCCTGAACGGGAACATTTGTGAAAAGGCTTTT
>QLNU02015359.1:42624096-42694287 GCA_006491805.2 Dysdera silvatica | reverse complement strand
ATCTCTAAATGAATACACTATAAAATAAATGTTTATAAGGAAGATGGTTTTAAATGTCGAAGTTTCCCTAAATCGATTTTTTTAGGGAACTGCCGACGTCGATGTATAGAGGATCTGCTGTATTATTGTTTTGGTCAAACCTCAAATACTGATTTTAACATATATCCGTCGGTTTAACACATATCAATATTCTACGTATATTTGAAGAATTTCTGAGCACAGCGTTGCTTCTTGGAAGGATCCATTATCGTCAACGTTTATGTGAAAATGTTTTATATTTGTTTCCTGAATTTTATAAACTATGCAATTTTTTTAAATCATTTACCGCTCAAACAGATAGACAAAGTAAAAGAAATCAATATTCTCCATTTGGAAGTAATTTTCATACCCAAGAATTTCACTTTTTTCTCTTTCAAAAATGAGGAAATTTCAATTCATAAATCATTATTCAGCTTCCATACCATTTCCCGCACCTATCAACTGGTAATACACGAAATTTGGCTTGGAATTTGGATCTCTGATAAAAACGGGGATCCCAAAAGGTAGAACATGAAGTTTTGTTTTGTTTGCTAATTCATCTCTTCAATAAATTCCCACATCAGCAATATATATATATATCATCATCATCATATTCAACCATTATCTATCCACTGCTGGATGAAGGTCTCTCCAAATGCTTTCCACACAAGTCTATCCTGAGCAATTCGCTTCCACGTCACCCCAACCTGTTTTCTTATTTCATCCACCCATCTAGTTTGAGGACGTTTTCTAGGTCTTCGGTGGTCTCTTGGAATCCAGTTCAGAATTTCTGTTGTCCATCGTTGATCAGTTCTTCTTGCAATATGCCCAGCCCATCGCCATTTCAGCCCTTTTACTTTAACAATGATGTCCTCTACTCTAGTTTGCTCTCTCACCCAAGTGTTTCTTTTTCGATCTCTCCTAGTTATTCCAAGCATGCACCTCTCCATGCTCCTTTGCGTTGTCTGTAACTTTCGTATTGCTCCAACTGTTAGACTCCATGTCTCTGATCCATAAGAGAGGACTGGCAATACACACTGGTTGAAGACCTTTCTTTTTAGACACAAAGGCAATTTCCCCTTCAGGATAAAACTGTTTCTTCCAAATGCACTCCAGCCAAGTTTAATACGTCTGTTGAGTTCTTTCATAATGTTGCCATCCATTGAAATCAGCTGGCCAAGGTAAATATATGAATCAGCAATTTCTAGCTCAATGTTGTCAACTTGTATTTTTGTTTCCTCTACGAAATTATTGAACATGATCTTAGTTTTTTGTAGGTTCATCTTGAGTCCAACTTCTTTACTTCTAGTTGAGAGCTCCTGTACCATGTCTTGGAGTTCTGATGGGTTCGTTGAAAAAATAACAATGTCATCAGCAAACCGCAAATGATTTAAATATTCACCATTTATTTTTATTCCCTTGTTATTCCAATTTATCTGCTGAAAAATCATCTGTAAAGCTGAAGTAAAAAGTTTTGGAGAAATGGTATCTCCCTGCCTCACACCTTTACCAATTTTGATAGTTTTGGTATCTTTATGTAACCGAAATTTTGCACTTGCATTTTTATACACACGTTTCACCATGTCAATGTACACATCCTCAATGTCTGTTGATCTTAAAGAGTTGATGACTGCTGATGTTTTAATAGAGTCAAAGGCCTTCTCATAGTCAATAAATGCCACACACAATGGAAGTTCATATTCATGTGTTCTTTCAATTAATTCTCTTAATACTTGAATATGGTCCACTGTACTGAATCCACTTCGAAATCCAGCTTGTTCTCTTGGTTGAGCTGCATCTAATTTTTTCTGCAGGCGATGTGTTAGCACTTTTGTGAAGATTTTATAAATAGCAGGTAACAAGCTAATTGGTCGGTAATTTTTCAAATCCTCTTTATCACCTTTTTTATGCAAAAGAATTACTGTTGCAGAATCCCATTGGTTTGGTATGTTACCGCTGTTAAGACATTTGGTAAAGAATTTTGCAAGTATGTCTTCTACATATTCTCCAGCTTCTTTTAGGATATCTAATGTAATACCATCATCACCAGGGGCTCTTCCTTTCTTCATACTTTTTATTGCAAATGAAACTTCTTCTTTTAAGATTTTAGGAGCTGTTCCTTCGACTATCTCAGAGTCTTCGTTTAATCCACTGTTACTTTCGTATAGATTTTTGTAGAATTCTTCAACTCTTCTAAGTATTTCTTCCCTATTTCTTGTTACGGTGCCATCCTCTCCTTTTAATGCAATGATGTGTTTCTTCCCAATAGACAAACTCCCTTTAACAACCCTAAGGCTCTTGTTGCTTTCAATGGCCTTCCTTACTAACTCACAGTTGAATTTTCTTATGTCTTCTTTCATGTTTTTGCGCAAAGTTTTACAAAGTTCTATATATATATATATATATATGTGTGCGTGTATGTGTGCGTGTATGTGTGTGTGAAAAAATTGTGAACCTTTTTACACCCTGTGCCAAAAATCTTGGAGGGTATAATTTATCACTTTTCCCGTGGCATTCAAATAAAATCATTTACACGACAAAAGAGTATCATTTAGGTTAGGATAAAGTAAAAATAGTAAACAGTTTTTACGCACATAGAGTCCCTGAATATTTATACATGGCAAACAAATTTCAAAATCTGTGAAGGGATTCTTTAAATAAATGATAACCTTTAACAATGCTAGCATGTATTACGTAATTTTTTGTTATGCGCATAAAAATAATTGGTAAGCATTTCTCTCCGTGACTTCAGGTTTTATTTCTGAAAGACACAGCTTGAAAAAGTTTCACAGAATATGTCATACATTTCGTTGCATCTACATACAATCTAAGACGTTCTGGGATATGTCGTTTAAATCCGAACAATTATATAACATTAAATCAATAATTCACGCGTGTTCCAAAGCAGATAAAAATATATTCCTCAACGAAATATATGGAGCAGTGATGTATAATATACTACATTAAGCTATGCTTACTAATATATGACATATTGTGCCAAAAAGCTTTGTGGCTTTGAGAGATTCAAAAGACTGCACCATTATCAACGTTTTGTTTCCTCCTACGTTTTTAGACATTACTACATTTTTGTTCCATTAGTTTCATGCACTTCTTTGCACCATTAGTTCCATACACTCTTCTTTTGCACCATTAGGTGCATGTATTTTTTACTTTATGGTATTGTGTTTCTTGTCAGACATGAGAACTATTTCACCATTGTAACGGGAGTATATCGGCAATGTTTAGTAGATGGCTTCTCCACTAAAGATCAATAGTAAGTGACCGTTATTCTGTATGCAAAGATTTCTTAAATTCTGAGAGTTTTTTTTCTTTTCGAATTAAAAGAAAGATAATACGTTTGTTCTTCTTTCTTAATCTCTTTTAAATTTTTCAATGCAACGTAATTGCATATATCTCTGTCATATTTTTCCATATTTGCATGTCATTCAGTAAAGGCATTAACCAAAGCGATCTCCTTAAATATTTTAAGTTGTAGAGGAATTACTCAGTCGCCATTAAGACAAACTCTCCACTCTTTTTGTATTTCATCCTAGAGCTTTCGTGTGACACCTAGGTGTTAGAGAAAAGAAAATGTGCCTTAAATGCCATGAGGAAAAACTACAGTCATTTCTTCTTCTTCGACGCTTTTTGTCAAAATATATTACTATCATCACAAACATATACTCATAAATGAAAACTAATTGCCACACTACTTTTCCCTTTGAAGTTTTTCTTTTTCCATAGTGTTTTCCACTTGACGCTCTTTTCATGCGCGATGCGTTTCTCTTCGCGGTTAGTACATATGCAGATTTCCTGCAATATATCAGGTGAAATAAAATAGCAAAAAGAAGTTCCTACTGTTAAATTCTTTACACATTTTGCTGAGCCACACTGAAAAGATATGATGTTACCACTTGAGGTTTGTGCTGCTCGAGTTGGACAAATTTCTGTCCATTTCAATCCGGATTTTGCTACATATATATATATATATCTGCTTGGGAATAACAGCAGAGGGAGAAAATTCAACCGCACTTTGATATTCGTCATCAGTTTCATTTTCATAATTAGTTTCAATTGGTTGATGTTTTTCCATTTGCACATCTGGCTCATCTACTTCATCTTCACACGAAATAAACATTAATCAGTTTCATTCAGAAGATACGTCTGCTTTTCTTCTTCTTCTGTCAACCTCTTCTTCATAGTACTGAGCATCCAAAAAGACATAATTTCGACCAATATGAAATCAAATCTATGAATTACACTTTAAAAAATTCCATATCTAAATGAGTTGTCATCAGATATGAAAAATTTTAAAAAACCGAAAATTCTACAAAAACATTAATTTCAATATAACCTTTGAAAAAATTTTAATTGTAATAATAAGTAAATAAAATGCATACTCTCAATTTTAAAAATATTGGTGAAAGCGATAAATCAGGCAAAATATAAAAAAAATTGAATATAAGAGCTTAATTCCAAATGCAGTAGAGAATCACAATGTTTATGTTTACCAAGCTTGACTTGACTTGACTGAGGTGACTAAAAATATTTCTTTATACGTTTGTAAAGTAGTTTACTTCTTCGTGGCTAAAATGTGCTTAAAATTCTGATTTTTAATTTAAAATTGCGATGACACATGCAAAATAATTTATCGGGTCGATTTGAATCAGGTTATGCATTAACGGAGTAGTGGTATGAAATTTGAAAAAAGAAGACAAAATAAAAACTGGCTGGATGGCTTACAAAATATATATGATATTAGATGTCAGAGAGAATCAAGTTTGTATTTCGAAAATAATCGGAAATACAGGATAAAATAAAACACAACGGGTCAATTTGATCCAAGTTATGCACTAGTACACTCTTCTGAAAAAAAAGAAGAGCTTTTAAAAAACAATCCGATCATTTCAAAATTTGGCATGCACATTCCTCTAGACCAAGTATGCAAATGATTAAATTTTCAAAGCCAATGAGTGTTAACTTCAATCATAGCGCGCATTTCTATTTTGCAACGAGCATCGTATAAAAGAGGTAAAAATTGCAGACGGTTTATTTTTTTTCGTTATCAGCGTTGCAGTTCCCTGGAGACGCAACCAGTAATGCCTCTCCGACGTTTTCGAAGCCATTATAGCAAGTTGGACGACTTCGAACGTGGGATGAGTAAAGCTGGATAGTCCTCCCAAGCAATAGGCCACCATCTACACCGTACGGATACTGCTGTACAAAGATGTTGGTAGCAATGGTTGCTGCGAATAATTCATTGGTGAAATGAAGGCTCTGCAAGTCCAAAGTGCACGAGGCAAGATCGGTTGATTGATCGACAGGCCCGAGCTGACCCAACGTGTTAAAGTCTCCTCCATACTACCCATGGCACCTTCCACCATTTCATGACACTTGGCTGAGGTGGGGGTTATGCTCACAGCGGCCTTTAAGACGTCTGCCTTTAACCCCACACCATCGACAGAGTCGTCTGGAGTGGTGTCGTAGCCGATCATCATGGCTGCCAGCAGATTAGCATCGCATGGTGTTCAGAGATGAATATCGCTGCAATACTAGAGCATATGACCATTGGATCCGTGTATGGGGGAGCCAGGGCCAGCATTTTCAACCACCGTTTGTTGTACAAAGGTACACTGCCTAATGTGATGATGTGGGGTGCTCATACGACAGCAGGACGCCCTTGCAAAGATACGTTGATGACATCCTGTGGCCGTTTACGTTACCCTTCATGACACGACAGTTTGGAGTCATTTTCCAACAAGATAATGCCAGGCCCCATACGGCTCGCATATCTGTGAGCTACCCCAGTGCTGTTGATACTCTTCCTTGACCAGCAAGATCACCAGACCTTTCGCCAATCGAACATGTATGGGATATGGTAGGCTGCCAGATTCGAATGTTGTAGATCTGGAGAATCAAGTGAGGAATGCCTGGCAGAATGTGTCGCAGAATGACATTAGGAACTTTTATCACTCCTTGCCTAGACATATAGAAGCATACATTGCTACCGTGGGGGGTGAGGTAAGGGGCTCAACCAACTGTTGATTTGAACATTCAATGTACAATTCCTAGCCATTGATGGGTCTTACGCTCTTAAATTTTTATAATTTCGTTACCTGTGTATGTATTGAACGTACATGTAATTTCAATGAAAACAAATAATTTCTCCATGGTGTTTTTGTTGTTGTTGTTCTTCTTCTTCTTCTCCTCCTCCTCCTTCCTTTTTTTTTCAAAAGATTTTTTTGAAAAATATTATATATTCATTATGCATTATATTATATATTAGTATCTTTAAAAATTATTGATAAATGTATTCCATTTGTACAAAACTCTGCAAATTCAGATTTGCTCTGAGTAAGAATAGAGGAATACATTTTGTATAAATATTTAAGTCTTTATTAAGCATTTGAATAGCCTATAGTATTAAATATACAGTTCCATTAGATTGGCGCTCTGTATTACAATAAAGAGCATGCAATGTACAATATTCCAATTACTTTTGACTGCAGAACTCCGCCCACAAACTAAAGGTACAATCTTGTATTTTTTTCTTTGTTACATGTGTAGATTGGATAAAAATCTTCTGTTATTAATCTTACTGTTGTTAATATTAGACGTTAAAGAAAGTCATACGTTCGTTTTTGATAAAATGAAGTATTAATAACGAAAACGTTAAAATAAGCACAAAAGTTTTTTACATACACATTGTTTTATTTTGAATTTAGATGCATTTTTCTTAATTGCTATTTTCATAAACTCCAAATATTACCATAAGTTTACAATAATTCCAGTGGAAATAGCGTTTCCTCAAGCTTATAGGTGATAAGGAATGCTTGTGCGATAAGAGACACTAGCAGCTGTTCATGTGACTGTGTTTAACTAGATTTCACAAGGTCGATAGATTATAAAAGAAATTTGACGAACGCGTCACTAAAAACATTTTTTCATTGAAAGACCCTTGCGTAATCATGATGTGAATCTTCCCCCGCTAAGCAAAAATGAATCAACCACGTACCTATAAATAATTGTCAAACAATTTTTATTATAGACGAATGGACCTTAATAAATACCAAAGATATCCTTTGTTTAGAATCTTATCCCCCGTCTCCAAACATATCATTTAATGTCTTCCAGTGGTGTATCCAGCGAGGGGCGGAGGGACGATCGCCCATATGGGTTAAATAGAAGAAAAATAAAGTTGATGAAGAATATTTTATGTATTGTTTGTTACGACTGTAATAAATAAAAGTCTTACACAGGCGTCCAAAGTCTCTAAGTCTTGGAGAAATGCGATCCAGACGTTTTTCCACGAATCTATAAGCTACTCGTCTTTCAAACTACGTTTTCAGTAAGTGTTGCTTCAGCATAACGTAGTTTTTTATCCTTGAAGCGCCGTCAAACTTGGCTTCGAACGCGGATGACAGAAGAGACTTTTAATACACACCCACAGAGACATTCATATTGATGTAAATAAAGTAATTGACAAATTTTCAAAGAAACCAAGATGGCTCGACTTTGCACTATAAACTTCAAGTTTTTTAAAAAGTCGCTTATTATAAAAAAAGTAAAATAATTACAATGTTTTTGTAGTTTAAATTTAAACTTGTTCTATTAATTACATTGTAAATTATCGTTTTTGGTTATTGTATATGTCTCCTTTACTAGGTTATCCTTCTGTCATACTTGACTATAATATGCCTTAAACCATATAGTTTAATTAAAGAAAAGACCATCTTTAATTCATGGTCGCAAATTAAATATTTTGGTGAGTATAAAGCAGAGTTGTCCAACCTTTTTGGGTAGCGGGCCACTTAAAGAATTTTCACGGATCTTGCGAGCCAGTGGTTTCTTAAAAAAAAGGAAAAAACACTTACACTTAACAGCCTCCCCTTAGAGTTTTTTCCAGTTATTTGTGCTCTTGCGATGTAGAAAGGGGTCACCTCTCCTGTCCCCAAAATTTTTCCTTATTTCTGAAAAAAAATATCTAAAATTTTTATTTGAAAATTTTTTTTATTTCAAACTGTCATAGGCGGTCCGGATTAACATCTTTCGCTGGCGGGATTGTGGCCCGCCAGACGTATGAAAGACAACACTAATGTAATGGAAGGCCAATAATATAACAACATTTACCTAAACTATTTAATAGTCCAAAACTAAAAATTTTCCAGGTGGGGGTCCCCAAAACTTTTCCTCGCAATAATATCCTGGATCCGCCCTTTATGACGTCATATGGTTGTCTAAGCGAAAAATCCTCTACATCTAGTCACTGGCTACAAATAAGGGGTGCTTAACCTCTCCCTCTCCAAAAAAAATTCCGACATAAGCTAAAAAAAAATGACAATTCGTGAATTAAAATGAAAATTCGTGAATAAACCCCTTAAGTGTCGCTTATTTTTCAAGAAACCATGCAAAAAATAACTATTTTTTTTTATTTAACAAATAAAAATGTTAACAAATTTGTAAATGAGATATGACGACAAAAAGTAACTAAATCAATGCTTTCGCACTATTTATTATATAGCTTCTAAAACATTTTAAAGCCTGGCAATATCACGGGAGCAACAAATATGGATCGATACCGCAGCCCGTCATATTGACGTGAGTGAGATTTAAGGGGTTAAAATGAAAATTCGTGAATTAAAATGACAATTCGTGAATTAAAATGAAAATTCGTGAATTAAAATGGCAATTCGTGAATTAAAATGGCAATTCTGGAATTAAACTGACAATTTAAATACCAAATACCAAAAGCATATAATTAATGTAACTACAAAAAAAACATAAGTGAAATTATAGTATAATTAAATACATATAATGAAACATATAGCATTGAACGGATCGCATTTAGAATAATTGACAGGACATAGAGATAGGACAAACCGCCTTTGGACCAATCGGTTTTAGACTAATCGACCCTTTGGAGCAATCGTTTTTGGACCAGTCCAATCGGCATTGGACGAATCGGCGTTGGACTAATCGTCCCAAACCCCGTTTAATTAAATACGCTGACTATTTTATAAAAATGCATAAATCCAAAATTTATCATTTACAAAATAATTCTCAGATTGTCCAAATACATTCGAATTGATTAGCTGAAATAAAACTCTGGGACGTTGGAAATTGATGACATTAATTTTATTATCAACGCTTGCTTTTTTAGTTTGAACAACGAATATGCGAGACGTTTTTAACCGGAAAGGATACTGCTCCCATCGTTTTAAAATTAATTAAAACTCCTTTTCTCGCAGTTTATGAAAATCAATTTTCATTTTCGTCTTTCCGAGTTCTGCAACCGCCGGTAATTAAACACACATTTCATTTTTTAACGAAAATTAGTTGAAATTTATTGCTCGAGTTTTGTACATATTTCAAAATAAACTTCTACATTTTTAAAGTAAAAACTCGAAATTGTAAATTGATTGGTTTTTCTTAATAAAGATGGGCTTTTAATAA
Organism: Dysdera silvatica; assembly: GCA_006491805.2. NCBI lineage: Eukaryota > Metazoa > Arthropoda > Arachnida > Araneae > Dysderidae > Dysdera > Dysdera silvatica. The sequence goes on along the minus strand of QLNU02015359.1, from coordinate 42,684,816 downwards.
AATGTTAAAACACGCATATGTATGCTAATTTCATTAGTCTGGCTGTCAGAACAGCGCTCTTTATTTTTTCAATTTAGATCTTATTTGGTTGTAAATGATACTTTGTATCGAATCTGATATCATAGGTGTTTGTTTATTCTAACTTCCTTTTTGCTTTCATTCTAAACGTTCCCTTCATGGAAAAAAAATCACATGTCACACCTATGGTGAGTCGGAGACTCTATTGTCAATTTTTCTAGTTCTTTCTCAGAACGTTGTTACTTCTGAATGCTCGTCTGTTTCAGACAGACTGTCACATTCAAAGTCGGATGCTGTATAGTATATTCACCTGCTGCAGCAAGCTTCAGAGGACAGCTGGAAACTACTCTCAGTGGACTACGATCAGCTTTTCCCGAAGAATATACACCGACATCTGTATTCTCGCCCCCCTACCCCGGTCAAGACAAGGTAAAATGACTTCTCGGAAGATAACAGAAAAACAGTATAAACCTATTTCTGAAACTGAGCTGCATCAATCGTATCATAATACGTTAAATTTCACTGCTTTTCTTCTTCGAACTTTAGTCAGAGAACATTCATTGACACCCCTAAAAACTAGACTAACATACGGTAGCATCTTCAGTAAATATGACTGTCTATTTTTTTTTCCCCACTCAGCTCAAAATTTCGCTAGACACACAATTGTATCGAATCACAAAAGAGTTTAAACTAGCCGTCAATGTGTGTTTTTCCCCAGATAAAATTGAGATATAATCTGGATAGATAATCCTGTTCCACCTCCGCGATGTTTCCCCTTTTTATACTAATGTTAGCTGACGTCTTGGTCCTGATTCTGTAAAGTCCTAACGTAAAATAATACACATGAAAATTATTCCACTAAAACAATTTAATTTGTTTTCCAGTACTTAAACTCTATCGGACCGATCTATCAAAATTTAGACGCTTGTGTCAACTCAACGCTTCATCCTGCTCTATATCGCAGTTTCTCAAATGAGGCCATATATCTACATAAACAATGTTTTTTTTATTATTATAATGAATTCGGATAAATATACACACTAAAAAGTATTTTACATCTCATTGATTCTATGTAAATAATGCCCATTAAAGAATCCTCAACTGGTAAAACTACCATTTTTGAAATACGTTATCTAACTGATGGAGAGCCTCGTAACATGCTTTTGCTTTCTGCTCTTCTCCATTTTTAACCCATTATCATTTAATATTCTTCATATTTAACCAAGTGTCAAATGTATTATCAGACTGTTATCGTAACGGACGTACCAACAACCATTTTATATCGGTTGAATAAAATTACTTCTATTTCAAAATTGTTAATTTCTTTGAAGCTTTTGCCGAAATTTAATTTAGACAAATTCTTGTATAAGAGTATGGGCTATCTTACGTTGGTATCGTTTGTGAGAATATATCGGAAATCGAGATATCTGAAGCGATATTTGCGTTACTAGTTACCGGAGGGCCCATGGCTGCCCATCGGAACCGGATAATCGTCCGGTTCGTGCCTCTCCGTAGGTGAATTCTATCCCTTTTATTAATGGACCCGGTGAAAAGGCCATCAACACTTTATCAATCCACACGTGCTAAATACAATCAGACGTTTATTAGATCTCCATGATTACACTTAGGCTCTGCAACGCCTCGTGTTTCGCTGTGGAGCCAGGCCTCTTCGCACCCCATTTCTAAGAGAGTTCCTATTCTATGCAGAATATTCTTTTTGAGGACATCTCCACAGCGATATTAATACAGATACAACTTGATATTTCCGACAAAGTACTATTCAAGAGGTCCATGTGTGTGTCCTTTTACTACTAGTCCCTGTCAAGCTTTGACAAAGAAGTAATATGGTTTTGCCCTTATTTTTATGGCACATCCAAACTTCCCTAATTCCATGGTACAATTAGAATTTGCTTTAGTATTTTACTAAATATCAGAAAATAGTGCTATGTTACATTCGCTGTTCCTTTTATCATTATTAAATATTTAATAATTGCAGTTTTCTCGATTCTACGTACCTTTGGCGTTTAAATAAAAAAGTTTAAATTCAATTTCAGTCTTAATGAGTATAGAATGAATTTATCGTAGGTTTTGAATAAATACTTTAATAACTATTAAAGAGTTAAAAATAATTAATATCTATTTAAAATTAATATTAATACACGTATCATAAAATACATACTTTCGTTGAATTATCCTTCTGTAACCTCATGATGAAAATTCAGCAATCTTCTAATATCTGATCGTTGACAAAATTTTCGTATATAACCTCACAATTTCTTTCATGTTTTAAACATTCTAGAACAATTTCTTTTCCCATTAACACTAAAAGTACCGGAGATTTTGCCTGCGTAGAAAGGCCAAGCCGTCATTTTCGACCGCTATAGAAAAATGCGTTTTTAAGCTTATAATAATAAAGCAAAGGTATAATAAATTATGAAAGTATATTGTATATTATATATATTATATTAATAAATTATATTTAAATATAAATTATAATAATGAAATAAATAAATTTTCTGTGTTCATTTGCGTGCCATAAATATTGTGCAGGGCAGCTGACAAATACACATACAGACACAAAAGCTCCTTGTTTTATTAATATAGATACAGTATAAAATAGATATAGGTGCAGTTCATAGATACAGTGAGGTTGAACATAAATAGATACAGATACAGTGATATAGATATAATATATATATATATAGATATAGATATATATATAGATATAGATATATATAGATAGATACAGTGATATATATATATATATATATATATATATATATATATATATATATATATATATATACAGTGATGGATATATATAATATACATATGAGATAGATACAGTGATATAGATAGATAGGTATAGATTCATGATATGCACACTTTATAACTCCAATTTTTGATCCGGAATGAGATCCACAGCACACTTTATTACAAGAAATACATTTCGTAAAAGATTAATTTTTATATCACTCTATTTAACAATGATGATGTTTATGTGGTCCCAGAGTTTGAACTTCTAGCCCTTGTTCTTTATTCTGCTTCTCATCACAGTTATCAACTATTGCTATTTACACAGCTCTGATAATAAACTAAGAAGAAAATCCCTGCGCGAAATATTATTAGCAGTAACGCCACAATACGAGTATATAATCCGTGCATCCATACATGCCAGATCGCGGACGTTGTACTACACTGTCATTGGTCACCTTCTGGTTGAACATTTACAATTAGGTTGCCTAGACATTTGGCCAACAACACCGACATTTACTTGCACTTTTCCTGGAAGATTTTCGGGTGAAAAACTTCCACACTATTGTGCATTGAACGGAGCATGTAAACAATTTCTAATATTTTACCTTCAGAGATTATTAGAAAGCAGCCAGATGGTGATTCGTATATTTCAGAAGAATAGAGTGGTTTTGATTTCATTACTTCCTCTCTATTGGAAACTTCCCATTTTTGTTTTTTCACTGTTCCAGGAATAAGTGTTTTTTCGCTTTTGAGCATTTCCATCGATTTTAAATTTGTAAAAATATTGTCAGTTGTGATATTGTAGCCTCTTTTCCATATAGGGTAAATCCGGGTTACATGCCGCATGCGATATAGATTGCGCACCCCCTTTAGTTTTGAAGCGGGCTGTGGGATGACACTGCAAAAAATACCAAATGTGCGCCATTTAGTATTTGAAGCGTGTTTGGTAAAAAAATCGTGTTCCTGTGCCTTTTTGTTTTTAAATTAACAAATATATAAGGTGAGTTATAGAGTTTATTATGAAATATTTTCGTGTGCTATCCTATTTTGTATATTACAGCTAAGACTTTAACGATGTCAGTGGATTCGTCGTTTAAGCGAAGCACAGTTTTAGTATAGAGTGTTTTTATTGTTATTTTGCCAGGTTTGAATTCGAGATTAGAAAGGCGCAGGGCATGGAATCTATACCTTACAAATTGGTATACATGCGGCTGTTAAAATTAAGGATATATGCCGCGTATTCTACGGGTGATAATTTTAACTTTTTGTTATTTTGCACCAAATGCCGCTAAATATAATCGCAAATCCTAGCCAAATGTCGCCAATTTATTTAAAATTTTCTTTCCTTACAAATCCATAAAAATATCACCAAACTTTCAAGAAATCCACCAAATCCATAAAAGTATTACCAGACTTTTCAATAAATCAGCTAAATTCATAGAAAAGCTCTCCAAGTTCAAATTTTTTTCTTCATTATTTCAACTGGATCCATCGAACAAACATGCACTTGGGCCGCATCCATAGTCATGCAATCTGTTTGAAAAGAATAGTGTAACTACATAGAAACATTTGCATGCATGCAGTATCTTCAATTACAGGACTAAATAAAAAAAGGGAAAGACAACGAATAAATAGACACTCGTCTTAACCACTGCAAAAAACAGAAAGTCCTTAAAAGAAAGATTGTAGAAGAAAGTTGGAAAAGAAAGAAATAGAAATAACGAAAGAAGGTGGTTAGATTATGAATCAAATAGTCATAGTACTAGTTCTGAAGTAGATGATGTTTCTGGGTTTGATTCCATTGCCATAGAGAAAACCAGAGGTAAACCTCATGAGATAAGTAAAAGAAACGAAAGTGAAGCTGGGTCATCACAAACTTTGGATGTGAATACATGCAATGAATATGAAGAAAATTATTATCACACAACAAAAAATTTCGAATGGTTACTTGGTGCTACACGTAAGCAATGGCTTCATGCAAAATAGACGATTTTCGATGAGCTTTGTGCCGACTGTGGGAGAGAGAGAATAGATTAAAAAATTAACCCAGCCTATTTGAAAAAAAAAGTAATTCATTTATGTCATTATTTTGTCCATGTTTGTTCCGATTCTGAAAATGAGTGCAAAATAAAAACAGCGAATGTTTTGAATTTAGACATTTTTTATGTTTTATAAAATCGCAATTTCAGTTATTCTATTTTTTCATAACATAGTTGTTGAAGAAACGTATTTGATACGTCGTAAATTCATTTACTATACGAAGCGCTGCAAGCCTTATGGTGCGGCGTAACACCCGACATACTCGGCAGAGATGCCGCAACGAAGGGTGTTAAAAAATAAATTACAGCGGCTTATTGAATTTTTTGTAAATTATTTTTTACTAATATATATGTTTTTTAAAAGTGTATTAATTATTATGACTAAGTAAATTTCATGTTTGTGCGCCATGGGTCTCAGAATATCGATTTTAAAAAAAGTGAGGCATGTAACCCGGATTTACCCTGTGACTTCAGAAAAGACAAACACACATCAGCAGGAAGATCATGTTTGTTTGTTTGTTTGTTTGGCTTTTTTATGGCGCAAGAGCATCTGGGCTATACTGCGCCAGGAAGATCATGACCTTAGAATTACGAGTAGGATTTTTTCTAAATATGGTTTTCTATTGCACAGGTAATTTGATTTCGTCTCTACAAATAGCCAAAACTCAATTCCAAATTTATGTGGTTTTGATGCCATGTATTTGATACAAGGACATCGGGATTTTCAAGCAAATAGCTGATCACCTATTGTGAGATTAAAACCTGGAATATAGCACTTTTGGCAATTCATCATTAATTCATTATAAGTTTCAGATAGTGGACAAAACTTATCTCTTGCGTTTATTTGCCTGCGCTTTGATATATCGTCAAATCTCATGTGCTTCAATTCAAAGTGCATCCTGTTCATCGTGTTATGAAAAATTGGTGGACCCCACTCACTGTTTTCATAATTGCTTTACTGCTCTATTTTTTGCGACTGAAACACCGCGATCGGTTTGCAGACCTAAAATATTTTCAAATCGTCAGGAGAGATGAGGAAGTTTGGTTCTTCAAATTTACCGTGATTTTCAGAATATTTCCGAATCGATCACAGCGTAGGCTCATTGATGAATAAACATAAAGCAAGTAGAGGACTTTTTTTTATCAACGATTTGATATACATGCAGGGGCGGAAGGTGTCCTCTTAAACGGCGCACGCCTTGCCCATTCGAAAGCGTGATTCCTATCGCCTACGAGGGCGCACCGGTCTGTGGGCCAGTTGGCTGGCGACCTAGTCCGCCCCGTATGCATGGGCTGTAGAACCCGATTTATCTTTGAACACATTAAGATTTGAAGCTCTACGTTTGCGCCTTTTCCCTGTTTTCCATCCACACAATACCAGTACTGGAAGATAATGTGTTGTCATAACTCGCGTTCGTTTCATCAGATAATAAATTCTTAGAATTTGAATCGCTAATTTCATAGTCGATCATACGTTGTCGTAAAACGATTATAGATCGCTTTGCGACTTTGCTATTAGTCAAAGTGAGATTATGCTTACTCAAAGTGAGATTATGCTTACTCAAAGTGAGATTATGATAATTCAAAGTAAGATTACGATTACGAACACACTAAGGTTACGATTATGATTACTCAAAGTAAGATCACGATCACGATTACTCTACGTAAGGTCACGATTATGATTACTCAAAGAAAGATTACGACTACTCAAAGAAAGATTACGACTACTCAAAGAAAGAGTACGATTACTCAAAATAAGATTATGATTACTATTACAATTAGAGGTATCAGAATTTAGATTACGGTCATGATTGTAATGGAATAAATATCTAAATTTGATTGCAGTTTTAATTAAGATTACACAAAAATATAATCGATCATAATCGATTACAATCACTTGATTACGATTACTCGGTGTCTGATGTGGATAATATACAATTGGGGTGATGTTAACAGATTTCAATGTTAGAATTAGGAATTCAAACGACGATCATTTGACTGGTTGGTACGTAAGATAAAACATTGAAAATCTTCAAAATAAATTATAAAACAAAAAAATTACGGCATTATAATAAGAACATAAAGTTAGGATAATATTCATCATACTCGAAGTGAAAGCTATTCGGTTTAAAATTTGCCGCAGTTTTAAAAATTGGACATGGTTAAAAATGACCGCTTGGTACTTTTTTAATATTAAATTCATTGTTTACCTTTTCCTTTAATATATTTTATATAAATATATTTATTTAAATTTCTTCGTTCTAAACTTACATCACAGTTCATGTTGATGTAAATAAAAACTAAGCGTGACTTTAAAAACGTTACATACATATATATATATATGCAACTAAAGAACAGGAAATCTAATTCTTTACCTTGAGTTTAAGAACCATGTTCCTAGCGATTGATATTTGAGCGTTTGTTACAAGTAGTGGAACACTTCAGTAACTGATTGTAACTATTAATAAATGAGTAGAATCTTGCATAAGTAAGTGTAGCTCTTGGTAAGTAAGTGTAAGTCATGACAAATGAGTGTACCTCTTGATAAACAATTGTAGCTTTTGATAAATAACTGTTTCAGACACGTTAACGCCCTTTCGTCTTTCTTTGTAAGTTAATTAAATAACTGTAGCTGCCCTGCGGTGGCGCAGTGTGGTAACGCGTTCTCCTATTGCGCGGCTAATCCGGGTTCGACTCCCAGCAGTGCAAAAAGAACGCTTACTCAGAGATCTCATAAAGATCGCACTGCTCACTGTAGTCCGGGGTTTGGTTCCCCAGGCCTTAAGAGGTTCGGATTCCTCGGAAAACAGTAGGTCCCGGCGCAGCATGACCACTGTAGTCTTTGAGCCGTAAAACCAAAAAACAAACAAACAACCATTAAATAAACTCGCTTTTATTTCTATTAAAGTATAAACACAATTTTAATTCTCACAAATGAAAAGGCTTCTTCGTTAATATGCAAGACGTTAGCAATATATATATATATAATAAACGGCACATAAAAGCTCTTTGAAACCAAACCGGATGAGGTTGTTGAAAACGACAAGCAATATATTTTAAAATTTTATTATGGAATCGTCGACTTAAGGTTTATCTGAAATCATTATTTTTTCTAAAACATAAGCGCCTTAAAAAATGTAACAAAGTTCTTCTGAATCAATGCAAAGAGATGCCGAGAATCTATTTCTCCCAATCAAAAGACCACAAGAAGGAAACATGAAAAAATTATTGTTTCACCCATTTTCTCTTGAGTAATTTATCTGTTTCTTTCCATTCAGATTTCTCTTTCTTTTCATGTTTTGGCAAAAGAGACATTCCGTTAGATCGCCCTTCGTTACACAATAGCTTGGAAATAAGAGAGGCATTCTCTGAAAAATTTGTGCTTTTATTTCGGGGAGATCGCTTCCTGTAAATGTTGGTCATTGTTTGCATTGTTCCTAAACCATAAGAAACATGTAAGATACGAGTGTATAAAATATGAAATACAAGTGCATGAAATATGAAATACAAATGTATGAAATACGAAATACAAGTGTACAAAATATGAAGTACAAGGTTCGAAATGCAGTCTGACTATCGAAGTTGATAAAAATATCATAAAAAATTCAGTTTAGAGAAAATATATTTTTTAAACGAATGCAAGTACTTTGCAGTGCAGTTTATTTAGAAAAATTTCTAATCCATTCACTATTTCTTATAAATAAAGGATGCGAAACACCATGTGAAAGTATCGTTTATATAGATAATCAGAAACAACAACTCTGTTAAATATGTCTTGAAAAACATTGTAGTTATGCATCATCTATGTGCCTTATATAATTGTGTAGAAAAACTTTCTGTCTCATGTTTTACTACACAACAAATCCTGATATTGATTTATTGTATAAATTTTCACATTTGTTAAGAATGTGATGTACATCGTCATTAGGGGGGAAAATACGTTTTTTTGCAGAAAACTCGACGTAAAGAAACATCCTCTAATACAGTGTAATCTTCCTAAGGTGACCACCTTTGTGACTAAACGGAAATTGTCACCATAGACATGTGGTCATTATACACGACAGACTTTGATATGGACATCATTAAGTTCTTAACACTTCTCTCTTATAAAAGTTAGTCACATTATTCAAGTTGTCAATTTACCAAGATGGTCATTCTACTAGGGTACACTCTATATCGAAACGTTGTTCACACGTATCTACCACAGGGATTTAATAAAATATCGATATGTGACGCCCGATTTTATAATTCATATGTTGAAAATGTTCTGAATATCGTACATATTTCTTAGCATATATAACAATATATATATGAAAAGGTTCTGTCACCATTCCTTCTGATGATTATGTCAGTTTCAGTAAGTGTACTTACAAGAAGAGTTGCATCATGCCACTGCATAAACTTCGGTTGAACACTTTTATGCGAATAGACAGACATCTCCAAATATAAGCCTCTACGACTACCCCGACCAGAAAATTGTTGCTTATTCTTCTTCCATGGTCATTTTAGTGACAATCGTCCTCCTTCTCTGTACATGACATATGATATTGGAATCTGTTCCTGTAAATATTACAATTTACATTCTTAAGCTGCATAGATTTACTGTAGTTTGCCTAATTGTTATAATGTACTGTTTCTTAATGATAAAAACAATATTAGCATAATAAAAAATAAAATTTTATTAATGTATGCCAGACATGCACAATAATAGTTATTACATAACAATAGATTGCAATGAAGTACTCTGATCTCGTTATCTATACTATATCTATAGCTGTAGACACTTTTTAATACAGTGAACCCTGGTACAGTGACCACCTGAAAAAGTGACCACTTTTTATAAGAGAGAATTGGTAGGGATTTAGTTATACCCATACTAAAATCTGTTGTGTATAAAGACCACCTGTTTGTGACGACCATAACAGTCCAATCCCAAAGGCAGTCGCTTTAAGCAGATTCTACTATATATGGCTTCATGATATAAATTAGGCACTATAATTTGTCTTTTAAATATATTCTATAAAAAGCAAAGTTTTAACAGGGTTGCTGCGGCAATCAGAGATAAATCATCACCTTCTATATCGACGACAAGAAATCAGACAGACAGACAGACAGAGGGAGGGAGGGAGGATGGGCGAGCAAACAGACAGACGCAGACAGATAGAGACAGACAGACAGACAGACAGACATATAAATAAATAAATAATTCGACAACGAGTAAACAATGCCGGATATTTATAAATAAAATATTAGAAAATGAATGTTATTTGAAAATCAATGATATCAAATCCACTTTACACAGGGAGTAATCGCTGGAAATTAATTTTCAATAAAAAAATTTGCTACATAATGTGAAAAAAACCTAGAAAATAATTGTCATACGAAAACGATGAAATTCATTAACAAAGCGCTTGAAGCTCTCATTTTTGTTTACAATGGAAGGAAAAAAACAAAGTGAACGTTAGTTAATTAGAAGGAATGCATTTTCACTTTCCTTTTTCTGCTCAAAAGCGATGTGATTGTTCTTACATTGGATTTGGAAACATGGAAATAAATACGTGGAAATATTTGACGAAACAATACTCAATATAAATGAGAGACAAAAAACAACATTTTAAAAGAGTATTTATGGCAAGTGTAAATTCAATCTTGCCATAAATACGCTTTTAAAACGTTTTTTGTCTCTCATGGAAATAAAGTTTCAATTTATTTAAACTTTTGAGAACTGAGCCAAATGCTTTGTAAAAAATTGCTTAATTTTCAATAAATAAAAACGGAAAGTTCATGGTTTATAAAATAATTTCCAGATTGATTCAATCAAAATCGATTAACTGGAGTAAAAGTCCGTGTTGTCGGAAATTGATGACATTGTTTCATCATCAATAATTGCTTTTCTTGATCCAAAAAAGAAATACGCGAGATCCGACACTGGTATTTATTGCCCCTGTCATTTTAGAGTTATTTAAAAGTGCTTTTCTTTTGACACATTTGAAAAATTAATTTTCATTTTCAACATTCTGTTTTTCGCAACCGCCAGTAAATAAACACTCGTTTTATTTTTTAATGAAAATTAGTCGAAATATATCATGAAAGTATTATGTATATTTAAAGATAAATGTTCTGCTTTTTAAAGAAGATTACGTGAAATTCCAAAATAATTTATTCTTTAAAATATGTATAAATTTTGTTAAATATAAAATCATGTATTTGTATGTTTAATTTTATTTTTGAACTGTCAAAACAGCGTGCTTTTTTTCGTATTTCGTGTCAAATCTATCATTTAGCTTAGATAAATCTAAATATTGCTTACTTTTTTTGTCAAAATTGAACTTGGCTTAATTTTTACTAACGAAAATTTTCCAAATTTGGTATCTGTCATAAATTTTTAGGTAACGCCATTGGCAAATTATAAATTAAGGTACCTTCATACGTATTTTGCGTTAAAGCAAACTCCTTTCTCAACTACAGGCTGTCGAATAAGGGGAACAGATAAATTAAAATCTAGAATTTAATCAAGTTAATAGTTACTCTAAAGAAATTTTGATGGAGAGAGCTCCATTATCCTACCACAGATTCACGATCTTCTTTCAATTTTATTTTTAAATATGCTGTGCATATTGATATAATTTTTGTAAGAAAACTTGTGACTCTTCTATAAATCAAGGTAAATTTAAGAACCATTATTTGACATAATAAAAATAGAATATATAGAATAAAAGAGTTTTGTTATGTCCAACAAGTAACGCTTTCTATGACACATATCATATACATGTGACAAATAATTCCTTAGCATTGTTCAGAATAAAGAAGGGAGCATGGGAAACAAATATTTATATATGTTTCAGCGGGAGATCTCGCCCGTAAATCATCTCCCGAAATGAATCAAAGTAAATCTAGCTAGGAAAAGGGAATTATTCAGTGAGACAGGAAAGTTGTTCCTTAAAATTTGACGAATAATCAAACGTTTCTTCGATTTCTTTAATTCTTTCATATTACTTTCTTCTCTGACATGTTCTGTAGTTCTATATAAGGCATGGACATTCACCAAGATTTTACGAAAATACGGAAAAGTTTTTGCAAAATTATACCGATCCGTCAATAACTAATAAGCTTGGAAAATTATAAATCATAAAATGGAATGAACCACATACAAAGAAACCCGTCTACAATCACATTTGTTCCTGCCCCGATATATGAAGCGTTAAAGACAAGAGTGGTGTAAGTCACAAAAATGAAATTTTTGAGTGAAGTCCATCCTCTGGGGTTCTCTTGTTGTCTGCAGCACTGATATATGTCCATAGTGAAATTAATTGCCACCAGATGGCACCACGTTACTGTTGTTCAAAACGAAACTGGCGGTTCGTTGAACGCTAAAATTTTCGTATCTAAGTTTCAGCAGTAATGCATTTTTACCACTGTCGTTTTCACGGCATTATATATAGAATGTCTCGTGTTTATCCTTGTCTATAACGATAACTTTTCCCATCCCTTGGGTACCTTTATGGATATATTTCATTCTACATGTCTTAGAATGATAAAACAAATCTGGCAAATGAAAGACGAGTAAATACTTAAGAAAATATAACAATAACATTCAAAGTAGGGTAGAAAAAAGGTGGTTGATGCATAGGAGAGTGGATGGTAATTATTATAAAGCGCGAAGTCGCTAGAAGATAGTGGAGATAGATGGAAGAGAGCAAGAAAAAGAAGAAAGATGAAAAAGATGAAGAATTGAATTAAAGTAAAAACTAATTACTGCATTAGCCCAATATAGATGTTAGTGTAGTAATCAAATTTTCTGATTATGACAATACTTTCTGTCTATTTTAAGCATCACATTTTCTATCATATTAAAATCAAGGGAACTTTAAACAGAAATATATGTTCTAAAATATTCATTCTTAAAAATTCATAAACATGTTAAATTTATAAATGTTTCCGTTACGAGTGCAGGGAAATATATATAAAATATACAGTATATATGTTTGTTCATAATTTATTTATTATAAAGCATATGCAAAAGAGAAGGAGATCTCAAATATGTTAAAAAATCTTTTTACTTTAATTCATTTCTTTCAATTTATTCTTCTGTAAACGCATACTTAATGTGGCAAATTGCTTTGAGAAAACAACGTATACAACGATCCACTGCATATACCTCAGGTTAGGATGTAAACAAAATAAAATGTCAATCAGATTTTGAGTAAGAATTTGAACAAAAGCTTGGGATATTACTTTCATTAAAAACTAAATAACACAATGTACTAACATATGAAAATATCAAAATTATATTTATCAGTGTAAATACAATTTGCTAATGATAAAAAAAAGTATGACTTCGGATATTTTAGTCTCCCATGTCCTTGAAATGGGAGAAGAAAAAATGAGATATGATAAAGAAACTCTATAACACGTACAAATGAATTGTAATCTCAGCTTAATCGCTTGCAAAAACCCTATGTTTATTCCTAAACATTTTAAAGAAAACGTACTTTATATTTTTTATATTTTCAATGTAAGTTTTCCTTTTCTTACAAGGAATCTAATGATCACGTTACATTACGATGTTAGATGGTCGCTTGTGATTAAATATTTTATTCGTAAAAATGATATTAATTACGCTATATATTCCTTTACGTATCTTTTTTATTACTATTTTAATTATTTTTAGAAAATTAAAAATCCAATCATTAATAAAATATTTCAGTCTGGAAATTTGCGCAAATAGAAATGTCTCTAGACGAAACGATATTTTTCATTAATTAGTTAGAGTCTATTTTTGCAATTAATAGATAAGTTTGATTGTAGGTAATTAAAACAATTGTGCAAACTGCAAAACGCGAGCTTTATATTAAAACACAATTATATGCAAATATCCTATAGAATCTAAATTTCAGGAACACGCAGTTTAGTTTAGATTTTTCTACTGACTATAATTCCTATTCTTTTATCTGTTCTTTGAAATTTTATAGTTTTCTGGGAAAATAGCTGTCAACGGCTTAAACTGGACCATTTGTGTAGCAATACACAATCCAGTTTGTTGAGAATGTAGTTATAGTGTAATTCTTGTAAAAGAAAAATGATGAAGTAGAGGTGAAAAATGAATAGAAAAAAAAGTAAGAAATTATACAGTGAATTCGCGGTAAGTCGAAATCCGATAAGTCGAATATTAGTGTATGTCGAATTTTTTACGCAGTTCCGGCCCCATCTATTAAAATTCAACGTAAATATTTTCCTTTAGTCGAAGTGGACATCCTTTTAGTCGAAGTTTGCTTCAGCCGCATCGTCACTTGGCGTAAAGGTCTTTACCCGATCTGAACCTTTCCAGTTTCTTGCTTGTATTTGCAAACCCAATTTTTCAGATAAGGAAGTGTTTGTGGTCGTTTGTTAGAGCGGTTAGTGAATACTGAGAGGTGTTAATTTTTTTTTTTGTTTAAGCGTAGGGTTTTAAGATATGTAAACGAAAATATCCTTAATTTGAAACAAAAAGTGGATTTAACAAATAATACTGAGCATAATCCAAACTTAAGGGAAAAGGATCCAGCAGAGAAATATGGCATTCCACCCAACATGCTATCAACCATTCTGATAAGTGAAGAGGAAATAATGAAAAGACGCTAGTGCAATGTTGATCCGAAATATAAGAGACTAAACGCCCATGCTTTTCCTGATGTTGAATCCACTTTTTGAAGTGTTTTAAATCGTACAGGAGCCAGAATGGTAAGATTCCTCTTAGTGGTACGATGCTACATGTAAGAGTTATGGACTTTGAAAGTCTGTTGAAAGTGGAGGGCTTCAACGCAAGTGCAGGATGGCTTGAGAAATTCAAGACAAGGAGCAACATTGCGTCCGGGACTTTTAAGGGAAAAAAAGTGTCCAATGAAGACTGTGAATAGCGCAAAGGCAAAATTTCTCGACTACGTATCGATCACGCTACCGTATTTTGAAAGTAGAGATAACGTATACGAAATTTTGTTCGTGTTTTTATAAAAGGTAAATAATTTCATAAAATTAGAATTTCTTCAAAAACAATCCGATTTTTTGAGAAAACATAATTAATGTAAGTACCGTTTCCTGCGTTTAAAATATGGCTAGGTAATGCAAAAGTTGCATTGAGCAATAAATAATATAGTTCATAAAATGAATAACTTCTAATTCTTAATGTAATATTCTGCTTTTTGGAAACGAAGTTACTGTATAAAACGATAAATCGAACTTGGGGTAAATAATTTACGCCTCATATACGAGTCTAACCAACGACAACACGATAAGTCGAACTTCCAATAACTCGACGTTTTTAGTCGATTCCCAGGATTTCGACTTACCGCGAATTCGCTGTAATGAACTTGTTTATTTCTGAGTTGATTACTCAGCGTAAGAGATGATGACGACATAAACTAATATTTTATTGTACAAAAGTAAGTAAATGAGTATGTTGCAAAGAGTTTGCAATAAATCCATTTCATAATATGTATCCAAAATTCGTTGCGGATTTACTAAATTCGAAACACAGAAATGCACATGAAACCAGTGGCGCTAATTTAAGTATTTCTAAGGAGGCTAAGAAAAATCATTACCTCCTTCAAGGATGTCAAATATTTGAGTAAATGTGCAAGATATTAAACAAGTACAAAAATAAATTTTACTGCTTCACAATTTGCAATGAGTTAAGAAGTACCTTATTTTAAATTGCGACTGTAAAACTTTTGGAAGTAAATGCATAGCAGGTTCGGGCAAATTAAATTTTTAAGCAGTGGTTGGGAAAAAGGGGCGCAAAGTCCTCTGCTGTCCATACAGGCGCCCATACACGAAATCTGCATATGACTGAATAATGTCTCTAAAAATATCCTAAACGTTTTTTCATGAGAGAACGTTTCGATAATTAATATATTTCAATTATTTTTTTTTGGATTCACTGAATCAAGATCTATCTAAAACTGTTTTATGTTTAGAAATATAAAAAACGTAGAAATGGGAGCAAATAGTTCTGAAATAATATAAAGAAATCTAGAGAGCGGATGGATACATATGCGCAGCAAAAAAAGGAGGAAATCTCTTTTGAAATAACGCAAGGAAATGCAAAGGACAAAAGGATTCCTAATAATCGAAAAAAAACCAAGAATTAGAAAAGGAGAAAAAGTGCTTCTTTCATCTTTCTTTCTGAATGTTTTCGGTTCCTGTCCTTCCGGATTTAGTTTTCTTTTCTGTTCGATTCCATTAAAAGAGCTATTCTTCTGTAAAACAATTCCTGCCTTGGATAAAACCATCTAAATATCGTATAGATAGGTTTGAGGAAAATTGCGTTCCCATAAATTGCGTTTTAGTAACTTGTGTTTTTAAGTAAACTGTGTATTTGGTAATCACTAGAAATTGGGATCTTCCAAATTTCTTGTTATTATTGTATCACTATTTGAGCATCCTTTGAAATGCAGATCACAAGCCGCGTGCGAATTTCCAGCCCGCTTTGCGAATGTTTCCTATTCTGGAGTTGTTGTTAACTCATGCCTTCTGCTAAATAAATCCACGATCTTAATACCCATGGCTCCTGTATCCAATTTAGACATTTTATGTCGCTGTTTACTGTATAAATATTCAAGGAAAAACAGTGTTAAAATAGCTTTTCTGCTGCACTCAAAACGGAACAATCACTCTACTACAGGCTTTCAACAGAGCTATTCCTGCAGACTATACTTGGCAGAAAAATTGCTTTTTAATAAGGGTATGATATGAAAAGTGTAAGCCTTTATTTCGATGCAATTACTTTCCGCAAATATTTAAATTTTAGTCTTTGCGTACATTGGTCATGGAGGGTAAAATTTAAAAAAAAATTCGAAGTATTTATTTGACATTAAATTTCGTCTAAAACATTAATATATTATTGAACAAAAATTTGAATTTCGCTATGAAAAATTATTATTAAATAAATAAACGAACAATTCTTCAAAGCAAGAAAAATGGAATTAATTATAATGCGATCGAGGCTGCAGGTACATTTTAAAATAAAGGAAAAATAGAAAACAAACATAGATTTTTAAATAAGATATTTTTATTTCCTTTCTGCCTTAAAATGAAGACAGCGTTAGCTGATTAAAATGGGGAGCGCGTGAGAACAATTTATCAAATTTATTAATTTTTAAATATATTTGCAAAATACTTAATATAAATGGATTTAATTAATAAATGAATAAAAGGAAACTATTCACGATTTATGAAATAATTTTCTGCGTATTTATGCATATTTGAATTGAAGAACTGAAATGAATCCAGATTTTTCGGCATTGTTTGTAATAGATTTAACAGCGATATTTGCTTTTATAGTTTGAATAGAATTGCGATATCCTTTTAGTTGGAAAAGGTGCCTTTCCGATCACATTTAAAAATTAATTAAAAATGTTTTCCTTGCGATTTATGATAATCAATTTTCATTTTAGGTTTATTTTGTACAGCCACAAGCAATTAAACCCATTTTACATTTTTGGCGGAAATTAGTTTAAATTTATTGCATAGGTATAAAGCGTCTTTCATAATTAAGTTTTGACATTCAGAGCAAAAATAAAAATTTAAATTTTATCAGTTTTTACGAATACGTGTGGTTGTTAGATCAGCTTTTAATTTCTAAAATTTACAGTTTTAATTTTGTCGAGCTGGTTGTCGTAGCTTACTGGTTATTTTTTAATAATATTTGTTCAGTGTCCTTGAGTCTGCTTCTGAGTATAGCGTTCATTATTCTTTCAAATTTTGCCAGCTCACTATTCAAGAATCACCTCAACTTGTACATGGAATAACTACATTTTAATTCAAAGTGCACACCAGATACAATTTAAAATGGAGTGTACTCATGACTGATGAACACTACTGAGTAACCTGTTTTGTGTTCATTAACAAGTATTCATTTTATTAGTGACTATTATAATTTATTATATGTAATAAATAGGTTTAAAACATCTCTTAATGAACTGTAAACCACGCATTATATAGTATATAAAAACAGAATCACACTTTCTCAATCGAACCTTGCGGGTTATAAAATAAGCATTGCATGTGCAACAGCAGGAGAGGACAAATTCTTCTTGCATGGCGCCACGACCCTGCAAGCTGAAGAAGGCAACATTATGATAAGGAGCATAATTTCAGGGAGTGCCTGGGCCTTCTGATTCGTATGGAGCTAGGTTTGACCAGCCATGTTTATTTAAATATGGCTGCTAATCAAATCAATTCACTAATGTTGACAGTTTAATTTATCTAAAAGGCGATGGATACTTCTAGTAAGGTGATGCTCCATGCCATGTAACTCGCATCTTTAAATAATTAATAATCCGAGAATTTTTTGAGGGGTATTAAGAATACTTTTCTCTGTTGCCAAGATCTCCTTATTACCAAGTTTTAAATGAATTGAATGTCTGTGCAACGAGATGGAAAGACAAATCAGACATGATGATCCTTTATCATCAAACTTAAAAAATCTATTAAATTAGAGTATCAACTATTCAACTTATGACTGACTGACTGATTGATTATCTGCCTGCCTGTCTGTCTGTCCATCCGTCCACCCACTCTCTCACCCACACACCCACCTACCTACCTACCTACCTACCTACCTCTTTCTCTCTCTATCTGTCAAATATATAAAAATTGACAGAAAAAAATGCATATTAAACTAATATATATAATTTGTTTGAATATAAAGTGGGTATTGAAGAATAAAATTGTAAGTATATTAAAATGACATTTTTATTTTTATTTCTTTCTTTCTTAATTCTTTTCAATTTAAGCTACTATAAATTTCTAATTTAATGAAAAATGCCCCTTTGGCAAATCAACATACGAGTACATATACATGTATATATCAACATATAGTAACATATATGAGCGTAATATAAAACTATAATTTACAAGATATTTGTGATTATATTTCAAATGATAAAATATAATAAATTTGTCTATAATGTTTGATTGGAATATCCCGAACATAATCTCAATATATATTTTAGGAACAATCTTGGACTTAAAGCTGCTATATTCAATTATATATTCCGCAGTATAAATACAGTGAGACTTTGAATTAAGGATAAAATATCGTGATATCTTAAAAATTAAAACAAATGATGGAACTTGAATTTAATCTTCCGTGATTAACATTGAATGTCGATGGCAGATTTGTGCAATTTTGCCTTCTCTACTTATCTACATATTACAAGTATATTCCTGAGAAAAAATGGCCAACTCCGTCAGAAACGTATGTTAATTGAATAAACCAGTACTTTTCTACACTTATAGCTTTGATACCTGCTTACAAGTTTAAGCTCCTCAGTGCTATATGCAAATTGCTTATACAGAATTAATCGTTTTGTTTTACGAGTTAGTCATAATTTGATGTTATCAAACTCATTAAATATTGGCTTACAATGATTTTACTAGTGCTTAATTGATGTTTACATAAAATAAAGTGTTAGGTTGCGAGAGAATGATTGAGATTTTCAGAAAGCCAAGTACTACTCTTAAACATAGCATCCTCAGTTGATTTACTAAACGCGTGTATTAGTTAATATGAACAAAGATTATTTGAAATTATGTATTGAAATCGATGTACTATTGTTGAATTGCACTAACAGGGGGAACCCACAGTGAGTGTCCTGCCGACTTTTACGAAATTGTTTTGATGAAAGTAGAGACAAAATAAGGAAATACGTGTCTCGGCATTCATGCCAATGCAGCTTATTTTCGGCGATACGAATTTTTAAAGATTTTGCATACTATATATGAGCTTAAAACACAACGCCCTCTGCAAGCCAATCGGTAGCTTGCGCGGTAAGTTTTCAGTTTTTCGCGCCGTTTTTTTGTTCGATGCCCGGGAAGCCAAACACTTTTTTTTATGTATCCTTTTTACATGTTTGCTTATGTATTTTTATTAGTAAAAATACTTTGCTTACAATCGAATTTTGCTCATAAACTTACTTTAATAAAATTCATATTTACATATTTAATTCTGTGATACTATTTTTCGCAGTTATAATTTTTACACGAATTTTAACATTTAATTGAAGAGTTGTAAAGGTACAAAAAGTTTAGGAGTTAGCTGTAAGTTTTTATGTGAATATAACTTTTATAAAATTTGCGTACTCATTGTCAACCTGTGAAGGGATGAAATTACACCAATAACGCAGTTTTGTTTTATTTAAGGATTGAAAGATTTTTTTCTGAAAACGTTTAACAATTCCATTAAATAAAAAAGAAAACTGCGTTAATTCGTCTTATTTTGTCATTATTAGCCTTTGCAGTCATCCTCTATTAGTATCTATTATGCATAATATTTTTTTAAAATATATTTATCTATTGAAAAATGTATTTTTAGTATGTAATATTTTATTTTATAAACATATATTTTAAATTTAATTTTAATCTAATTTAAATTTTAATTTGATATATAATTTTTAATTTTATTTTTTTATTTAGTATTATTTATTAATTAATTTAATTTTTTAATTTTTAAATTTATTTTTTATTTATTAAATTAATTCTTAATTTTTATTTTTTTTTTATTAACACATAATTTTTTTAATTTAACATTTTATGTGCATCTCATTTATATGCATTACATTTATATAGAAACATTTTATTTTATAAAATGCAATCAATTTTATTTTAAAACTGACTGATGTGAACATATTTTCTGTGTATCACTGTCGGAGATGTTGGAATTGTATACTGGTACACAGTTTTGGATGATAATTATCATAAAAATAATAAAAACATAAAAAAATTCTACAACGTGAGCATTTTATAAATGAATTGTTCGAACAACTGATTTTCTTTGTCTAATATCATCTGGAAAACAAATACCATCTACATTTTCAAAAACGCTTCTTTCGTTTGTTAACTTTGCAACAAACCAAGAGTACTGTAATGTATTCTTAAAATTCGGCGCCGAAAGTTGATTATAAATAAGTGAATGGATCTTCAAAGCATCTATCTGCTCGCGTGTTTAAATGACTATTTTCTTGTAAGATTTCAACACAATTTTGTAACCTTTTAATGAAATTTTTTACTTGACGGAAGAAGTACACATCACGAGGTTGACAGTATGGGGTACAATGAGGTGGAATTACTTCAACAGTAGAAGAAGAGGTGCCGTCGTCATTTGTAAAAACATTATTAAAGTGTGCTGGATCTACTTAACTACATAACAGGCTGGATGGCTACACCAAAACTTTTTCTACTTTTTAATAATCAACAATTAAAATTCGAGTAGAAATTATCACTGCCCATAAGCATACAATTAACTAATCACATAAATATTAAATTAACTAACAACATAAATATTAAATTAACTAACAACATAAATATTAAATTAACTAACTACATAAATATTAAATTAACTAACTACATAAATATTAAATTAACCAACTACATAAATATTAAATTAACCAACTACATAAATATGAATTTTATTAAAGTAAGTTTATGAACAAAATCCGATTGTAAGCAAAGTATTTTTACTAATAAAAATACATAAATAAATATGTAAAAAGGATACATAAAAAAAAAGTGTAATCGATTTCCCCAGGCATTGAACACAAAAACACGCCGCGAAGAGCCGACAACTTACCGCCCAAGCTACCGATTGGCTTGCAGAGGGGGTTGTGTTTTAAGCTCATATATCGGATGCAAAATCTTTAAAAATGCATATCTCCGAAAATATGCCGCATTGGCACGAATGCCGAGACACGTATTTCCTTATTTTGGTTCTTCTTTCATAAAAAAACAAAAAAAACACATCAAAATGGCCGGGGCATTCACTGTGGGTTCCCCTTGTAAGTTGTAAAATACTCGACTTGAGATCAGCTGAAATAAATAAAAGAATAGAGGTAAGTAGCATTTGTTTTGTTGGAAGGTAACAATTACAAGATTTACAAAATTCCAAGCAAGAATTTAGACAAAAGTATAATATTTACAAACAACCAAGTAATATTTATAATGGTGAATATTATTTGCCAACGACAAAAAGCGAGATAACATGGTTTTGATATCATAAAAGAGTTGTTTCATGAAGGGGAAAAAAAAGAAGATTGAAAACCTTCCTAGTCTCTGTTACATCACTATCTCAATAGTATTAGGTATTTGAGGGATTTATAGCATCTCTATGTATCGCTATGTTCGCTATCTCAGAATATTTTCTGGATATTTTTCTAGAAGACTGGATGACTTGAGATTGAAAAAAAAATACGTCTGGGTATTTCTTCGAATCTGTACTATGCCAAGAATTTGTTTTTGTTCATGACAAAGTCTTACTTCTTAATCTTAAGCAAAATCCTACAATTGATAGATAATACTATTTTCGTAGATATAGCATGCAATTTTTCGTTAAAGATTTACACAAAATCCTCCCTTTGTTACTGTCTACCGCTCAATTGTAATTATTCGAAATTTAAAAGAAAACATGGCGAGGTTTTTATATGCTCAGTGTAAGATTTCCTTCTCTAAGTAAAAGCTTATTAATTACAGACGACGTCGAATTACCTTGCTTGATGCTGGCTACTAATTAAATGTATATTTGTGGAAAAAATATTAATTATTTTACAGACTGAGTTGCATTGTTCTCTATATTATTTTTCCAATTATTTTGGACAGAAATAATCTTAATAATAAGCTTATTAATGTGAACTGACCACCAAGGAATTTTTAAACTCTAAAGTAAGCTTGAAAACTAAGCTTTATTTTTCATTAATTAACCGCTATGTAATATCTTTGTATTTACGTAAAACTAATGAGTGTAGATAGATAAGAACGTAGATAGATAATGAAAACTGCAAAATACTAGCCTTATCTTGAAGAAACCCAGCACACATAATACACTAAGAAATCTTAATGCACGAAACCGTAGTTATTTCCAAGTAATTTGTGCTTGCCACATAATTAAAATTTTCCAGCCTCCTAGTCTCTCCCTTGAGGCTTTTAGTTTTCTCTAAAAGCAGTCCAACTTTCTAGAGCACCACTGGCATAAATTTTTAGCAAAATGCTTTTTTAACTTTTGGATGTTACTACAAAATTTTTCGTCCATGTAACAATGAATGAACAGATCATTTGATTTATAAAAGATTTAGAACATACTACTCATAAGAAAATGGTGATAGTAGGGTGGAGCGTATAATGAAAGACACTATGATTCAAATAAACTTATTTGTATGTTAATCTAATGGCGTAGAACTACGCGGAATAAACAACAAATAGGAAAAGACCACGTTTGTAAACGTAGTTAGTTGAAATTTTCTTGGACAAATTACAACGCGTTTCGGACGGACTTTGGTCGTCCCTGGTAAGGAATATACGTCCGTCTGGCACTTCTTTGTTTGTTTCGGTGCCAGACGGACGTGTATTTCTGACGAGGGACGGCCGAAGTCCGTACAACACTCGTTGACATTTATCCAATAAAATTTTAACTACGCTTATAAACTTCGTTTTTTCTATTTGTTATTTATTTATATGTGACCAGAGAAATAAGCTTCAGGAGAAAAATAAGAAATAAAGCAATGAAATCTTAATGCAATACTGTTAATTAACGCAGAAATATGTTGCGAAGATTAGTTTAATAATTTGATTATGTAGTATTCAAATTGTCACTTCGCGATGAACCTGCTTAACCCTTTAACTCCTTACGGGACATATATGTCCCACTAAGATTTTTAAAATTCCTACTGGGAAGAAAAATATATAGAAGAAATATTTATTCCTACTGGAAAAATAATTTAAAAATAAAACAAAATTATAAAAAATTAAATTAAATTAAAACTCGTGAATTCAAAAAGTTAGAAATTCAGAATTCAATAGTTAAAGAGTTAGGAGGAGAAAATAGTACTTTGATAACTTGGAATTCAATAACCGAATTCATCATGATTTTCCATGATTTGTTATTTATGAGATTTAGCTATTTAAAAAGAGCCAACCTTGCTGCAAACCTTGCAGCCAACTTGCTGCAAATACTGATTTACGTTATAATATCAAAGTTTAGGTAGCAGTGGATGCAATAAGTAGCCGAGAGGGGGCCCACTTGGAAACTATATCTTCACTAGTATTACTGGTATAAATCTTTACGATGTAGAATATTTAAAGCGTTTTTTCATGATGCTGAATATCTAAGTTTAAGTAAGCAAGTCCTCTGGGCATGAAGTTGATGTCCATCAATAGCACAACAAAGTTTTTATCCATTTTTATGAGAAACGGAAATGATTAGCCAAGGTAAGACATGGAAGATAAGTGCCAATACATTGTTAGTTATAATAAATGCATTTTATCTAATTTTAAATTAAATAGATGCTTTGAATCTTCATAAGTTTTGTCATTGTAATGTTTTAGCGCCTTCCCGAAAATCTGATCATAATGATTATGAATATCAAAACGCAAATATTTTAAAATGCCGTGAAACGATTCATTTTACTTGTTACAGTATTACCACTACTGTAACATTATTATGTTCCTGAACAGTTAAACCTTGATAGCTCGAAATGTCTTCTGAAGCCAAAAATACTTCGAGTTACAGAAAACTCGACTTATCGTAGATTAAATGTATTATGCTTTCTTATTACGAGAACAGGCAAAATACCGTCAAAAGTAAATAACAACAGACAATTTCGTTAAGGAAATATTTCGTGAACATCATTAATCTCTTAAAAATACGTATACTACATGTTATGTACAAAAATTTAATTTAACTCTACATACTTCTACATACAAATTTAATCACTAGTAGCAATAAAATTTACAATACTGTACTTATAATTTAAATCTCTTGAAAAAGTGTGTAGGTTTCCTTTGCTTCATACTTTGCGAAAAATTTTTTGTCCACGACATTTTCCAAAACGTTTAGAGTATTAAACACTGCATCTTTTATAGATGATTGTCTATGGATATAGGAACGAAAGGTTTCTGCTGCAGCGAGAGCCTGGAATCCCCTAGGAGGATTGTTTTTATTATAAGATCCGTTGCTTCAAATTTCTCTTCATCCGGTCTGATTTTTCTTTCCCGTCATTAATTGAAAGGAGAATGTCCGTTTCTGATGGATATTCTGTTGTTTCGAGATTTTCATCGACATTAGTGAAGGTTCCTCAGACTCATCAGTTTCTTCCTTTTTCTGGATTTCTTCGTTTTCATTAGATTTGATGAGGAATCTAGCTTTTCTGAAGCAATTGGCAATCGTGCTTGCTTTCATCTCATCCCAAGATTTCTGGATTCACACACAGTGGCATCAAGAAGATTGATGTCATAGATTTCTTTTCCTGCGTCAATATTTCTGATAAGCCGCTGGACACATTTTTTTCTATACATTTAGTTTTAGCTTTTTATGACATCTTGGTCCATGGGCTGAAGTTTCGAAATCATGTCAGGGCAGTGGTTCGCAACTGGTGGTCCGCGGAGGAGTCCCAAATGGCCCACAAGACGGGTCATTATTTTAAAAAAATAATTAAAAAACATATTAAAATTAAATATAAAAATAAAATTGAGAGCACATTTGTAGTATTTTACAATCGGGCGCAACTTCAGAAAACGGTTCGTATTAAAAGTAATTCGTCTTAAGCGTGTTCGTCTTAACGAGGTTTGACCGTATTCTCGTTAGATTTTATTATTTCTTTTTCTGTTTATTTCTTTTTTTTTTTTTACCAAAGAAAGATTGTACAAACACATTTTCCCCAAAAAAGACCCAGTTCCCTTTTTTATTAAGGTCTTGCAACAAACTTCTAAAAATTTTTCAAAGTGGTCCGCGGGTACAGTTGAAGTGGAAAAGTGGTCCGCGGCTTAAATTGAGTTGGGAACCACTGTGAAAAAAAGAAAACAAGCTTAATGGATTGCAAATCTTCCCGTAATTTTAGAATGAGCTGGACAATTGTCAAAAAACAATAAGACCTTTCTACCTCGCGCTGAAATTTTCAGTCAAGTTTCAACTGCCAAGGTTTAAACATTGCACTCGTCATCCATGCCTTTTTGTTATTTCTGTAATTTAAGGGTAAAGGTTTAACACCAGAAAACCATCTCGGCTTCGCAGACTTTCCGATCATCAAAAGCTTCAACTTTTCAGTATCAGCATATTGGCTCCAACCATGACAGTTATCCTTTACTTCCTTTTTCCTCATGGCACTTTTCTACTTTAAAATCCAGAGTTTTTTCTTGTAAACGTTTGGAAAAAAGTCCAGTTTCGTTGGCATTAAAAAACATCATCAGGATTGTAGCCCGCTAGCAAAGAAGGCAGCACGTTGCGACAATAATCTTCGAAATCAATTTCAGTTACACTAGCACTTTCATCAGACATGACTTTCTGCACAATTCCATTACGAACTTTAAACTTATCGAGCCAGCCGGTACTTTCTTCAAAAGATTCAATTCCCATTTCTTTTGCAAAATTTTTTGCCTGTTCTCGAATAAGGCCACCTTGAAGAGGAACATTTGCATTTCCCATGTTTTTCACCCATGGAAACATGTCATCCTCCAATTTAGGGAAACTTGATGCTTTTAAACGCTTTCTTTCAGGCGCGTGACGAGACTCTTCCACAGCTTTTCTTATATTTTCTTTTTCTTTCAAAATTGTTGCCAGAGTGTTTGCAGGAATACCAAATTCGGCAACGATGTCTTTCTTTCTAGCGCCCTTTTCTACTTCGTCGATGAGTTTCGATTTTTAAGGACACTCAAAGTTTTCAAAACTCGCTTTTTCCCCCATGACGAACTCGATCTTGTTCGGACAAATCTTAATTCCGCTTCAAAAATGAAAAATATTCTAACAAACCTGATCGATCCTTATCGCACTCCTTAAGTTCTAAGAACCCAACAGTCAGTCTCTTTAAAGACTGGTTTTTCAAAGCAAACAACTTTCAAGAAAAGCATGCGTAAGGCTAAGACTACTTCCACTGTGGCGGAGGGTAGACAGGTAGGAGTGAGGGACACAGGCATTGGCATTGTTTTGATACAATCGAAAGTTTTTAAGTAGAATTTTTGTTTGTGAAAATTCGACTTATGGATGAGATTTGATGTTTGGTAGACGAAAATGTCTTTGAGTTATCGAATAATTCGACTTATCGAACTTCGAATTACAGAACAAAGATTCAATGTTAAAGCCTATACTCTCTGACGGTAATGTACAATTACTTCGAGTTACCGAAAATTCGAGTTATAGATGTTTAATTGTATATCTAAAATAAACTCTATCATTATGTTTACTTTTGTAAATTCGAGTTAAATCTCTTGTTTAAGTATTACTGTCAATCTATTTTAAAAGAACTGCGTTAGTTTTTTTAAAAGTTAACTGCTTTCGCAAACACTCACAAAACTAGTTTTTTCCAAGTGCCTTTATTTTACGATGCATCGGGGCTTTCTTACTCTCGGCACGACTTCCTGGATTTGGCGATGCCATGTGCTAAGTAGTATTTATGTCCGTAGTGGACAAGAGCGGCGCGTATCAGCATCGTTTACGGTGGTCAAGCATCTGTGGAACAATGCCCATTACTATAAAAGAAAGTAGAACGAAGGAGAATAGGACCACGTCAACCGAATCTTGTGATTCAAAGAACGTACGAAATCTTCTTCTATTTGGGGTTATCTGTACGTGACAGGCTAGATATACCGCGTTCGTTCTAAAAGAAATTGACGGAATTAAAGCAAATAAAGATGTCCCATCAATATCTAAATAGATACAGGGATTCCTGGTTACACTCACAAATAAATACCTGTAACATATCTATTATGTCAATAAAGCAAATTTCGTATGAAAATGTTATTTTAATAGCTTTGATTGTTTAAATTATAAAATTTCCTTTTCAAATACATTTATTTTATCAAATGCAGCGCATCGTATTATCAGGATAAAAAATATATTCGTATAAAAATATTTTTATTCTTATTATTATTTTAAGACTGCAATTTGTAAGGAAATTATGCAATATCATTTTATATTCCAACGTTATATGGAATTTAAAAGTAACAAGGATATTTTTGCTCTCTTATTTTCTTTTGCTTTCCACTACATTCCTGTTTCAAATTGGAGTTCCATGTGTATATGAAAAGGATTATTTACTGTTAAATTTCAGCAAATTTTCATCCGATACTTCGTTTTATCAAAGTGTCTCTCAGTCAAGCAGTAAGATAACTTCGCATTTCCATGTAGTTCAAAGAACATTTGCAAGAATTTAGTCTAGAATTGCCTCGTTCCACTTTTATGCTCCCAAACCTGTCATCTTGAAACGAGCTGAAAGGAGAACAAGATTGAATTCTTATGATGTAGAATTCCCTCACTGGATTTAATTACCCACTTGGACAAAACAGAGTGAATAAAATTTTTGACACTATGTTTACTACCTCAAACTAGAGCTTTTCATGTATAGAAGAAAAATGGGACACCGCTTTAGTACAGAGTCGAGCCGGAGGTGCATCTAGTATAATATAGTATAATATATCTAGTATAATATAGTATAATATATGTAGTATAATATAGTATAATATATGTAGTATAATATAGTATAATATATGTAGTATAATATATGTAGTATAATATAGTATAATATATGTAGTATAATATAGTATAATATATGTAGTATAATATAGTATAATATATATATTATATGTATAATAAGGTATAATATAGTATAATACATCTAGTATATGTTGGCCATATACGCCATAGTATAATATAGTATAATATAGTATGCTAATATATCAGAATAGAATAGATGCACGTTTGAAATAAATAAAATAGCGTTACTATGATACAATCACATAGTCTATCTGAAAGCTGATGATCAGGTCTATTCGTAATTGTGCAAAAATTACTAGAAATTTGGGAATATTATGAAATCTTGCATATTATTTACACACTCCAATTCTTATAAATCTTTACTTTTATTTGATTTTCTCTAACATATATTATTGCTCACTGATTTGGGGCTGTACCACAAAATACAATCTCTCACGGATTACTGCTCTTCAAAAATGTTTTATTTCACTTTTGTCTTACAACAGTCATGTGTCTCACTCCTTTTATTCATCTTCCAATAATACTCAAATATTACTAATTGAAAAATTACTAATTTACAAGATCTTTATTTTTATGTTTAATGCCATATGAATCGTTTTATATCTTAATCTTATGTCCTTAATCCCACCTGGACATAATCACTTCACAAGAAATCTAAATAATCTAATACCAGAATTCTCCAAAACAAATCTTGGATTGGTATGCACGGGTTGTATGGGCCCTAGGGTGTGGAACCCTCTTCCTGACAGAATTAAAATTTTGAGTTCGCTTTCACTTTTTAAAAAGTACCTACATAAATATCTTTTGGAAAACAAATTTTTTGTATAATTTCATTGATTTCTTCCTGTTTTTATATTTTAATTTATATAGTTATTTTGCCTCGGGCAGCTGGGACTCTGTCAGACCTTATAATCTCTACCCATAGCTGCACGGGCAGATCGATTATATGTATGTTGTTTTATACTGTATCCTGTATATTTATCTGCCCGAAAATAAATTTGAATTGAATTAAATTCTCCCGAGATATCATATTTTCGTAGAATACCTGCAACTTTCAGATAAAGTGGACTCTTGACGTGGATGTACTGTAGTTTTGTCAATTCCTATTGTATTCGGGTCATTTTCAAGATTCGATGGGATTGCACCCAACGCTCTTATTATTCTGCGAATGACAATTTTTTTTTCTGCTTAACTCTTCGATTTCAATTTGAAGTTATTTTCACTTCATGATTCTGTTAAATTGTTTACCCTCAATTCCTATGTCGCCAGAAACAGCCACATTTATTACCCATACCTGATTCCATTCCACTGCTGTTATATTAAGTATATTATACGCAAGGTGTTTGCAAGTTTGGTTTCGTAAATCTTAAAACATCTTGACTTGGTCATTTTCAGCAAATCTATTTAACATTACTTTACGGATATTCGCTCCTACAATGGTTTTGACTACGTGACCTATTCGTATTTTCGGGGGTGGGCATAATTAACTTTTATGAATTTTGATGTCCTTTTAAATCTTTATATACAAAAGCGTCTAGCATTTGATCTACACCCTGGTTCCTTTTGCAATATAGATATATGGATATGCAATATACAATCTGAATTTAGATGAACATTTGCCATAAGGTGAAATTTCGTATTTTAGTTTAAAGGTCACCGATCCCGTGACCACTGACAGATTACAAGTGTCCGTAATAAAACTTTCATACAGACAAAACTCATATTTTAAACCAACTGTGGTGGGAAAATGAAGCTTAACAAACAAAAGCTTAACAAATGAAGCTTAAATGACGTATTACATGAGCATTCTTTGATGAAGCAAGTAAGGAGCTGAAATCTTATGTGAAGCTACTGTAGTCCCATTTGTAAGGATCTTGGCTTCCACGAGTCTGTGCCAATTCAAGAAACAAGCTTTCAGAAATGGAAAAAATAGAACAGTCCTTCCCTAGACCATCTGTTTCTATAGAATGTACATAATGATTGTATGGAATGTCCATGATTATTACATAAAATTTGCACGATGATGCTGATATAGAATATACATGATGATGCTGATATAGAATATACATGATGTTGATGACACAGAATGTAAAAAATGGTGATGATATAGCATGCGCATGATGATAATATAGAATGCACATGATGATGATGTAAAATGTACATGATGATGATGTAGAATATACATGGTTAAATAGAATGTACATGATGATATCGAAAACACACAATTATGTACATGATGATGATGATATCCAAAATACACAATTATATAATATGTACACGATGATGATATCGAAAATACACAATTATATAAATTGCACATGATTCCAATATCCAAACTCAATTTTCACTTTCTTTGCTGCATCATAAAATTTAGTACTACATATAATATTCGTATAAAAAGTGTAATGGTTTACAATTATGCAATACCC
The DNA here is from genome assembly GCA_006491805.2 of Dysdera silvatica. Lineage (NCBI taxonomy): Eukaryota > Metazoa > Arthropoda > Arachnida > Araneae > Dysderidae > Dysdera > Dysdera silvatica. The sequence goes on along the minus strand of QLNU02015359.1, from coordinate 42,654,064 downwards.
ATTTCAACATAGTTATTAAACGCATAATCTCTCAAAAATGTGAATCAAGTCCCGTATGTTTAGTAATTGTACTCTAGAAATTGGGCCCCAAGAAATTTACAATTTCAAAATTAAATATTGGAAGACAAAACATAGATATTTTCTTTAAAACTCGAGGATTGTCACTTTTAAAAATAGAAATTTTGGTAAATCCTGATTTAAACCCAGGCCATATGCCGAAGGATTGATTAAATATTTGATTTTGTGCACAAAGCGTTCTTAATCCCTCTGGAAGCGTAGCATCTTATATCTAGACTTGGTCGTTAATCATCTTCTGAAACTCACTTCCATTACTACGACGTCATCAATATGCTATTCGCAAGAATTTCTCAAGCCTCCTTGAAGACAGTTTTCAATTTTTGTTTCATTTGTAAAATGATTTATAAATGTCAAAACTGGCTTTGAATGTTTGCACAATATTAGATGCATATCATAAACCATTTATTTGCTGCATAGGTCGTATAGTATTAAAGAACATCCTCTTCATGCTACCTTTGCACGTTTATGTTCAACCTTTTTTTTCTCAGATAATAGCATTGATTTGTTTTAGTTATTTAAATTTGTGCTATCGTGTTATTTTTGGCCTTTACCATAGGTTTTTTCCGAGTATGAAGTTGATGTTGTCATTATTACGCTGCGAATAAAACGAAAGATTTCACTCTGTTCAACACATTTCCATTGGGAATAAAATAAACGTATACTCGAATTAAAACTCAAATAGTATTGTGTTTTTGCAATATTTAGTTTTAAACGCTACGTATTTAGGATTAAACTTGAGAAAGCCTGCCGTATAAACCCACCCCATATGTTAATATTAAGTTTAATTAGACCACTAAATCTCATAACATATAACTTTAGTACATGTACATAATACATTAAATTCACTTTATGGTCAGAATCTCCAATATGTCTAATCGAATAATCTACACAGGATCATAAAATGACGTCATAGATATATGCAAAATATTTAAGTATATGCCTAAATATTTTATTGGGATGATTCATTCAAAGATGCCGTTTCCAGCATTGTCAGGGTTTTGTCTGCCCTCAAAACGCAAAAATCGAACCCTACCTATCCTTTAAAATAAAACTTACAGTGTCTCTTGATATTCAGTAAAGCACTTGACACTTTCTTTAGCTTTTTAACAAATGCTTTAAACCCGCTACGTATTGTATGTTCTTTATTAAATTTAATATTATTTACAGAGCTGTGATAAAAGAAATGAATAGAAGATGATTAAGGCCTTAATATTGCCATGAATAAAATCTTTAATTCTGCCTTAATAATCTAAATCGCCAAATTTATTATTATCAATGAAGTTATTGTAATTAGCCGCTCCCCAAACACTTTTATTTTGAATAAAATTAAAGCACCCAATACAGTAATATAGATCGGAAACAAAATGTTGCTCTACATTAAATTCTTTATGCTGAAGTGTATATAAAACTTCTGATAATAAACTGTTTATATTCCAGTAGTTTATAATAAACTGCTTACATTAAGTAGAAAGAGTTAACAGAGTCTTTTGTAAGTGCAATATATTAATGACAATAAAACTGACATGTAAATATGTAAATGACATGTAAACAATTACATCCGTCTTAACAAGCTTTGATTTTATGTGATATTTGCAAGAAATTTTCAATGAACCTTACATGGTCATGTACTGGCGCACAAAATTCCAAGGATAAAACATTCCTAGTGAGATGAATATTACTTTATGTTTTGCTTTATTGGCAATTGATGTTAAAAATATTTGATGAACGCTAGGATTGATTGCTTAGATATTATTTATATAGGCTGTTTCTGAGATTGTGTCACCCTAATCTAAGGCGTCTTTAATGAACGGTTTCTTAATGCCAGCTTAATATTTAACCTCTTATACTACAAATGAATAACGCAGTTGTTTCAAGGGCATTTAATATCTAACATTAACTCGGAGAGTACCATCTTTTTGCTCTCTTTGTTTCCTTATTTCTTGCCAAAATTGAGAATTATTGTGAATATTAAACTTTTTTTTGAAAAAAAAGCATCTCACTCTTTCATATATAGCTTTCTCGAAATTTATAACATTAGTATATATATATATATCACTGACGAAGCTTTTTCAAAAGTGAAACATCTGCTGTTGTTTTGCCTCCCCAACGAATTAAAACGTCACTCATATGTATATCATCATAATGAAGGTATGTGTATGAATTGCCAGATAGATATATCATATACAAGAACTCATTATAAAAATATACGTTTTCTAAAAAATAAGTAAAGTAGATGTAATGGAAAATGGAGATACAGGTCCTTCCCCCCCCACTTCTATGGCATCAAGTGCAGATATTTGGCGAAAAATATGGAACGGTTTTAAAGTTTTGTAAATATTGGCTCGTCGTGGGCTTCGATAACCAGCCAATGAAAATGGCGCATCGGTGACCTTCATTAATCTTCAAGTAGAGGTGGACTGTATCTTCAAATATCCTTCCTTGTTGAAAGATATTATTACTAATTGACGTATAGTTTCTTATAGTGCTTGTTGGGGGCAGTGAGAGACACCTTGTATAACAAATGCAAAGAGAAGATTTATTGAATTCCACTGCATGTAGACAAAACTCTTAAATGACATAAACTATTGGCTGACTTAGTTTTCGTTTTCTAAATAACATTCTGAATCTTTCAAGCAAGAACTTATAACGAGAGATTGTTCCCGAGACTCGTGCGACTTAATTAAATATTTTTAAAGTACTTAAAACTAATATATGGAATAACTCTATAAGTCGCATGTGATATAATGTGGAGCCGGCTGTGACTGATTCAACACTAAATAACGGCGCCAACAAATAACTTTTCCTATACATCGACCCTGCTGGAGACAAATGCCGATACCAAGATATCCTATTGAAATCGATGTTTTTGCAATCAATATATATTGATGGTGAATGTTAAGGTAATGTATAACGTAACGTTTCATAGATTGAGAAAAACATAGAAGAAAAAAAATTTATTCTAGCATGCACAATCGATAGCACGTAGAATCGATATTGCATAAAATATATATCGATAGAAATTGTAAATTATAAAATACTAAACCGTTTTCTTTTCAACATTTTATTACTATGAACGATTTTCACGACAAGTACGCAATTATCTATGGACAGACTGAGGTTAAATATATTCGATTGTATTACGATATACGAAAAACACTGGAAACTTTCATAATGTAAACAAACTACAATGTATTATTACGCATTTATGCTAATGTTAAAAGGACATGGGACATTTTAATGCTTCAAAATTAATGAAATTTATTACGGTTTTATCTGAAGTTTTCGATAAATGTATAAAGTCAATGAAAAAATTATAACCATCCGCAATAACTCAATTTCTCTCTATATGTTACACCATCAATAACAAATTTAATGCTAAATATTCTTTTTTAAATTTTACCGAATTTTAAATAATTTTTTCTCATCGAGTACTACTATGAAATAGATAGCGTATAGTGAGCGACATGCGTTATGCTGATAGATTATTTCTAGTAGCGTCAAACTGTTCACAGATCTAGTGACTTGCAGTCAGTCTAAAAATAATAATAATAAAAAAAGCAATATGCATATTCTGTTTTTTTTATTCAGATATGAGTTGGTACGCATCTCTTAAAGATAATTTTCTCTATTTTTAAAAATATGTGATAAATGTATAAAAAAAGATAAAATTACGAAGTGCTGTATATATATATATATATAGCCATTTCAATCAATCGATCAATCAATCAATCGATCGATCACTCAATCAATCGATCGATCACTCAATCAATCAATCAAATGTATTTATATATAACACATTAAAAACACGACATAACAAAACATACACGTTACAAAAAACGTACGTATACAAAAAATACACGACATAACGACGTATACAAGACAAAACAAATATCTAAAACTCTTTAAAGTTTTAAAATTAAACACAAACTTATTTAAACAAGTAGAACTGAAAAGTTATCTTCTTAAAAATTTGCTAAGATGGATTTCCATTCCAGCGGAATTTGCTTAAAACTTCTCAAAACGTAAAGAATGAAATCAGTGATGAAATCAGATTACATTTAAAAATGAGTGCTGGGATAAAAATTTAGATTTTTTATTTGCTTGCTTTCCTTCGACTTTGAAGATGAATTTAGTCAAGTTAATTATTATGGACAGTTAGAATTTTATTTATGAATATATTTTTGCTTTAAAGAGATTTGTAAACATCAAGAACGAATTTGATGTTATACTTCCTGTGCAAAATATTCAACGGCAGCCCTCCAGTGCTAACGTAAAAACGTTATTCGTGTGCCTAACACCAATGAAGTGAAATCTTCTTTACTCACGGATGAAGCACCAATTGACAGAAAGCGAAAAAGGGACACAATCTGGAGGAGACGTGTCTTAAAACATTTTTTTTATAATCTTCAATTCTTTTCCCATTGAAGTTTATGTTTCTATTCCGCAAAGGTCGCATAAGTGGTAATCTATTTTTCCCAGCGAAAAAATGACGAAGCAAGCTCAATCAGGAAAATCGGTACATTTTTAAAATAATTCATAAAATATTAAAAAATCTAGACTATAACCATTAGGTGCAAACTCGGCTCGTGATTTTGAGCTTTCTTAAGTTGACGAGAAAGATTTAAAAAAGCAAATAAGATGATTAATTAGCTCGTAGGGAAAAGTAAGATTAATTATAAGCAATATTATTATTATTATTTCGCTATTGATGTTAATATGCTAGCTTTCATCCAACTTTCTGCAAATGAATCCCAAATGAAAAATTCAAATATTGAAATAGATTAAAATTTTTTATTAATGTAGGAAAAATATGCGTTTCGTATTTCTGGTAAGTTTAAAAATTTTCTTGTCATACATTTTAAAAGAGATTAGCTTATACGATAAACTTTAGAAAGCATTTAGTTGCATCAAACTAGAAACAATCTTGTCTTGTAAAGGGGACAATGGTACAAGGAATATAACAGTTGTACAAAAACTGTTCTGAATATATATTTTTCTAAAAAAATCCATGTGCTTTTGAGAGTTCTTAATAATGATGAAGGATATAAAATTCATAGGCATACCCAGAAAGTTTGTAAGGAGGGTTATAGGCTTAATTTACAACTCACATATTCCTATGTTAAATATACAAAATTTCATTGCAATGGAAATTTATAACCTCCACCAACCCCACTTTGCGTACGCCAATCATAAAATTAGATGGACGTGCATTGAGTTATCTATTTATTCGTCTTCGGTAAACATTAAATTAGTCATGATTATGTATGATAGAAATCTATTTTCAAGTTATTAATATACATTTGCGTATTTTGTTAGCTTTTAGGAATTAATCCTTGTTGCTATTCGGGCTCGTATATTGGAATAATGTTGTTTCAAATTGCACGATCTTTTAAAAAGTCTATAGCTACTGAGTTCCAAAATAGTTTCACGTTCCATTGAAAGAACGTAGTCACTGAAATGTTATCGCATTTCTAAGAGCTGAAAATTACCCAAGAATTTAATGAAACATATTATAGAACTTCAATACAAATTTTTTTTTAAGTACTTTAGAACTTCAGTTCTAGTTAGTTTAGTTAGTTTGGTCTAGTTAGTTTAGTTAGTTAAGTCTAGTTAGTTTAGTTATTTATAACTTTAGTACTAGTATATGGAAATTTTCTCCCTATCGAAATTTTGGTGAATCCAGTTATTTGTTCCCGTTCACGACGTTTGAAAAATGTTTTTATATATTGTAGTTTTTATATATTTACTTCTTAAGAACCCTCCGTTCCATACGTGGGGTCCTTACTCAGGGCAGACTGGCTCCACTGGCCCCCGCCGTTGCACCCTTATGGGGCACAGGACTCCGCTCTTTGAATGGATAAGGACTCTCTGGCTCCTTGAAAGCCACCCTTTTCAAGTCCGCCCTGGTCCTACTTTCGTATACAGATTCCTTTTGAGCAACATAAAGAATATTTGTATCTATATAATATAAGTATAACTGTTTTCTAAATGGAAATCAAAATTTACGCCCCACCGCTAAAAATGCAAAGTAATATCCCATTAATGCCCAAATTTTTTTTTCGTAAAAATGTTTTTTTCTTAAAAAGCTTGGATGTTGCCAATTTTAAATTTTTCTCGGTCCGAAATTGCGAGCGTAATGGGGCTGCTTTCAAAAAATATGCCGACTAATGATTTTTTGCCAACAAGTAAAAATATGTTGACTAATTAAAAATCATTCAACCGAAAAGGTTGAAGAAAAATTTACGCTATGACACAAAAAAAGAACCCAATAAACACATATTTCATTTTTCTTATAAACAAAAAAGATTTCTTTTCATGTTCTTGCTTTTAATAAGAAATTTAATAATACAAAATAGCGATATTTTGCAAGAAGGCATTTTATATTTACGGATTCATTAAAAATGGATATTCTGAATATTACGTGCAAATTGAAATCAAAATTTTAAAATCTGTAGAGATTATTTTAGTTCTTTAAAAACATATATATTTTATCCTTCCTATGACTAGAGTCATAATAGATTTAGATTCTTCTGTTTCATATGTTAATTTAGTATTATTAAACGACCTTATGTGACAATAAATATTACCGATTATTCTATTATTCTTCTTATCATTTTTATTATTATTTTTTTGTGTGCGTTCTCGCACTTGGCGGATTAAGCTTAAGACGAGTGGTGCCAAGTTCTCAAGTCTACCTTCAGTGTGAAAATATTTTTGTATGTTTCATTCTGGTGCCAGGTTTAAAAATTTTCTGACTGTTCGGCAGGTGTTTAGTGTTGTTGCTTTTTGCATCTGAATATATGTGTTGGGGTCAATTTCAAGTGTCTCCAAGTTCTTTTGGAGTGTGGTTGGTATTATACCTGTTGCTGATAAGACAAGAGGGATAACGTTTACCTTATCCATGTACCACATGTCTTTAATTTCCTACCTTAAGTCTTGGTATTTAGTCATTTTTGTGGTGTATGTGTTCTGAATGTTATTTGTGTTGGGTATTGCTATGTCTGTGATGTGTGTGTGGTTTTGCTGGTTATGTCAATTAGGATTATGTCTGGTATGTTGTGTGGTGTCGTTTTGTCCCTCATAATAGCCCTATCCCAGTACAATTTGTGTGTTTTGTTCTCTAGTATTGTTTCTGGTTCGTATTTATAGAAATTATTATTATTATTGATATTATAATTATTATTCTATTATTATACATGTATCTCCATTTGGAACTATTGTATTCCTATTATTGGATATTTCAGGGTCGTAGTTATTCAAAAATTATGGAGGACTTCAAGTACCTTTAAAAAAGATCACTCCTGATTGGTTATTTAAGAAAACAATGTGCCTTGATGCCCAGTCGGAGGAACTTATTTCCTTAAGCTCCACCCCCTTTTATGGCACTGTGATATATAAAGGAGAAGCGACCACGATACGACTCAGTCAAATGTAAATCCATTTCCCGTAAAAATTTTTGTTCTTTATTTAAATTTTTTTTTTGTATCGTTTTTGCTGTAAACACTACTGGATTCATTGGCGACTACTACGCAAAATTTAGTTTATAGAATAGTTTATAGAATTAGTTTATAGAATTTTTAGAATAGCATTGCTAAGAGCTATTTGGAAAACTACGTGTTATCTTCGTCAGAATATGGCGATTTCTGTATTTGTGAGCAGCGAAGATATGGTTGACAATCTGTTGGTCAGCTTTGGTTGGCGAAAATTTGGTTATCTGAATGTTGACGGTGTCGTGACATGTCATGGAAGTTTTCTCTAAGCGGGCGGCATTGATTTGTTGAGTAACTGGTCATTAGCCGCAACGTTAGTGTTAGAAAGGATCCTGTGTGATGACGATGGGTTTCTAACTAGCGAACTGGTAACTCAAATCCGCATTACTCGTAAAAGCGGAAGTTGCCATGTTCTGACGAAGATAGCACGTGTGTCTAACGGCACAGCTGTTATCAACGTTATTTACAATATGATAGAAATAAAATACAGGGTACCAGGGAGGAAATTTTACATACACTGGTAAAATTTAAAAACTGGTTAAACACTGGTAAAATTTTTCATTGCTATTTTACCAGTGTTTAACCTTTTGTATGTAAAATTCACAATATAACTTCACTAAATAAATTTTGTGTAATTATTTCTCTATTGCAAATATTATTTCTGTAAATTTAAAATTTCCGAATTTTAAAGATCATATTTGACTCATTAAATGAAGTTAAAATCCCCTCTTAGTTTGCCAGAAAGCCTATTAAGCAAATTGGTACGCTTGTTTCTTTTACATAGTTTCGTAAATTAACAAGCTTATTTCTCGCAACAATTTGTTTTCAATTATTTATAACTAGTACCCATTCTTTGTAATTAGTTTCCATTCTTTGTAATTAGTTTCCATTCTTTCTAAATATTCTTCATTCTTTCTAACCATTCTCCATTTTTTCTAGCTACGTGATATAACGAACTCCCCCCACCCACCTTCTCCTCATTTTTTACACATTGTCTTTTTTCAATGTAGCTATTATCTGAGATGAAGAACAAGGCAAAGCCCTCTGTTTTACCACCACACATGTGAAATATTCCGGTTGAAGAGGCATACGAGCTTTATTCCGTTATCATAGAAAAATAATCTATAATTTTTCCAATACATAGAAATATATTGAAGTGTCTTCTTTGTGAAATTTATTGTCCTTTCGCTTTAGTGCTTTTCACTCTCTTCCTTAGAGTACATAATTAAATACGGAAATATTATAGCATGATTAGAAACAAAAATAACGAAACCAAGCTTGGAAATAAAAGAGAACTGGAAAATTGAGGAACGAATTACAGTAAATTATATATAAATGATCCGATTATACCTTGCGATTTCAATAATGAACTTAGAAGATGTATTTGGGTTATAGATATCAAAGACTGCTCTGGAATATATATATGCATTTATGTATCTGTTGCGATATGTATAAATAACAAATAGCCTAAAGATACATCTTATTGCAATGCGTTTTAGCTTAAACATGGAGGAATGCAGGTAAACAGGTAAGACGAAATTACACAGAAATGACGCAAAAATGGAAAAAGTGTACCTATCTGTACTTCGTTGATGTCCCTTTGATTTTGCTAGAAAACTTACAAATTTATGGGTGTAGATATAATAGGACCTATCTTAGCGGTCACCTTTTTGATACGGGCATCTAAAAATTCCCTGGCTGTAAACTTCCTTCACAATAACCCTCCTCTTTTACGCTCATCTCTCTCTGACGGACAAACTTTTCCCTCGGGTGTCTGTCTACTAATGTTAGGTTTTACTGAATGAGAATATTTAGTTAGAAGTAGAAAAGATTCATTTCGAAAACTAACACTTATATAAACCATCTATCGCTACAACCTTCTAGGAAGTGGAAAGACACACTTTGTAAGAATTCTTTATTTACGAATATCTAAAATTTTAATAACTAAACGCTATGAAGTGGTGAGAAGTACACGAACGATCTTAGACACATCACTTAGATCGAATTAGAAAATATATTAACATAATATGAAGACGAAAATCTCATGATAAATATTTTGCACTGCCTCAGAGTCGAACCCGGGACCCAGCGTATGACTCGTTATGCTTCTGCTAGCTAGACCATCAGGACAGAAACGATGCTCCTTTCCTTTCTTTGTATTTAAAGTATTATAGGATATTATTACCATTCACAGGGTTCAAACAATTGGCAAACTTGTCGACACAAAATGCCACAGGGGCGTGCTGTTTGGAGCTTTTCGTTAGAAAATAAATATGAATAATCATTTATAACACTCACGCAATGAGCTCAAACTAGAGTTTTTTTTTTTTTATAGACGTTTGCTTTCTTTCTTTCTTTCTTTCTTCCTTCTTTCTTTCTTTCTTTCTTTCTTTCTTTCTTTCTTTCTTTCTTTCAATCGATCCAACAATATAAATTACACAGCAGTCTCTAAATACATGCATACGAAATTTAAACATATATGGAAAGGTTCCAGGCAAATATATACAAGAATATATAAAGAAATTATATGCAACAAGCGTGTCTTTCTTTTACTAATTTATTCAAACTGACATTATTGTAAAAACGCTTATCTATTAAATGTAAATTTTTGCTGATTAAGAGAATCATATTTTTTTTTCTTTCCCCCCTTAGATTAAAGAGAAGATCTCTTAGAAGATTAAATTCTCTAAAGGTTTTAAATGCGGAGAAAGAGGTTTACCGTTAGCTATTCAACATCACATTAGCTAAAAATCGCCTTATTAAGTAATTCTTTTACGATTTTATTTAATAGGAAATGACTTTTGACTTTTTTAAGATAAATATTACTTCAGTTTAATTTTGGGTTAAAAGTTCTGGAGAATAATGAAAACTAAATTACCATTTAATTCTTTTACGACTACGAATTTTTAAAATCAATTGCGATACACTTTAAATCAGTGGTCGCCAACATTTCGGACCTCACGGGCCACTAAATCCATAACTTTAAATCCCGCGGACCACTAAATCCATAACTTTAAATCCCGCGGACCACTAAATTGATAACTTTAAATCCCGCGGACCACTAAATTCATAATTTTAAATCCCGCGGTCCATTAATATGAATTTTTTTAAAGAAGATAAATACACGGTTCCTCCTGGTAACCGTATTGCGGCAAGTGGTTTTTACTTTCACTAATTGCCGATAATTATCTCAAGTACATTCTAGACATAAAAATTTACAATTAATTATTTTAATAGAAAGTTAGAAATTAGTACTTAAAAATTTAGGAACCTATCAAGTACATTTCGTGAATTTAGTACAATATAAAGGTGGAAATTGTCATTCAGAATATGAGAATTTCTTAGAATATTATTTTTGTTTTATTATTAATAAATCATTAAAAATGCACATAATGTCCAGCTTTTTCTGCGGACCACCGTTTCGCGACCGCTGCTTTAAATGGAAGACAATTCTTGCTATAATTGATATAAATGCTGTTAATGTCTTAAAAGCAAATTATAATAATTATTTTAATATATTTAATTCTTTAACGCTTGCGACACCCTATCCTAGAAATTCCAAAAGTTTGGCAGATACAGATATTAAACCTTCAACTTTCCGGGTAACTAACCTGTTTTTCTCTTGGGTGTAGGTGGTTCAAAACCATTGCTGGTTAACTAATAGCACCGTGAAGTCTTGTTAATGCAGATTTTCATGGGTTGCCGATTTTTATTCGTACGAACTGAAGTTCGCATTAAGCGGAGGTCAGATTACAGTAGCTAAAACTTGACTATTTAGTTAATAAATGACATGGTTATGAAGTACATAAGGAAAATGATTAAGTTACTAAAAAAATAGTGTATTAAGAAGCGAATACTACGGAAGATTTGTTTGTTTTGTGGTTTTACGGCTCAAAGACTACAATGGTCATGCTGCGCCGGGACCTACTGTTTTCCGAGGAATCCGAACCTCTTATGGCCTAGGGAACCAAACCCCGGACTACAGTGAGCAGTGCGATCTTTTATGAGATCTCTGAGTAAGCGTTCTTTGTACACTGTTGGGAGTCGAACCCGGATTAACGGCGCACTAGGCGAACGCGTTACCACACTGCGCCACCGCAGGGCCGAATACTCCGGAAGAATTTACAACAAAAAGAAATAGTACTTACATACAGTTTAAACTCATTTAATTTTGCTCAATGCCGTATAACAATCCGAAATAATTTGGTAGGTTGGTGGCTTGAAAATGTGTGATCATATCTATGGAAAAAATCACTATATCTTCAATACCGCCTGTAGTTTTCCCGAAAAGGCCTTTTTTTTTTGCACTAATGACTTTTGTCCGCATTATCCGAAAAGCCGTATGTATTAAACGTATTCTTTAACATTGAACGTGCATATGCCTCAGATGGAAAAAAGGAATTTGTCCACACTAATGAGAGTTCCATCTTAAGTAAATCCGCATTTATGAGATTTCACTTCATTCAATTGTTTCTGAGTGTGCTCCTAGCCAAATATATTTTTTGATTAATTGTTTCAAGCACAAATGTTTGGTTGCCACTATTCCAAAACTCTATATTAGCACACTTATTGGTTCGTTCAATAGTATACGTAAGCAATAAATTTTTATGAAAGTAACCACGAACTTGGTTTTTTACTTAAAAATAATTTTTTATAGATAACGTAAATATTCATTATAAAACCATTCGTCATCATGAACCTGTGATTCGCACTACAGCAATATTACGTATATCAGAAAGAACATTCCATAAAATGATCAGTCACGTCATCAAAATAATTCAGTGTGTCATAAGCGAAGACAGTTCAAAAGACGAAACCTTGATTCTTAGGAAAATGACAATTACATCTCAATTTCTCTAGATTTCAGAAAATTCTTTCTCTTGAATTCATCCCTACCGTTTAAATTTCTAGTTTTGATACAATCAGGTTCGAAGTTGAGGTAGAATGCTTGCGGTTAATGACAAACGAGCAGTTAAATGATTGATAGTTTCAAGTTCAATAACTTTAATCGAGATTCTAGAGATAAACATCGGGAATCAGCAATTGGAGTTGCAGTTCCTGGTATGAGGAACCTAGTATTGCTTTGTTATAATCAGAGTTGCGCTGCAATAAATGCAATCCAAATTCTGCACGAAACTACGTCACGCACCTGTGCATTTCAACCTGAGGCATCATGCCAGAAACTAAACCCATCATTAGTGTCCGCAAACAGGAGTGACCATAAATGAGGGATATTGGTTTGAAATAATTTCTTTCTACAGCATTTTTTACCCGACTATGAAAAGGGTGTAACCGTATTTGAGAATATGCACTAATTTCGAAATCCATGTCTTATACCTCAGAATTGAGTTTTTTTGTTATAAGAGGAGTTACCGTCCCCGATCTAGATTCGGACTTCGAAGTAGGGTCTCTGCGTCGAGCCCAGAGCGCCTTAGACCGCTAGCCATCGAGAATAGGAAACAAACTCCCTATGTAAAGGTTATAAAGTATTATTACCCTTCTCGGTGTATTTGAGAGGTTTACTATAATTATAAAAGGAACTAGAGTGTTAACTCTTAACAAGGGGCACTCTGGAGACCGGACACTTTGTCCCTTACGGAAGGCAACATTGTATAGTGTGGAAATATTCGACGAAACAATACGCAATATAAATAAGACACAAAAAACAACGTTTTAGAAGAGTATTTATGTCAAGATTGAATTCAATCTTGACATAAATACGCTTCTAAAACGTTGTTTTTATCTCTTATTGTATAGTGTTTTCGGAGCAGATTTGGAAAAGAGGAAACATATTTTTACATTAAATTGTTAAAAACAAATTTAAAAGGTAAATTGTAAAAAAAAAAAAACTTTATGAAATTATAATCAAAATTTAATTTTCATGGAAATTGTAAATTACACATTAAAATATATATTAAGCCAATATATAATTCAGAATTAACAGTAGTATTTTAGAAATATATATTGTAATGCTAAACGTATAGTATTAGAAATTTCAAAATTAAGTAACGTATACACCAATAGAAAACCTCTTCACGCCACTATTACTATACGTCGCGGTGGATGATATTACTAATTTTATCTAACATTTAGTTACGTTATCACAATGTATAGTTTTTTTCTCCCACATGTCATTAAATTACGAAATGAGTTCACGACGTGAAAGAAGTACTGAAATTCGACGAAAATGTTCTTCGAAAATGCACAACAAGGAAAATTTTGCGCGAATTGTGGGTGCATGCGTATTGTTACGTTCCGAGGCCTTACGCGTCATAAACTTTTCTGATAAGTGTATAATTTATTTTTGGCAAAAAGGGTGAGATTGAGCAGTTTTTGCATTTCAGATATTCCTCAGATTTTATTGAAATTATAATTCCATATATTTTTGAACTGTCTAAAGCGTTTTTTGTAATACATAAGGTAAATTTTGATGAAGTAATTGGCGTTGCAAGGATTTTTGGAGGGCTATACTTTACTACTTTAGATTTTATGTTTGTTTTAAGATCCAAAGCTGTTTAGTACTATACTACCAAGGGAAGTTTTTTTGGTGTCAATCGCATCTACACTTGAGACTTAGTGCACTTTTTAGTACCTAATGTGGTTATTAAGATTCAGTAATTATTTTCAGTAAAACGCACTTGTTGATTTTAGTTATTTTTGAAAATGCGATTTCGCGGTTATTTCCGTGAAATTTTCATCAAGCGATATTCTATCGAAATGTGCGCTATTTTGTGTTTCCTTAAAACTGAAATTGGATTTTGTGCGTGTTTTTTATTAAAAATTTGTCGAGATAATTAATATTGCAACGTAATTGTATCTACTTAGGGAACTGGGTGTCCTGAACCCCTCCCATAACCTTAAAATACGTTTTTTTCAATACATTTTTCAAATATTAATAGGTAATTTTCTTTTTTCTTTTCAGTTCTGCCTCATAAAGAGGTCTGACCTCCCTCCAGAATGAAAATTTATACACGCCACTGTATCTCTGATATCAGAAACAATATATTTTATCGGTCGTCCAGGTGATACGTCTTTCGATATATGTTAGACGTATTTACTCTAATTTTTTGGACACCCTGTACTTTTCTTTATGTATTCAAAAACATTATGGTTAATTATCTTCTAACTATCAAAAGTCACTTGCTTAGTTACTTCTGAGCCCTTCAAACAATAAATATCACAAGGTATGTTATTATAGCAGAGGTGTAATCATAGTATCCTACAACCACAGCCTTGTGGAGTAATAAACTTACAACGTGCTAAACACACACCACTTATGAGGAGGGTGGGCAGAGTTTTCATCTAGGCTTCCGGATTCTATCTATTTAAGGGTCTTACGACCTTTAAACTTTCCAAAAATAGATTTTTCAATCTATTTTTTTACTAATAGTCCTTACGAATAATTTAAAACAAAACCTCATTAAAAAATTCTACATACAACCGGAGTTATGATTTTAAACGTGGAGAATGTTTTCCCAATTTTTGGAATTTTAATGGCCGCCATTGTTTAAAGGGCTGCTTTTAAGAACTGTTTTACGGCCTGAAGAAAGAGCAGGAGCCTTCTTCTTCTTGTAAATATTTTTAATTATTTATTTAAAACATTTCAGAGAAGCAGGAAACTTTTCTGATTCGTTAGAAGTAAACTACTAGTAACAACTTTAGCGCATTTCCATTTGTTTACATTTTCTGTACCTGGCTATAATTTCTCATCGTCATCCTCGTTAGATTTATTAAATTTGAGTGATTTATATTTCTTTTTTATTCTCTATTACTTTTGTTGTTATATTTTGGTGGTTTGGTGTTATTGTTTTTTACCATAAATAAACATTATGGATTCAGGCAAAGCAAAAGCAAGTCATGAACTGGTAAGCGCCCTAAAAAACGCCATTATTCTGGTAAAAAAACAGCATGTAGGGAAAAACGCTGCAAAAATACACCTGATGTCAACCTCAGTGCATCAGGGAGAAAACTGCAGTTAACACTGCCAAATCCAGTGTCCAGTTTGAAGGGTAACAGAATAATTAATAAAGATTTAGTTTTTAGTGTACTGGAAAATTGTCTGTCTTGCAAGTTATGTGGGGATAATGTGAAAATTGAGGAGACGTTAGTGAATGGTTTATCTTCAAAATTTAGGATCGACTGTGGTTCTTGCGGAGAAATCAGTTCATTTCGTAACAGTCAAATCAAAACAGTCACTAAAATCTTTTTCCGCTGCAAAGCAAAACGAAGGTGTCACCTATGCTGCTGGAAATTTTTAAATAATATGTGTGCAAGGTATACTATATATAAAAGGTATTTTTACAATGTTTAATTAAATCAGTTTTCAACTTCAATCGCGAATATCTCTCGAACTCATTTTTTTTATATTGTGCACATGATAATTTAAAAACTGTTCATTGAAACTCTATGAGACTTCACATAATTATGTATAAGGTCACTATGCTTATACTAAATATCAATTCGTAACATTATATGCGTATATATTTTTCTTAATTTAAAAGTCTGTTAAAAATTTCACGTTTCCTAAGAACGTAAACAAAAATAATAAAAAAAAATATATATAGATAGATAAATTAGTATCAGATTTTTACAGTTAAACATTTAGGTTAATTCCATATATAAATACTATAATCTAAAATAAAAATAATCAAAATAAGTTGATCTTTTCTCTTGTAACCATGCGCGCAAGCCGTTCATGCCCCACAGTTGTTTATAAATACAAACTTTAGTATTTTGAATTAAAATAAATGTGAAATGATACTAATCATGGGTAAGTAATTTATACACATATATAGGAAATGTTGCAAAATCTCTGCCAAATTTGAGACGTCCACTTTTAAAAGGAGTTAAAATAAAAGTGCCCTAAAAACTGACGTATACCGTGTGAAGTACGCTGAAAAGCGAGAAGCTGAGTGAGTTTTAGAAGCGAGGAAGGTACGAAAACTCATAAAATTGAATTCTTTTTCTACTGCTAAGTAACAAGAAGGTGTCACCTATGTTGCTGGGAAGTTTTAAATGCTTATGTTGTGTACAAGGTATGTTAAAATGAATTTTTAACTTTAATCGCAAATATCTCAGAACTCATTTTTTCACGTTGCGCGCATGATATTTAAGAAAGTGCTCATTGAAACTCTATGAAATTTCACAGAATTGTGTATAAGGTCAATGTGCTTATACTAAATGTCACTTTGTAATATAATATGTATACATATTTTTTTTTTAATGTTAATAGTCTCTTAAAAATTTCACGTTTTCTAAGAATGTGAGAGATAACAACAATAAAAAAATATAAATTAATATCAGATTTTTACAATTAGACATTTAAGTTAATTTCATATATAAATACTATAATCTAAAGTAAAAATAATAAAAATATGTTCATTTTTTTCTCTTGCAACCATGCGCGCAAGACACTCATGTCTCACCGTTGTTTACAAAAACAACCTTTAGTATTTTTAATTTCATTAAATATAAAATGACACTAATTATGTGAAAATAATTTATATATATATAAGGAATGTTGCAAAATCTCTGTTAAATTTGAAATATTCACCTTTGAAAGGAGTTAAAATAAAAAAAATACTAAACATTCATGTAAAAAGGCAGATTTTATACTTGTTAAAGGTCGTAAGACCCCTTAAAACAAATACCTAGTTCTTCTAGGTCAAAATGGAAATAAAATTAAAGATGAACTTTGTCCCCCCCATAACAACTCTCTTAAGTTAAAAATTTAAATGAAATTAACAAACTAACTTATTTACCAGAAATTTTCTGGGGAAAATATGAGCAATCATGATTGTCGAGAATAACAAGTCACGAAAACGTCATTCAAAGTGTCACCCCTCCATTATTTGGCACATGAAAGCACGGTATTCGATTGACTGCTGCACATGTTGCAAATGGTCGCCATTTATCGTGATTATTACAGCGCGGAGTCGGGCAGTCAAATCTTCCACTCTAGTTGGGGGGGAGGGTTGTCCTATGTACATGTTCTGTTATATGCCCCCAAAGGAAGAAATTTAGAGATGGTAGGTCAGGTGGCTTAGGAGGCCATTCAATTGTTCCTCCCACGGCCAATCCACCTATTTGGATAATTAACATACAACCATTGTTTAACCGTTAATCCGAAGTGTGGTAGCGCACCAACGTGTTGAAGCTATAACTTTCGCCGTACACATAATAGCACTTCTTCCAGCAGGCTGCGGAGGACATCTCTTAAAAAGACGAGATTAATGTCGACATTTAATTCATCTGGAAGCAGATATGGCCCAATAATTTTATCGCCTATAATGCCAGCCCAAACATTTATGTGGTATTCCCACTAGAATTCTGATTCGTGGACAAGGAAAAGATTGCTTGTTGACCAAATGAGGCTGTTATTCACATTAAATATCCCATCCCTCTAAAATCGGGCTTCGTTGGTCCACATAATGTATTTCAAAAATCTTTGTGGCTTTTGGAGAATCCATTCACAAAAATTCACACGATGAATATAATCTTCAGGCATTAGGTCTCGTACCTGCCTGAAGTGATAAGGGTGTAAATTATTAGCCCATAAAATAGAGTGTACAGTTGATAAACTCAGTCAGAATTGGCGGGCCAGAGAGCGTACGCTTACTTCAGGATTCTCCTGAATTTCATCCAGTACTTCATGTTCTAGTTGTGTCATCCCAACTCCATGACCGCGGACACTATCAGATATCTACGTACGATGGACGGAGCCTGTTTGTCTGAGTGGAGAATCTAATCTCCGAAATACATTGGCATCTGGATGCCTTCTAGTTGTGAATTGGGCGGCGTATAATCTAGACGCGGCAAGTGCATTACCACGGCGTTCTCCAAAAATAAGGGGCATGTCACAATTCTTGTTTACCGTGTACTGCATTTTGAACCGACGTATTTCAAAAATCCCAACTTTACAATTTGATTTTCAGTGTGGTTTCAGAAGATGCAAAGTCTTTCTTTCTTTCTTTTTGGTTTTACGGCTCAAAGACTACAGTGGTCATGCTGCGCCGGAAGATGCAAAGTATAGTTTGGCTTTAGCGTTTCCGGATGTTATGCCACTTTAACGCTTTGGGGCAACAAACAAACATATAATGGTTGCTGGATTTTCGGGAAAATAACAATTTTCTCCAAAATCGAGAATTTCCTGCCAAAGTCAGGTATTCCTGGCTTCATTATCTGTCGCCGTTAGAGATTGCACTCCCGAAAATGAAATCCCTAAATTACGGGATTGAAAATTTTCAAATCCCGGAATGTAAGTTTCTATTTTATGTATTGAACAAAATGCATTGCTTTTAAGGAGTATATTGCAGAAAAACAGATTGCATGCTTTAGTTATGTTACGTCATATTTTAAATCAATGCATACCTGATTAAATATTTAAATTTTTATGTGAAAATATTATACTATAAACTTTCATAGTGGTTTTGGAACCCTTATTTTAGGACACTGCTTTTACAAGTAGTATGGGGGTCAGGAAGGGAAGATGAAGACGGAGAAAAGTTGTCTCAGAATTCAAACACAAGATAGCACATGCCCAGTATTCGCTAAAACCTTTATAAGGAAGCGTTTTTATGGAAAAAATAGATTCCTAATTTACGTCTTCGAATTGATTAAAGTGCACCGTAGTTACCTGTTTTAGTACTTATTTATATTTAAATAGTATGCCCCCAACCCACCACCAAAAACAGACAATTTTTACAATAATTTCTTTTAGTGTAATTGCTCTTTTTTATGGATCTTCTCCATAGGTGCATGATAGAGGAGCCGATTCATAATTTGCCGGGATGTATCGTACTGAATTTTAAATGTAGATCCCATAATCACGGAGTTTGGCGACCGTGGATGTAACAAATGTGGCTCCAAATTTGGCATCTAAGTTGTAAATGAGAATTTTCTCTTTTGTATACTAATTTTTTCTTTGTAGTTAAGTGAAATGGTATGACGTTATTTGCACGCGTTTCATTTTTAAAAACTTCAAATTAAAGTATTTTAGTTTGCTGTATAAATTAAAATAAATTTTATTTTCAACTAAAATAAAAAATTAGCTAAATGAAGTACTGTAAACTAAAATAAAACTTAGCATAACGTATTTTCAGTGAAATATGGCCTTAAAATCATATTCTCAGGCTTAAATTATAAAAATAAAGAAATTTAGAATTGGAAACCCCATACTACCCACCTTTCTGAAAGAGGGCGGGCTCTGGAGCCATAATTTTGCCGTGGGTGACAAAATCTTAGCTTCACCATATCTTAGCTACCATATACACTGTAAACGTGGAATTTAAAAGTATAAGTATTAGTAAGTGCGGCATCGCCAAATTTGGTAGCACAGGCTAACCTTTACGTAGAATGACATAATTCTAAAGCAGGACCGACTAAAATTTGGGCCCTAAATTTAAATAGCACGTGACCAAGAAATTCTTTACAATAGCGAGTTAAATCCTTTTTATTCTGGAAGCGGGGAAACCAAGGGGTGCAGCTTTCGTCATTGGCTGAAACGACGTAGAAGCACGCTCTCTTGAAGCACTATTGGCTCTCAGATAGAAATTTTGAAGTGCTTATTATTCATAAACGAATCCGTCAATCAAAAATCGTCCCTCTTGACTTTCGTCATAGAATTGACCATAGAATCGCGTGCCAGAGAGTTTATGCGGTAGTTACGGAACACCCTGTATATATTTTAAAATATATATAAATCTATATATTCTAAAATATATTTTTAAAAATAAATACTCTCGCGAGAAATTTTTAAAAATAAATACTCTCGCGAGAAATTTTGAAAAATTTGCCCGTGATCAAATTTCAACGTGGGAATATTCAGAGATAAAATTCTTCTGAAAAGAAAAATACCTTGTTATTAGATGATAAGTTTCTCTCAAAGAAAATAATGATTTCTCGGTGCCTATTGGGAATCGAGCCCAAGACCCCTTGATAACCAGTCAAATGTTCTTTCCCATTCGGCAACAGGCGTCAACTGAACACACTCCTGCGAGCGAATATGGAACTCCACTATGGAAAGTTCGAAGCTAATGGGGCAGTGCTTGGACTGCTGTTTAAACCGAAGTGACGAGTCAAAGAAGCAAACATTCCATAGCCCGGACTAGCATTGATATGCTTTCTTTGCGAGTAATTTATCATTTAATATTACTACATAATCGGCTATGATGTGAATTGTTCGATTTTACTGAATATTTTATCACGCTTCAGTGAAGACTGTGGTAAAAGGTCATTCGAAGAGGCTTTGATTGATCGTTTGGATGTTCCTAAAAAAATCTGGTCCTGATCTTGTGTCATCCTGACCTAAGGCTTCTTTGATGAATCGTTTCTCAATGTTAAGCTTAAGAGCATAACCCCGTATTAGCAACGATTACTCCGAATTCGACATTTAGTTATGGTCCATTTCACAGCCGATATGGCATAAATTTTGATATATCTTTATTTGGGCATTTAATCAGCGACAAAACTCGTACATGACACGTAACGAAATTTGTGATGGAAAAACATACATTTTTTTCATAAAATATTACATTTAACTTAAAAGTGCATGATTAATATATAATTATAAATATATAATTGCAATGGAAGTCTATATGACATTTTCCCCCTTGTCCACCATGTTTAGATATTTAACCATATTGGTGCTGGACAATTTTTTCTGATAACTGGAGGCGACATATATTTTCAGTCATCTCTCCATGGGGGGCACTGTGTGTGCGACTGATATTATCCCACGATACGTATTCATACGACTAAGCTTGATCGACTGATTGTGCAGGAGGGTGGGGGATTGGGAAGGGTGGCCGCCGAAGACCACACTGTAATCCCACACTAGACGCTCAGACAGCGTAACCAACCGCCAGGCGGTTACAACTAAGTTTACTAGGGAATTTAACACAAACCCAGCAAATCAGGAGACTGTGATTATACCCACAGAACCCCTGAGACCTAATTTTTAAACATAACATACATATTAGTAATTGTATGGGGAGATAGGAATAGCATGTTTAAGAAATTATGACAACATGTAAGTAATTTTACAAAATTGGAAAGAGAGAAAAAAAAGTGATAATGGAAAATTTGCACAGATATATTTTTTGTCACCTAAAACGAATTTTTTCAATATCAGGTCTCTATAAAAGCTTTTCAGGTTACTTAATTATATGCTATATATGTTAATCCTCCTTGAGAGAAATATTCTTTTAAATATTATAATTTAAATCTTAGTCTTTTTAATATTATTCTTTTAAATATTAAAATTAAATAATTGTGTAATGGCTTTTTCTGCGATCTACAGCAAATGTTGAAACATGGTACAAGACAATGAAACAAAAATTGAAATCTAAACTCGAGATAGATTAATGAGGTTTGTTTAACGGCTACAGAAAAGGTTTTTAGGATTATACGTTCCGTAAAAATTTGTAATAATAAACATAAACAAATTATGTATTTTTCTGTCTTCCAAATTTTTGTTTCCAGGACATAGTCGTATTCCCAAAATAAGCGATTAGTAATTGATCGACTAAAATTTATAAAAACTGGATTTCATTTTCTTGTACGGCAAAAGATAAAATGTATTTCTTACTTAAGGGACGTTACTTTGGATAATTTGAAAGATCTGAAAAAAATTAAGATTTCATTTTTTAAACTTCACATAAAATGCTAAGTATTTTAAGATAACTATATATTAGGAATTCTTTGATATCCGTATGCTAGAATATTGTCTTAGGGTACGTTATAATTTAAAGTAATTCAAATTTCATTCAAAAACTAAATCTCTTCTTCATGGGAAAAAAACTTATTCTTTTAGGAAAAGAAAAATTCATTTTTATGGAAAAAATTTCTGTTCTTTAATATGTAGATTACACATAACTCAATTAATATATATTCTGCGTACGCAAATCGGAAGCTAATATGGTTTCCATTTTTTTTTCTTGCATCAAGATATTTAAATAATTCTACGAAAAATGTGAGGATTTAATAAAATTGTTTGTATTGGTATTAAAACTAAAGGAAACATAATGTATAATCAAATTTATGGAACGACAAACATAGTAAACAAGTAATTTTTTACCGTAAATTAACGGTCGACTGCTTTTATATTTGTTTTCATCTTTTTGAACATACGAGTAGTGATTTTGCTGTGTATTGTGAAATTAATTTAAATTCCCTCTATAAGCATTGTTGGAACACTGAGTATTCTGAGTGTTTTGGAGAATAAATTCGGAGTATAGAACAATTTTTATAGAATACTAATGAAGAGAAATCGTAAAATATATGTAATTCAAAAAGAGGATTTAATAACGAAATTTCTAAAAAAATAATCACAAAGTCTAATGGATTTAATAAAATTTTCACACAGGGAAATTCGATAGGATGATTTTTATTCTCGAAAGGTATTCCGCTTTCTCAGAAATTGAGTTCTCTATAGTTTCAGCTTCCTTGTATAATTAATCCCATAGGATTTGTAAAGAATTTTTGAATATTTTATGATGAAATGTGAAATTCTTTTCTATTTCACTATATTTTTCTAGAACAAAATATGCAATTATTGAGAGAGGCAATAATTTCTAAAACCTTGAATTCCTTTCATAGCTTAAGATAACCAGCAGCGTCCAACCGATCGACTTCGGCCAAAAATTTCAGTTTGATTTCTTTTCGATATTTCAATGTCCATATCCTTGGATATAAGAGGCCTTTTTTTTCTTTGATATGTTGATTAGAAGCTGAGATATGGCAGTTTTTCAACAGGCGGGTAACAGGGAACAACGTCAAATTGAAAGCTTTAAATGCGATTTCTGAAGAATTGAATTTTTCATGATTTGCGCTACGCCAAATACGATAACTGAAAGAGCTCTAAATAGAATCATGTGAAATTTTCCAAATAAATAGAATTTCTACATTGTTGTGCATGCAATAGACTAGAATATATATAACGCTTAAGTGATATTCCAGCATTTCCATAATTTCAATCATTTTGCACTCAAGAGGAAGCTGCAATAGCTTCGAAACGTTTGTTTCGAACTTGTTTAATTGCATTAACTTCAATGGCTGCTTCTCCGGGTTTTAATGTAATAGACAAGAAGTTTTAAATAACATTAGAACTCAAGTGACAACCCTCATTCTTTGATAGTAATTTTTTTTAAATTTCGGGGGTTGTTTTGTATTTTTTGGAATATCCCAGAAACGATTTAAGATTTCTGTTTATCCTAGTTCACGGTATGCATATTAATTGTATATATAAAATGAAACCAAAAATAGTTATCTATTATTAGTATCGTTTTAGTTATGATGTTTACCGTTAATTTCGGGCTAAAAATTTTATATTTTTGCATATATTTCTCAAAATAATTTTGTACATTTTATCAATGAATATAGTTTAGTCACAATACAATCCATTAGAAAATGCAATAAATTAAGAAATATCATTTTTTTTTAAAAGAAAGCATTCCAGATGGAGTCAACTACGTTAACATATTAGAAAACAATAAGGGAACCTTTTATATTTTCTTTTGTACAGTCGAACCTCATTAAAACGAACACGCTTAAGACGAATTACTTTTAATAGGAACAATTTTCTGAAGTCCCGTCAAATTGTATTGGAATTTTCGAGCTATTTTCTCCTTTAACAAGAACACGGTTAAGGTAAAATACTGTTTATAACGAACTGATAGTTAATGGACTTGAAATAATTTGATGACGGCACTGCACATTATTAAACTCGTGTTTGTAAAAATTGCAACACCATGAAGGAAGGAAGGAAGGAAGGAAGGACCTGATTAAGATGAAAATTTCAGGAAATGCAAATTCGGGTATGCTATTCAAATGATTAGAATTTCAGAGTCATCGCGTGTGCGTGGGCTGAACAGCGCCCTCTGAACTGCTGATGGATCCGTATAAATAGAGGGCTGTAGCGGGGCGTGTTTGGTTATCTGCTAGTGGTAAACGTTACATGAGACGTCACTATGCCTCTACGACGAAAGAGGGCGACATTTCAGCAAGTTACGGAGTTTGAACGGGGACGAATGATCGGCCTTCGTGAAGGAGGGTTTTCTTATCGTGCAATAGCAGCTCGTATGGGGCGTAACAGCAGCACAGTGATGCGAGTGTGGAAGCAGTGGGTTCAAGAGAACCAGACAACTCAGAAATCCAGAAGTGGACGCCGAAAGGTGACGTTAGCACGGGATGATAGACACCTGGTCCGCATGGCGGTGACGGACCGTTTTGCTTCATCTGGACAGTTGGCAGAACGTTGGTGCACTGCTACAGGTGTATCATTGTGTGCTTCATCAATTCGTCGGCGTCTACTGCACCGTGGACTGCGTGCAAGAGTTCCTTTATACAGGATCCTCCTGACGCAAAACCATCGGCGCCTGCGGCTACAATGGGCTCATGGACATAGAGACTGGCGTGCTGATTGGCAACAAGTGGTGTTTTCTGATGAATCCCGCTTTAATTTGGGGTACAGTGATGGCCGCATCCGTGTTAGACGCTATACCGGTGAACGCCACCTTCCGGAGTGCGTTATCCAACGTCATAGTGGACGAACCCCCAGCGTTATGGTCTGGGGTGCGATTGCGTATCATGGACGATCTCAGCTGCTACGAATTGTGGGTAATCTTAACAGCAACCGGTACATCAATGAAGTTCTGGAGCCCGAAGTTGTTCCCTTCCTTCAAGGCATTCCCGGAGCTGTATTTCAACAGGACAATGCCCGCCCACATATTGCCAGGAATGTTCAAGACTTCTTTTCATCACAACAGATACAGCTTCTTCCTTGGCCTGCCTATTCGCCGGATATGTCGCCGATTGAACATGTGTGGGATTTCGTTGGTCGGCGTCTCGCTCGTGATCCTCGTCCCATAGCTACTACAGATGAACTTTGGGGTCGCATACAAGCAATCTGGAATGCTCTTCCTCAGGCACACATTCAACATCTGTTTGATTCCATGCCACGTCGTATAGCATCACTTATTGCAGCGCGTGGTGGCTTCACCAAATACTGATTTTCGACATGTAATATTGTTTTTTGCTTTGTAATTTTAATCGTTTATTTGTATCAACACAGGTCGTTTGTACATTAAATTTCATTCAATTCGGACGAGTCCTTCATGGTGTTGCAATTTTTACAAACATGCGTTTAAATTATTAGAAACGACAGCAAATCAAGACATCGCATAATCGCCAACGCAGATAACGCCGTTAATGATCATTTGACGTCTAAACAAAATTGCCGTCTTTGCAAACACAAAACGCGTTCTGAGAAAATTCACTTTAAAATTTTACGAGCACTTAAAATTGAATGAAATGTAATATATTTGTTTTCATCACTGAGAGTCTAATAATGAACAGATTTCGCTCTGATTTACTTCAAAATACTTCTACTAGTTCAAATTTTTTTGTTTGAAGTGATAAAAAAATCAAAGTCCTGAAAGCTTGAAAGGTCCTATGACCCCTTAACACTTAAATTTATATTTTTATACTTAATTTTATACTCAAATATAAAACAATTTTTTATAATATTTTACGGTGTTATTTGCGTTTTTTTCACGTATAAACGTTTGGGCCAATTTTCTTTCAGAATCTCCGATTACATGTTGATTTATAAGATTAATTTCTGCTCTAAGGTTAAAACCTCTCTTCTAGCGGCCATTTTCAAAATGAAAGTAAGACTGATTGAAAACCACGCAGCAGAGCCGGTAACTATTTTCTTTCCGATTAAGATGAGAACATACACGGTAAACGAAATTTTCCTTTTATCTGTACCCAAGAATGTGGTCACTATTAGAGGGAGGATGGTTTTGGTTGGTCTCTGAATCGAGGTAAATTTAGAATTAGGTCAAAGAAAGAGTAAATCCGTTTTTAGAAAAGGTGGACGTTAAGGGAGGTGGTCGTTAAAAGAGGTTTTACTTGTGTACATATAATGGCGGAATTTAGTTTTCGGAGACAATCGATAATTACTCGGCTGTTTATCAATTATTTTAAGTTCTGCTCAATTTTTATTGTAGATGGTATTATGCCAAAAACCCAAATTTTAAACGTAAAAAAAAAGGAACATCGTATTCCCATTCCAAGAGTCGCGCTCAGGACCGTACGTAATGGCGGAACTTAACCCTCAACAATAAGGAATAATTGGGCAGTTCTTTTTCAGCTATTCCACATTCTGCCGACTTTCTATTTATGAGAGCAGAACCGGGCGATTTAACTGAAAAAATAAATTATTCCCAGAACCAACCTCGGAACAACCAATATTTAGTGATGAAGCTTGACTTTCATCGATGACCTATAATTTATTAATTTTTTTTTTAATTATTGAATGTTTTATTTGTTTTTATTGCATATGTTTAAATTTGCCAGGATGAAAGAGAGAGAGAGAGAGAGAGAGAGAATGTCCCTCGTATTCTTGGACTTACTATGGTCATATTGACGGATATATTACGGACCGTATAATGGCGATATTTAACTTTCAGCGATGAATGACAATTACTCCACTGCATTTCATTTATTCCATATTTTTTGTCTTTTTATGTCATATGGTGTCATCAGTCTTGTAATTGACGACTGAGTGCTGCTTCCACCCGCTTGCGGGGAAACGGCTTGCATAGTTTTGATTTGTAAACCAGTTATGGTTAACATGATTTTAAGTTGTATATAAATGCAAACCAAATTTCGCCAGTTTAAAACCACACTTATTAAAACTTAAAATATTCAAAATAATTAATTAAAAATTCCAAAAATAAAATAATTAGAATAAAATTTTAATAGAATTTAAAATAATTTAGCACTGGTCTTTTCCGAAATCTCTTATGGTACAAAGGTAAATAATAAATCGAAGACTGGTGTCTTCAGAATTTGCAGTGCAATTACATATTAAGTAGATGTCAATCCAGTCTAAATGAGAACATATCGGAGACATTATTGCTTAGATGATATCATGTTCAAATGTGTAGGTTTCTTGTATCCGGACAATTATTAGCAAATACAGTTTATTTACGTGATTCCTGTCATTACATTTAAGGAAGTTACCTTGTTTTTTGTCTGTTTTAAAATGTTTTTAAGGTTAAAAATGTGTTTACGGAGGTCAATTAGAAAAAAATGTCACATTTCTTTGTAATTTTGTCTTGTTATCACTACACGAAGAAATGTCAATTGTGCATAATTGTTTATTTTTAATTTTAGTTGTCATGGTAACCCGAAAGGCACGAAATGCCAGAGGGCGCTTTTTCTCTTTTGTTTATTAGTATTCATTCAAGTTTTGACGGGTACGCACGTAGTTTTTCTATTCCGCTTACTTGACTTGACTTTGGCAGGGAGGAATTGGGAAAGGGGGTGGTCGCCGGAGGCCGTCCTCTAATCCCATACAAGACAATTAAGCTTAAATTCGAATGTTATTTTTTATTCACCAATGAAAAAATCTTTTTAAAAAAATAAAAACTGTATAGAAAAAGTCTTCAGTGTTGTTAAATATATTTTCAACTTTCTAATATTCAATAATATTGAAGATTTTTTTTGTTTTTCTGGACTATTTTTATATAAAAGTAGTCTTTGTGTTTAAGACTTTTAAAATTAAATTTTCATTTAAATTTTCTCATTCATCATATCTCTATTTTTTCTGATTTCACCTTTTCCTTGTAATTTTTCTTACTTTCAAATTTTCAATAACTTTCTTGGAGAACAAATATTAATCGTAACATAATTATACATGTACATTTATTACATAAACGAAACATGTTCAACGTTCAATGACAAACACATTTCGATGTTATATTCACTGATAACTAAACGTTATACTATTCTATGATGACGGATATATTCAATTAAATTCAAATTTATTTTCGGGCAGATACAAATACAGATAGCAGTAGAAAATAACATACATATAATCTCTCTGCTCGGGTAGCTATAGTTAAACAGAGCCCCAGCTGCCTGAGGCAATTAATTATGACAAAATAAATGCATGTTCATGAAATTTGACGAAACGTGAACAGCATTATAAAATTTTGTATTAAATTTGCATGAAGTACTTTTGTATTATTATTATATTTCGCTGACATGTAAATAAGTCTAGCAATTTTTGTCACATTTCAAATAATAATGTAGATATGTAGACATATCATAAAGGACTTATGTACACTGATACTAACTCAGTAATCAAATCGTGTCATCATATTTAAATTTGTCTCTCCTCTTACCGGGAAGTTGCATATTTGAAATTAATAATTACTTTGCACCTCTCCGTCTATTAACATTCAAATAAATCCTGGGAGATATCTGTGATCAGGGGATTTGAATTCAAAGATTTTTCTTTAGAAAATAAAAGGATACTTATTTTCTGAAAACTTTGATCTGACATCAGGCGATGAAATCTTCTTCGATCCATGCACATTTCATCTTTTAAATATATCCGACTATCGTGTACAAAGCATGCAATTTATCGCACAAATGACAAATATTTTAGTCCGTGAGATTAATTAAATACCACTGATCTCATTCATTAATTTGTGTTTATTTCATTTCTGTTTTATGTTTCTATGTCATTAGAAACCTCCCGTGATTTTTTGTTTCATATCACTTTTATGCAATGTTAAATAAAATGATATACTGTGCTTATAATTATAGTGGAAAGATTAATTTCGTATGCATTAGGATACATAATATTCTTGGCACGCATTAAAATCCATGACAGTGCATATCATACGTGTATTAGTATGTAATAAAATTGGTATATAAATTTTGCACTAATTAACCCGAAATAAATCTATAGAATTCAAAATATATACGTCTACTCCTGCTAGACCAACAACAACCTTTCTACAATTAATTCTACGCTAATGGGTAAAAGCCATTATCTCAATAGAGTATTTAATGAAGAAGGTTTTTGTTTTCATGGAAAATATCCAGCATTAGATAGTTTGTGTTTATTGAGGATTCTAACACACATTGTCCTTTCTTCATTATTCAGAAATTAATTAATGAGAACTGTTAATTAGATTAAGTAGAGGTTTCAGAGGAAGTTTCTGTTGACATTGACTGTCGTATTTAACTCTCATATTGCAAATTCAAAAGGAGATATTAAATTTCTAAAACTGAAATTGTTTCATTAGAGCTCGCAAATGCTTTCAGTAATAATTTCTACAACAAAATTAAACCGCGATATCTTGTTTTCCTCATTAAAATTCTGAAATTTAATCCAATTCCCTGAATTAATTCCCTCGAAAGCCTCTGCTTTAAAATTCCTGAGTATAAGATTAACAATAATGACTTTGCTATTTGGAATGCTAATTGCAAGAGAAATAAGTTATTTATAATTTAATTCGAAGTCCTTATTTTACATTTAATAAAAGCAGCGTTACTAAAAAATTAAAAACGTGTTTACAAGAAAGAGTTCATTCACGCGT
>QLNU02015359.1:42596300-42609719 GCA_006491805.2 Dysdera silvatica | reverse complement strand
ATTATATAAATGTCTTAAGGCTTTGGCAATATTTGTTGACATGTGTTTTTACCGTGCAAGTTCATCAAAGGTCAGGCCATGTCGGGTCCTACAGTTTTCTGAAAAATCCGAACCTCGGCTGCTAAATAACTGAACCGGCCTTTGAACCACGATAGATGGAAAAACAGCAGGCGTTCTACGATATTTTTGGAAGTCGAATCGTGTTAATGGAATGAGGGAGAGTGGGGTGTTAATTACCACGGTAGGACAGCATGCTTACATTCCCCTCAACTCGCTTTGGCAGTTGGTTGAGTTGTCTGGGATTATAGCGCCGCCTCCGGCGGCCACCCTTCCCAATGAAACCCTTGCACAATTCCTCCTCCTCCTGTCCGGGATTACAGTACCACCTTTCGAAGCCTCCGTTCCCAATACCCCCTGCTCAGTGTAATCTGGTCTAATCTAAAAGCGGGCCTACGTTTTCCGAGAAATCGACCATGGATTTTATGGCCTGGGCAACGACGGGTCGTAGCGAGAATTAAATGAGACAGGAGTTAAGCCAATTTACCAAAATGCATCAACATACATACTCATTCAGTGAAACCGGTTTCTTGACGAGTATGGATCGTAATGCAACCTGTTTTGGTAAATTAGCCTAGTTTTGTCTCAATAAAATAACACCACGAGCGGCCACTGGTATTGGGCACCGTTTCCGAACCTTGTTTCTCTCCTGTACCCTTTGATTAAGCTTTCTATTTGGGAGTACCCCTCCTCTCATAACCGTCCACAAATCCCTCATGCAAAAAAAAAAAAATTGCTTTCGTCTGGCAGTAATATTCTTAGGTTAGCTAAACAATTAAGCGACACATACAATTGATATTTATTGGCTATTATATTTAATTTTACATTTTAATATTTAATTCTTTTGCTGTAGCAGCCTGACAACGAAATAAATCAAAACAGCATTAAAGTAATTTTTAACCAGATTAATTTACGATGGACATTCATAAATATTATTCATCTTGCTATATAAGTCTTCTAATCTGGCTTTTAATAATTTCAATTTTTTCACCATTGAGCTTGTTTCATCGAGCTGATTTTTTTTTTATAAGTACTTTTCCTCGTACGTCCCACGGACGATCTCTGCTATCTGGGAACTTACTAGACAGACTTGAAGGCATATAAACAGACAGATGAAAAGAAAGTTAATAAATTTTTATGTATAAATAATTTTTATCATTCATGTGACCAAAAAAAGAAAAGAAACACGATAGCAGGTGAAACGTTCAACATTTACTGTAAAATGTTCGTTTTTAGGACTTCATAATATACTTTTATGAACTCGCTTCGATCAATAAAAATGAGCTGTAAAAAAAGACCTTAAAAAAAAAAAATGGTTGCCACATATATCGAAGAAAATAATTGCATCCAAAATGACTTCATTTGATTAATTAACGTTGCTTTTGTCATAAAGATAATCGAAAATAAAGCGTAAATTGGATTACTGAAATAAATTTCCTTGCAAATCGGCTCGTTATTTGGTTTGATTTTTTCTTGTGGAAACCTAATTTTCTTCTTCGAGGAAAGAATAGAAATGGACTGTTGAGTTCTATGTAGTTCAGAAAAAAAAGCTAAATATCTAATTAAAATAAAATAAATTAACTTCGAAGACTTCATTTTTTATTTATGTTTGTCAAACTTAGAGAAAAAAATGGCGAATTTGTCATAAATCATGAAAGTAACTAGTTACGAAAAATCGTGATAAATTTTACGAGTTACGCTAAGTATAAAGGCTTAGCATTAATAAATCTAGCCATTAATAAATGGAAGCAATAATTCTGTTGACTTGGTTTTGGTGATTCCAAAGAAAATTGGAAAATTTAAGTTGCCTTTCCATTTATTTAGTTCATTAGAGTGATTACACAGGTCTACAATCAAAAAACTGCATAGGAATTTTTTACCGTTTCTTATAGATTTTTACTCACTAAAACCGGAAAAAATAGTAAAAAAATCCCATCACGTCAATTTTTTTTGCTAAACTCATATTTTTAGTTTAACTTTGCATGAAATTTCTCTTCAACATGAACTCTGGTATCTTATTGTTGATTCTAAAAACCATATCCATTAATTCTTACTTTAAAGTAATTTTTATAAGAGTGAATCTAAAAAATAATACAAATAGAAAACGGGAGGGATGGGGAGGCAATGGAAGTTGTTGGTAGGGTGGGTTTGAGGGTGTGAGGAGCTCAGATGATCATGTCATCAATTAATTTTTTCTTTTCTAGACATTTTGTCAAAGAAAGCACAATTCCCAAATATAACAAAAATTTAATGCTCTAAATAAGCAGCTAATACGGAATTACAATCAGAAATATCAAGCGCAAAGAATAAAAACATTTAAAATAAAAATTAAATTAAAAAACACAGTTATTACGATTAGAAATATCATAGCTCGAACACATTCAGAAATATCTAGCGCACAGCGAATTCTAAACAATTGGCAAAATGCGCAGTCTGGAAGTCGCGTCATGCTTTTGTGTTTGGCAACCATTTCCCTGCGGTAACTCCCTTGGAGTGGACTCTCCCAAGGTCACCGGCCTTCTAATCAGAGCCGAGCAATATAAGCCACTCAGTTTACATCCTGCATTCAAACGTGACTGTGCTTGTGTTTTAGCTCTGTATTATGGCTCCAAGACGTTGTGTCATCTCTCCGGACAACTTTTGTTTTATTTGTGGTGAATACGTAGTTAAAAGTCAACAAAGAAACATAAGTGATTTTGTGCGGAAAGTGTATTTTGCTTATTTCAAATTGGAACTTGGGGACCATGACAAACCTTGGGCTCCTCACAAGGTGTGCAGAAGGTGCGAGGAAGATCTTCGTTGGTGGTTTAAGGGTAAGAAAAACTCATTTCGTTTTGGTATTCCTATGATGTGGCGTGAACAGCAAAACCATACGACTGATTGTTATTTCTGTTCGGTAGATGTGAAGGGCTTTAATACAAAAAATAAAAATAATATATCTTACCCAAACCTTAATTCAGCTATTCGTCCAGTGCCTCATAACTCTGAAATACCAGCTTCCCTCCCACCTTCTAGTTTGGATGATATACGGAGCAATTCGGAGGACGGAACTATATTACCACCCCAGGATGAATCCAGCTCAGAATTTTCTGTTAATGAGGGACCCCAACCTTTTTCTCAGAGTGAGTTCAATGACTTAGAGATTTAGGCCTTTCCAAATATGCAGCCGAATTGCTAGGGTCAAGATTAAAAAATAAAAACTTGCTGTCACCTGAAACACCATTCTCGTGGTACAGGCACCGAAAGAAGGAATCCACACACTTTTTCTCCAAAAGGGGACATCTTATTTTTTATAATGATGTTCAAGGGCTCATGAAATGCTTTGAAATAGAATATGATCCATCTGAGTGGCACCTTTCATTGATTCCTCTAAAACAAGCCTGAAAGCAGCCTTGCTGCATAATGGAAATACATTTGAGTCAACTCCTGTTGGACACTCGGTGCATTTAAAAGAAAAGTATAACGATTTCTCTATGATTTTTGCGAAAGTCAACTATCAAAAACATCAATGGATGGTGTGTGTAGAATTCAAAATATTGACCAAGTTGTTGGGCTAGCAGGTCGGTCATACAAAACATCACTGCTTCTTATGCCTGTGGTACGGACAGTCGAGCCAGAGACCTGCATTGGACAAAATGTGACTGGCCACTTCGAGATGCCTTAATCCCCGGTGAAAAAAAAACCGTAATTAATACGGCCTTGGTTCCACCTGAAAAGGTTTTATTACCACCTCTCCATATTAAATTAGGGATCACGAATCAATTTGTAAAATCACTGCCGAAAGATGGGGAATGTTTCATATATCTGTGTTCCAAATTCCCAAAACTGTCTGAAGCCAAGTTGAAAGAGAGAGTTTTTACTAGTCCCGACATACGAAAACTGTTATCCGATCCCCTCTTTTCAGAAACAATGGGAGAAAAAGAAGAAGAAGCATGGGTCTTCTTCAAAGACGCTGTGCATAAGGTTTTGGGGAACACTAAAGACACTCTCTACAAAACCATTGTACAACGCATGTTGGCTGCATATAAAGCTCAAGGTTGCAAGATGAATTTAAAAGTTCATTTCTTAGACTCTCATGTAGACTACTTTCCCGAAAACTTGGGAGCCTATAAGTGAAGAGCAGGCTGAACGATTTCACCAGGATATCCGTGATATCGAAAGACGCTACAAAGGAAGATGTAATTCTAAAATGCTAGCTGACTACTGCTGGGTGATCAAGCGAGAAACTGAAAAACATAAGAGAAAGCATGTTCGGAGTAGCATCAAAGAGAAGAAAACAGGTTTCACAGGCAAAAAGAGTGAACACGGAATGTTAAATATATCATTAACGAATTATTAAACATTTGTTGTTAGTAATATACAGCTGTCATAAATAATTATTTATGAAAAATAATATGTTCAATTCAATGCAATAAAATTAGTGATTTTTTTTATTGTAAACTATTGTTTTGCAAAAAAAAAACAAAAACGGGGGAAAATGGAGGTCATTTGCGGATTCAGCATCCTAGAAAACATAAAGCTGAAAAAATTTGTTTTTTGCAGACCTGTGTTACCAAAAGCCGGCCCTGCAGAGACGCAATAGTAACGAGTCCACAAAGAGGGCCATTAATGCGAGTCCGATTCAAACCGAGTTAATAAAACGTGTACTGGCTAAATGTTTACTCCAGTCGGCAAATTGGTTCCCTAGGATAGCGGCTCCCAACCTGTGTTTCGTGAACCCCTTGGGGCATGGGTAAGTAATACCGGTAATAGCGGAAAACAACAAAAAATACGCGGTTAACATGGAAAAACAAAGTTATAGAGATTCTGTTTATAAAGAGGCACTTACGTTAATAGCCTACTCGCGAAATGAGGCATATATTCATCGAAGGACGTGCCCAATCAATCTGCGAAAGTGGTTAATCTTATTTAGGTTAATTTAACGAACTCCAGGCTATTCACATCTTTATATGAAGAGACGGACAGCCTCTATACTACATTTACTATGTTACTTTTATTACACTTACTACACTTATTACATTTTACTACACTTGCTATATTTTACTACTTATTAAATTTTACTACACTTACTACATTTTACTACAATTACTGCATTTTACTACTTATCACATTTTACTACTTATTACATTTTACTACACTTACTACATTTTACTACACTTACTACATTTTACTACACTTACTACATTTTACTACTTATTACATTTTACTTCATTTTACTACACTTACTACATTTTACCAGGGGCGGACCGAGTCCCCTCAAAGGGCACATAACTTGGGTTATTGGTGGCTGTGAATCCTTGCCTATTCGGAGGCTCGAGTCCTATCATTCACGAGGGAACACAGGCCTGGGGTCTAGTTAGCCGGCGGCCCAGTCCGCCCCTGCCTTTTACTACATTACTTTTGCACACAGAAGTGAGGTGGCTTTTACGAGGAAAAGTACTTATAAAAATAAATCAGCTCGATGAAACAAGCTCAATGGTGAAAAAATTGAAATTATTAAAAGCCAGGTTAGAAGACTTATATATTAAATATTAAAATGTAAAATTAAATATAATAGCCAATAAATATCAATCATTTGTGTCGCTTAATTGTTTAGCTAACCTAAGAATATTACTGCCAGACGAAAGCAATTTTTTTTTTTTTGCATGAGGGATTTGTGGACGGTTATGAGAGGAGGGGTACTCCCAAATAGAAAGCTTAATCAAAGGGTACAGGAGAGAAACAAGGTTCGGAAACGGTGCCCAATACCAGTGGCCGCTCGTGGCGTTATTTTATTGAGACAAAACTAGGCTAATTTACCAAAACAGGTTGCATTACGATCCATACTCATCAAGAAACCGGTTTCACTGAATGAATATGTATGTTAATGCATTTTGGTAAATTGGCTTAACTTCTGCCTCATTAAATGCTCGTTATGACCCGCCGTTGCCCAGGCCATAAAATCCATGGTCAATTTCTCGGAAAACGTAGACCCGCTTTTAGATTAGACCAGATTACACTGAGCAGGGGGTATTGGGAAGGGAGGCTTCCGAAGGTGGTACTGTAATCCCAGACAGGAGGAGGAGGAATTGTGCAAGGGTTTCATTGGGAAGGGTGGCCGCCGGAGGCGGCGCTGTAATCCAAGACAGGACGCTCAGACAACGCAACCAACTGCCAAAGCGAGTTGAGGAGAATGTAAGCATGCTGTCCTACCGTGGTAATTAACACCCCACTCTCCCTCATTCCATTAACTCTATTCGACTTCCAAAAATATCGTAGAACGCCTGCTGTTTTTCCATCTATCGTGGTTCAAAGGCCGGTTCATTTAGCAGCGAGGGTTCGGATTTTCCAGAAAACTGTAGGACCCGACATGGCCTGACCTCTGATGAACTTGCACGGTAAAAACACAGGTCAACAAATATTGCCAAAGCCTTAAGACATTTATATAATCTCGTAGCGCTGCTACAGCTATGCAGTACTATAAAATAATAATTCATTTCACAATAAACTTGTAGTTTAATAAACATTTTGACTCCTTACTATCTATGGGAGAAAACTACTACTTGTAACCAATTTCTTTAATAACAAACTCACATACTGAGTTTTGTTATTAAAAGAATATTATTTTATATATAATATTAATTTTATTTCGTTATTAGAGTTAATAATTATACTGATTTGTTGTATCATACAACCAGAGTGCGGAGTAGCGTTTTCGTTTCTTGGATTTCTGTATTTATTTATTTAGTACAATAAACTAGCAAAAGCATAAAAGTGAAAATTACTGATATCTGGAAGGATTGATTGTTCTTGTGAATATATATAAGGGATATACGTAAATTGAATAGAACCTCCATATAAGTGCAGAAGTCGAAGGTTTTTCATAAAGAAATAGTTGCTTGTTAGGAATATTCTGTGTATAATTTCCCATTTCATGAAGGAACACTTAAATTATCGAGTTTACTAAAACCTACACGTATAGAGAATTGTGGTTTACGAAATTTCAATGTACAGAAATTCTGCGCTAATTTAAAGATATTTATAATAAAGTAAACATCTTTTTAAAGTCCAAAATATTAATTTTCCTTATATTTGATAATTACAAGGCTTTAGTTATTTTACTTATTACTAATTTAAATGGTTACTTATTGTTTAAGTAACTGCTTGCTGATTACTTAGCTTGAAAATTATTAATATTGAAAATGGTAAATAAAAATTGACGCGACATGATTTGGTTTTGTAATATGAACTATGGATTTATATAGAAATATAAGTAATTTTAAGTAATTTTACTTATACTGCTTTTTATTATTGTTATGAATAACAAGTTATTAAAGTATTTTCTGTTTCCTCAAAATAATTTTATAAATCTTATTATTTAGGTATGTGGATTTTAAACTGGAAATTTTAACGCTGAAATTTATATTATATTTTTCTAAAATAAATCATGGAATTTAGAGAATCATCCTTATCAAATATAATATTTATAGTTTGTGTTTAAAGAAAAACGTTCAACCTTGTCCATCATTAAATAAAACTAAATCCCTCTTTTATTCAAAAATAATTTTGGTTGATGTAAGAAAGAATTTAAAGCGTGCATTTAACTTTTTTTAGAAATAAACAAACCTGATATTATCGTTTTATGAAGTAAAACAGAGTGAGAAGAAAATTACTAGAATTGACTGAGAGATTTAAGAACCATTATATGTATTTTGTCCAAGACTTTCGGCACTAAATATTGTCGCATCCCTAAAGATGGGGTTTAGCGATTTTGCTTGACGTATCATTTTCAGGCTCTGTGATTGAGATAGATTAGCCAATAATTAAATGAAATTTTAGTATCATACATCATTGGCAACTTAATTGCTTTTTTTCCATTTAAGCCAGAGAATCGGAAAGACACGTTGAAAATCAAGCTGTGGGTCTAAAATCTCAGGTTTGGAAGTTTTGAAGGTTTTGTTTCGGGAACGAATCCCAGAAAAAACAAGAACAATTTCTGAATTATCTCCTTATCCATTTGTTTGCTGAACCAGTTTACCAACTAAACGCTTTTATACAAGATTGATGTGGATATTTCTGTATGTAAGATGTCAGCTACTTAACTCATGATCTATTTAAGGAAATAATGTTCTGATCTGAGAGACCTCTAGGCACTGGCTTAAATAGGGGATGCTGATGGGGGTTGTAATTGCAATGAAATTTTGTACATTTAAACTAAGTATATATGAGTTATAGCTTTGTAACCCACCCGCGTTGAGCCTATAACTTCTCTTATGAACTTTCTGCGTACGCCTAGGCCTCTAAGTCTATAAACTTGTACCTTGCTAAATCCAGGCCAGCATGAGACTTGGGTTTTCTTTCGTTGGAACCTTGATGTACTATTCGTGGTCAATTGCCAGTTATTTTCGTCATAATTTGGCTTATCCCGGGACGGGAATGGGAAGAATGCCTGATACTGAGGGCATATAATATTATATTTTACCATATGTTCATTACACCCTGGAATTTCTTGCCTTTTAGCGTCAATTAAAGCTGTATAAAAAAAAATTACACAGGGTGCAAGATCTTGAGAGTATGGAGGATAGTGAGCAGGCTTGTGAGTTTTGATGTTTGCCTAGCAATTGCTTCATAAGCTATGAACCGTGATGAGCACTAACATGGTGAAGCGGTTAAAATTCTCTAGACAACAACTCTGACTAAGAGAGGCTATATCTCTAGAATGTTTCAGAACCTGTACTTAGTGAATTCCTTATGAATGACTTGGTGTGGAGAAACGTACTAATCATCAAACTTTATCTAAGTGTTATAAGCTACTATGAGAATCACTTTGATACATTATCCTGACTGACACACCTGGTTTATGTGCCAAATACTTCTATAATTTCTGCTTTAAATGCAGTTGACCAAATTTCAGATACTTGAATTAATTTCGTCACGAATTGTTGCTTTAAGAGTGTGACCTTAAAAATACGATTCTTTCATTAAAAAACATTTAACTGTTGCATGCTCTTTAATTTCCACAAAAATGAGAACTTTTCTCCTCTGCTTATTACAAATACCATACCATTAAAATTGTTTCACTTTTATCTTGCTTTGTTTCCAAAATTTTATATCTTCGATTCGTACAGGACTGATAAAATGTATATATTAAAATATTTTTCAACGACCGATAATCTCCTCTTTAAAAATGAAACTGTCCTTACAAAGTCTCTCCAACGAATTTTGAAATACTTATAAAATACGAACTAACATTATTTTTAATTAAATTGATGAAAGTGATATCTCAGAAGCAAATGAAAACATTGTTAAGACAATAGTTGAAACTGCTGGGGAAATTGGTGGTGTAATATGTAAAAAGCACAATAGCAAATTATCTGAGAAGACGAAACAGCTCATGAAAAGGCGAAGAGATATGAAGGCGGACAATCGAAATACCAGTTCCAGGATTAAGTACATAGAACTTTGTAAAACTTTGCTCAAAAGCATGAAAGAAGATATAAGAAAATTCACCTGTGAGCTAGTAAGGAAAGCCATTGAAAATAACAAGAGCCTCAGGGTTGTTAAAGGAAGTTTGCAGGCTGAGCTTTCTATTTATGTGGCAAATTAATATTTGCTGCACGGATGGAAAGGCGGAAGGGGAGGGCTAATTCACCAACCCGTCTAGCCAGCGTGGTGAAATGATGGCTAATTCCTCCAATATGCTAATACACCAAAAACCATGGCCCCTAGTCTCCAGGTGCTGGAGTGCTCCTGATCAAGGCAGCGGTCAGCGTGGCATGAAAGCAGGGGGTGCTAAGAATCACTGGAATGGCCCAGGCTGCCGTTTGTTATTGACCTTGGCAACGTATAATGGACGATCCCTTGCTTCTGAAGCAAAACTTCAAGAATTGGAAGAAGAACTTGACAAGATCAAATGGGACATTGTAGGACTCAGTGAAG
Organism: Dysdera silvatica; assembly: GCA_006491805.2. Lineage (NCBI taxonomy): Eukaryota > Metazoa > Arthropoda > Arachnida > Araneae > Dysderidae > Dysdera > Dysdera silvatica. The sequence continues at coordinate 42,599,744 of QLNU02015359.1, read as the reverse complement.
TTAGAAGAAAAGGTGAAGAGTTGGTGGAACTTAAAAGTGGACATTTGTTTTATTATAGAGGAACGGAAACTGGAAGAACAAGTGGTGTTGGCTTCTTAATCAACAAAAGAATTAAAGACTACCTTCTTGAAGTCGAAAGCACGTCAGATCGAGCAGCGAGGCTCGTTGTTCAACTAACCCAGCGATACCAACTTCAGATAGTACAGGCATATGCACCAACATCAAGCCATACCGACGAAGAGGTTGAAGAATTTTATGAAGAAATCAAAGAGTTACACACCAAAGGGAAACAACATATCAAGCTCATCATGGGGGATTTCAATGCAAGAATTGGACAACAGGAACAAGGAGAGACATCGGTTGGTAAATACGGATACGGGGAAAGGAATGAACGTGGCGATCAACTCATAGAATTTGCCGAAGCTGAAAATCTTAGCATCATGAATTCATTTTTTAAGAAGAAACTACAAAGAAAATGGACATGGAAACACCCCAATGGAGGAACCAGCGAAATTGACTATATACTGGCAAACAAGAAATCAATTATTGAAGATTGCAGCGTACTGAACAGATTTAATACTGGAAGTGATCATCGAATGGTGAGATGTAAAATGCACTTAAATACTAAACTAGAAAGGCAGAAGCTCATTAGGAAACAAGTATGTAAGAGGGTGGATTTAAAGAAATTAAAAGAAAATACCGAGGCATTCAAGTTGGAATTAAAAAATCGCTTTTCTGCACTGGAAGGACTTATTGAAGAAGTTGACATCTCAGAAGCAAATGAAAACATTGTTAAGACAATAATTGAAACTGCTGGGGAAATTGGTGGTGTAATATGTAAAAAGCAGAATAGCAAATTATCTGAGAAGACGAAACAACTCATGAAAAGGCGAAGAGATATGAAGGTGGACAATCAAAATACCAGTTCCAGGATTGAGTACATAGAACTTTGTAAAACTCTGCGCAAAAGCATGAAAGAAGACATAAGAAAATTCAACTGTGAGCTAGTAAGGAAAGCCATTGAAAATAACAAGAGCCTTAGGGTTGTTAAAGGGAGTTTGTCTATTGGGAAGAAACACATCATTGCATTAAAAGGAGAGGATGGCACCGTAACAAGAAATAGGGAAGAAATACTTAGAAGAGTTGAAGAATTCTACAAAAAACTATATGAAAGTAACAGTGGATTAAACGAAGACGCCGAAATAGTCGAAGGAACAGCTCCTAAAATCTTAAAAGAAGAAGTTTCATTTGCAATAAAAAGCATGAAGAAAGGAAGAGCCCCTGGTGATGATGGTATTACATTAGATATCCTAAAAGAAGCTGGAGAATATGTAGAAGACATACTTGCAAAATTCTTTACCAAATGCCTCAACAGTGGTAACATACCAAACCAATGGGATTCGGCAACAGTAATTCTTTTGCATAAAAAAGGTGATAAAGAGGATTTAAAAAATTACCGACCAATTAGCTTGTTACCTGCTATTTATAAAATCTTCACAAAAGTTCTAACACATCGCCTGCAGAAAAAATTAGATGCAGCTCAACCAAGAGAACAAGTGGATTCAGTAAAGTGGACCATATTCAAGTATTAAGAGAATTAATTGAAAGAACACATGAATATGAACTTCCATTGTGTGTTGCATTTATTGACTATGAGAAGGCCTTTGACTCTATTAAAACATCAGCAGTCATCAACTCTTTAAGATCAACAGACATTGAGGATGTGTACATTGACATGGTGAAACGTGTGTATAAAAATGCAAGTGCAAAATTTCGGTTACATAAAGATACCAAAACTATCAAACTTGGCAAAGGGGTGAGGCAGGGAGATACCATTTCTCCAAAACTTTTTACTTCAGCTTTACAGATGATTTTTCAGCTGATAAATTGGAATAACAAGGGAATAAAAATAAATGGTGAATATTTAAATCATCTGCGGTTTGCTGATGACATTGTTATTTTTTCAACGAACCCATCAGAACTCCAAGACATGGTACAGGAGCTCTCAACTAGAAGTAAAGAAGTTGGACTCAAGATGAACCTACAAAAAACTAAGATCATGTTCAATAATTTCGTAGAGGAAACAAAAATACAAGTTGACAACATTGAGCTAGAAATTGCTGATTCATATATTTACCTTGGCCAGCTGATTTCAATGGATGGCAACATTATGAAAGAACTCAACAGACGTATTAAACTTGGCTGGAGTGCATTTGGAAGAAACAGTTTTATCCTGAAGGGGAAATTGCCTTTGTGTCTAAAAAGAAAGGTCTTCAACCAGTGTGTATTGCCAGTCCTCTCTTATGGATCAGAGACATGGAGTCTAACAGTTGGAGCAATACGAAAGTTACAGACAACGCAAAGGAGCATGGAGAGGTGCATGCTTGGAATAACTAGGAGAGATCGAAAAAGAAACACTTGGGTGAGAGAGCAAACTAGAGTAGAGGACATCATTGTTAAAGTAAAAGGGCTGAAATGGCGATGGGCTGGGCATATTGCAAGAAGAACTGATCAACGATGGACAACAGAAATTCTGAACTGGATTCCAAGAGACCACCGAAGACCTAGAAAACGTCCTCAAACTAGATGGGTGGATGAAATAAGAAAACAGGTTGGGGTGACGTGGAAGCGAATTGCTCAGGATAGACTTGTGTGGAAAGCATTTGGAGAGACCTTCATCCAGCAGTGGATAGATAATGGTTGAATATGATGATGATGATGATATATATATATATATATATATGGAGTTACAGCTCTGTAATTCCCTCCCTTATAAACCTGTAACTTCCCCCCTTATGAACTTTATGTGTACACTAATATTCACGCGTTAATGGGCAATAAAGGAAATAAAACTAAAATATCATTCCATTAAATGGAAAATCCTGCTTTCCGTTCTAAAGCTTCTTTTAAAGGAAAAAATTTCTAAATCTCCTTCCACTTGGATAATAACTCTGTCAATATAAAAATTTCATACTTTCACGTTTATGTCTCCTTTTACCGCTTTCCTCTTTTTCATTTAGACACGATCCGTCGCGGTTTTTTAGTTTGGATTTTTATGGCTTGGCTGACGCCTATAGATCTATTATAGTTGGCTGCATCTTCGACAGAACTGGGTCACTTAGACACTGCGAATTGCAAATCGCTTGGACACTGTGACTTGCCAACTATGAAAACCTATTTACTTCTTTATTTATTGTGGTGGTTACAAGCTTGTAAATTGCATTACTTTTTTGTGCATTACTATTATGCAATATATGATCCAAAGTTTCGTTTTTGTCTTCAGTAAATCGATTTTATTAATGTTGGAAACGCTTTTGCCGAGACTGATTTCATGAGATTTCTGCGGATTTTAAATTGTGTCAAAAGTAAAATATTTAATGTAACCAAAGAACGAAAAAAAAATTTTCAACGTTTAAGGGACTTGGATGCTTTCAAGCACTAAAA
>QLNU02015359.1:42564329-42582813 GCA_006491805.2 Dysdera silvatica | reverse complement strand
GAAAGTAATTTCCCCGAAACAAAGACACACATTTCTCAGAGAATCTCCCTTATTCCCCACCTATTGTGCTACCAAAACTAGTCTAACGAAACGGCTTTTTTAACAAAACCCGAAAAGAATGAGGAATCTAAAAGGAAAGACACAGATAACATTCAGAAAGAAGGATGAAAGGACGACTTTTTCCTTTTCCATTTTGTGGTCTTCTGATTATGAGAAATCTCTTCTTCCTTCGTATTTCTTTGCATTGCTTCAAAGGACTCATTCTCCGTTTTTGATCTTTGGTGTCCTAAAAGAAAGTTCAACTTCCTTCAGCGCTTGAGCCTTTAAACCTATAGTGACTCCGGATACACTTAAATTTAACAATTTCATAAAAGAAAAGCAGTTTGGAAATACATTGTTCATTACAACGTAGTTGTAAAAACATTTTTAAATTTTTTCGACAGAACGAAACTCGGACGCATTTGTTAAATGTGCTTATCGGCATTTCATGTCATTTGGGAGTTATTTTTAGTCGTGTGTGATATTTTAGGACATATCTTTGTATTTGTAAATGAGAGATATATACTTTGTAAAGATTTTAATTAAATTAATGATTTTAATTAATTATATAGAATACATTTTTTGATATGTTTAAAATGAAATTTTATGGTTTCCCTTACGTTTCTCTAAGTATTTTTTAACAACTTGAAACTTGAACGTTTTACAGAATTTCACTTCCATTTTTTGAAGTTGTTAATTAAGTAATTAATGATTTCTGAACTTATGAAAGAAATTTCTTTATTTATTCACATAATTTTAATCGTGTTTGTTCAGGAAAAAATTGCCAAGAATTAAGCCTTATTTATAGTAAATATAATTAATAATTCAATAAGCATGTAATTGATGTGATAAATCAATTATAGAGATAAATATATTCTTGACCTAATAAATAAATAATATTTTATTGTTTTGTATATTAAATAATTATATTTAGAATAAAAATAAGCAAATTTTATTTTCAAATCATTTTCTTTTTAAGTGAACTGCAGTTTCTTATTGCCTGTTACTTTTTATTAACAGAAGATGGAAAAAAAATATTTTAAACATCAATTACTGTTTTCTCCCATTTCATTTAAGGCAAGTTTCGTAACTTCTTTTATAGGGACTCCAGTTTTAATTAGCTTTTAAACATTAGAAGCGTACTTTCCGTTATTCTTTTTAAATATTAATAACTCACGGACCTCAATAAGTGTTTTGTTTATAGCATAATCATGTTCCTGCAGTGCATTGCGGTCCACAACCGAAAGGGGAGAGAGAGGGGATACTTCCCAAAACAAAAAAAAGAAAAAAGATGAGTAAAATGGAAATTTTTGAATTATATTTAAGATAAAACTTTGTGACTCGAATAATTAATTTTTGCACTAAGAAGTTTTATCCGGAACCATATTTATCACCCCTGCAGAGTCGACATAGTGGGTGGGGGGGGCAACAATCTATGTTGAAGATTAATTTTGTCCATATTGTTTTACCATAATATTGGGATGACACCTTCTTAGATCTCCCTTCTACCCTTTGCATATATTGAAATATAGTTTCTGCATAGAACTGCGAAATCGTTTCACACTTCGTAAATGTATATTATTGTTTACGATCTTTGCCATATGCACTTTGAAGGCAATGTAGTATTGGGCCATCAACACATGGCTCAGTTTAGTCACCCTCCCCTTGGTAGGTTAGAAGGATGGATTCAAATTCAAACTGAAACTAAAGTATCCAGCTGTAGTTCGCATTTTTTATTTTGCTTCCTCTCTTGTCCCCAATCAATTTAAGCACTGATAATAGACCTTCTTTCAAACATATAGACATGCCGTTGCTGAAGAGAGAGCTGTTCGAAGTCTGGCAACAAGAACCGTTGGCCAAAAATAGAAATGCTGTTGTTCTTACGTATGTTTTGGACAAGTTGAAAATAAAAAAATGCGAAGATGAATATATTTGTTCCAAAAAATTAGTTAAGCAATTTACCAGCAAACTTACTTCAAAGTGGAGAGCAAGCTGTTGGTCGTTAAAAACATTCGAGCTGAGAAACCATCAGTGGCTGGATGAAAATATTGTTGTTGTTTTTTTGTGCAAGAATCTTCCATACCACAAACAGGGAAAAAGGGCAGACCGTCAAAAGATTTTTCTAGAGTAGGTTCCAAACCCAAAAGGTTGCGCCTTTATTAGAAACGTATTCTAAAGAAGTGCAATAATTTGCAGCAAGTAGTAGCTTACATACATCTGGCATGAGAGACGCCACTCACATTGTATAAACCGTCTTAAAATTCTCCCAGAAGAGCAACCAAAATAAGAAGAATTATAAATTCTTCACCACAACCATTCTTTCTTCTTTTCCTCAGATCCTATTATTTCATCGTTATTGAAATCATCTTCAGACACTCATTCAAATAAGTAGCCGCTTGAAAATACCGTAATCAATTTATTGTCTGACTCATCACTACCAGAATCATTAAAGTTTGTTGAAGCTGATGATGAGTAAAACGATGACACGTCTGCAGTTCATTCCGATATTTACTAACCTCGAAACGTTTGCACCAAGAAAAAAGAGATGGTTTTATGCCTAGAAATAGTGAAAATTATGGCAATAATTTTATAAAGGTATGATATTATTATTAATCGAATTATTATTTTATGAATTAGTATGCTTATTAACACATTATGAATTGTAATTAATGGAAATTATTTTATTAAATCATTTATTGATTAATAGAGAAGAAACGTGGATGTAATTTTGAAATTAATGCGTATAAATAATGACTAAGCCATTATTTATTATCATTTTTTGCGTAGAAATAGAGTTTTAAGTATAAAGAGCGTTATTTTTTTAGTCTAGATTTTTTTTCCTGCTAGAATGAGCGTTTTGCCCACTGTGGGACAGTCAGAACTACTACAATAAGTATGTTCATATTAAAATCAATTATTAATGTAATTTCATGTGTACATAGAATAATGCGGTTACAGTTATAATTCCAGTATGTCATAATCTCTTCTTTTGCTAATGGGAAGGTCGTGCAAGCTCCGAGTTAGCCAGCGGTAGCCAGTATCTTACATTCATTGTTTTTGTACGCCGTGTAGGAAATTTTCAATTAACAGCATATCAAACTGGTTCGATTAGAATATTTCAGTAAACGAAATACTCTTTTTGGTGAGATATGCTTGCCTTTGTTGAAGAATATTAAAATGGTAATAACATAGAAATCAAGAATTTGCGATTTAAAAAATGGTTTTTTATCAGTTTGTTTTAGTTTGGAAAACGTTTCGAGATATTACACATACACAAAGAAGAGGGAGAGAGGGAGAAAGAAAGAAAATACTGCAGTTTTTCCACTGACACTGATATATGAATGTCAGCTTGTATAAACAAATAAAACGTTTTCGTTTGAACGGCAGAGTTCTATTTTGAATTTCTAGTTTTTGACTTGTAATTTATTGTAACTCTTGAATAATGTTATAGACTAGTTTGAAATTCAAATGACGGGCTTCCATCATAATTCCTACTGACACGATGAGCCACATGGCAGCTCAAAATATACATTGACTAAAAATATCGATGGGAGAAGACATCGATCTGCATCAAAGAGCGAAAACCTGGTCTCCGGTAGACACTAAATTTTTCCCCCTTGAGTCCAAAGTCAAGTAACTGAGAAGATGTTAAATTGTTCCAAAGTTCGAGAACGTTTCTCTCGAAAACTGTTCGTCCTGTGGGATGCACAGCTGTATCCTCAAAAGGCTTGCGAAAAATCGTAAAGAACGGAACTACATGTTCACAAAACGACGCTTATTTTAAAGGTTGGGAATTGTGAACGGAGGAATTTGGTTGGAAAATGCTGGCATAACTCTACACACGTACAGATTTTTACATAAGTATTAACAATCGATATTGTTAATAATTTTAGTGTTTATTCAGTTTTTACTTGAAGTCATACCGGTAAGCATTTTATTACTTTTAACGCACGCTTATTTTGTACAAAGCAAACTCAGTTTGAAGAGCATATGTACAGTTTTATGTAATTTCTAAAGCTAGCATTCAATCTCTTTCCTCCTGTTCTTAATCAGTGTTTTTATATAGTGTCCCAAGTAAATGACAATGGCATGATAGCATAACCAGCTTTAGGTTTACAGCGGATTGATTGAAGTGGTCGAGCATCAAGGCAATACGATAAGACATGACTCTAGCCGCCCAATGTAATTTAACTCGCAGCTATCTATTTCTATTCTAAACTATGCTTGATGCCAATAAGTCGTGTGCATCTACTTATTTAAGTTGTTCGTTAAGAAATTCTAACGAAACAATACAGAGTTTCACCAGGAGATTCCATAACAAACAGTTATTTCGACACTGGCGTAAGGTTTAAAAACACGACGTTTCGGGAGCCAACTGCTCCCTTTGTCAAGTGAAGGCAGAATGCCTTCACTTGAACTGTTTGTTATTCGTTAAGATATAACAGTATAATTAGCTTTGCTTTGACGGAAATAAATACAAGTTCCACTCATCAGCTTGAAGTAGCAAGTACATATATGTATCTGCATCATCAACAACATAAACTCCAGCAGAAACAGGTTAATTCAACATCTTAGAAACCAATCGTTTTCAAAGCTTTGACTGCATCGCATGCGGTAGAAAGTTCATGTGAAACGCGTAACAAGCGTTTGCATTCTTACGGTAAATTCATTCTAACGAAACATAAGTAATGAATAATTACGTGTAGGACGAATGAGTGGATCGCAACAAAGTCGAGTTTCGTACAGCCAAGCAGTCTGCTTACTCTTTTGCTTTCTTTATTTACCCTGAATCCATTTCAAAGAGACGTTATTGCGTTTATGGGGAGGTTATTGCTTTTCCGCCCAGGGCTGAAGTTACTAAATCACTAAATAGAACACTAAACAGTTTCGCAGTTACTATGCAATCACTAGCTTATGAATTCACAATTTCATAATCACTTTTGTCATCGGAAAATTACAACAGAAACCATCCACAAACTCGTATCATCGACGAGTGACTAAAGCGATGTCCGCCATTTTCCGCCTCAAACGGGTGAATCCTTCTATAAAAGGAAAGTTACTTTCTTAACCCTAGCACGTTGCTAGTCAACTCTTTAATCTTTACCACTCATTACAAATGCTATATTACGCTCAAATACCTATACTTGGAAGTGGCATTATTAGCTCGCCTGAACTATCATACCATAAGTTCAATATATTCTACTGCAACGCTCTCACCTCCACCAATTTCCTATCAATCTCCACCCTACCTCTACCTTTATTTTGTTTTCTCAAACACGAATTATCCAATCTCTTCTATTTATCGGATAACCTTTTCCACGGGCTTTTCTAGGCGCTTTGGTCCCCTAGGGTCAATGTTACCTCAACCCATCTCTGTTCAAATTTTAAGCAGGTATGAATCTCATTCACTCTCAGTCTTTTCTCCCCATAATTTTCATTTACATTTCAAATGAATTCTATTAAGAATCTCTCAGTCCAATGATTTCGATTCAACGATACGGTAATGCTCTTCAATGTTCCGTGAAAAATCGATAGAAATGTATGGTAAAAAAGAAAACATCTGGTGTGCAAATGACTGTTTTCTGAAATGAATAAGAACGCTAAACAATTTCCGCACAGTGATTTGGAACCGGGCTTTCCATTCTCGTTCTAATTTGCATTATGTGAAAAGAAAAGACATATAACAAATTCAGTTTCCCCTGAATGAGGGAATGTTTCAAAAGAATGAATTCGTAAATGTAGTTATTGAAAAGAATGGGAAAGAAAGAAAATATTTTCACAGAAATTCGATCGATTTTCATATTTACCCTCTCGGTTTTGGTACCCTCTCTCTTAAATAATTAATAAAATGTATTATCAAAGCATGGAAGTGCCTACATATTAGAACGTGGATAATATTTTTCACACCAATGTCTGATGGTTCGAGTACGGAACAAGGTGGTGCTTCTTTTTCTTTCCATACAGGGAAAGCTCCAGTTTGAGCTGGAAAATGGAAGTGTAAAAATATTACACATTACTTCCCCACAAAAAATTACAAAATGCATCCCCGGTGGCCTTGTGTGTTGACGATTTGGCAATTGTGTTAATATTAAGTGGGGTAAGAATATCTCTTGCAAAACTTTTTTGTATCAAATCAAATTTAGTTTCGGGCAGATACAAAATATAAATTATAGTGTATACAACAGGTCTATAACCTGACACAGCATATAACTGTTCTGCCTGGATAGACATAGGTAGGGATTATAAATTCTGACAAGCCCCAGTTCCCCGAGAAAAAAATAATTATCAGGAAAAAATCAATATTAATTGTACAGAAAATCAGTTCTCCAATATATATATATTTACGTAGGTATTTTTTAAAATGTGAAAGTAAACCAAACATTTTAAGTCGATCAGGAAGAGGGTTCCACACCCTAGGGCCCATACAACCCGTGCATACCAATCCAAGATTTGTTTTGGAGAATTCTGGTATTAGATTATTTCGAGTACTTGAAGCGATCGTGTCCAGGTAAGTTAAGGATATAAGATTAGGATATGAACCGATTCATATAGCATTAAACATAAAATTAGATATTTTATAAATTAGTAATTTTTCAATTAGTAATATTTGAGTATTATTGGAAGATGAATCAAGGAAGTGGGACGCGTGACTATTACAAGACAAGCAAAATAAAGCGTTTCTGAAGAGCAGTAATCTGAGAGAGATATTATCTACGACGAAGAGGAGGACCATTGTCCCTTTGCCTTGTTGGCCGAGTAGGTTACGACATAATCGTTCATACGATTGGACACAGGTTCGACATCGGAACAGGGCTGATTCTCCTATTCCTCTACAATGGAAGGTATAGTTTGTGCTGGAAAGCGTTAGTGCCAAAATATTGTCCATTAATTCTTCACAAAATTTTCCAAAATCATGTCTTTGTAGGTTAACCAGTTGGCAATTGTGGTAACCTTGTGCAGGCAGGTATCAACAGGGGGAAGGGGATTTCGCCCCCAGTCTTGGAGGAAGAGGGGCAAAAGGCATATTTATCCCCCCCCCCACTATCGAGAAATACTATTAAAATTTTAACTTCAAAAATAACATTAAACATTGCCACTAATGTAGCAAAGCTGAAACAACTTAGAATTCTTATTACTTGTCAATAGGTGTCGGCACTATACTGTCAATAATACTGCTTTGGCAGTGCCCATGGCGTGTCTATTGTTAAAATAAATTAGCGTCTCTGTACTTGTACTTTTTCCTTTAGTCTTTGTGAAAGTATCGATCGTAAAACGTGGTGTTCTGGAAAATCAGTGAAATTGTAAATCGTTTAAATGGTTGTTGCCTTGTGAGTCAATTTATTGTAACTATATAATTAACTAATTAACATTTTATAACAGCTTTTGGGGATTTGTGGCAACAGATGGCGCCACATGTTTGCGACCGTAAATGATCTCTCGCCCCCTCCATACGCTTCAAAATGTTGGCACGTCCCTGACCTTGTGAGAAGGGTAATAATATGCTTTTTAATATATTAGAACAATCGTTTTGCAAGTCAAGTTAGAAAGAAACATGTAAATACGGAAGGTCAAAAAGGGGACAAATCCACCAATAATGGTTAGTTTACAATAAATCCATAAACAAAAATGGCTAATTACATAAAATTAATGTTATTGACGAGAGATATTGGACATAAGGACACAGACTTTCTATTGAACACTGATAAAGAAGTAATAAAGTTACAAAGTGCTTAATTGCCATCGGGGATAAAGAAAAGAATTGGTTTTCGAATTAGGTAATACACAATGTGTAGAAGCGACCTAGTTCCGTCGAAGACGCAGCCGGTCAAAATGAATCGGTAGGCGTCGACGGAATCATAAAATTTGGAGGATAAAAAGACGCGCCGGACTGCCTTCAATGAGAAAGAGAGAATCTGGTGGAAAGAAATAAGAAGCGGAAGCATCAAAATTTTATATCCGCACGGTTATTGAACTTCGAATCCAACTGAGGGCACATTCTGTATTTTCACACAAGAAAATATATTATAACAGAAGGCGAGTTATTGATTCAGATAGAGATAAAATTTGAGTTTCCTATTCGTCATTGTTCGTTGGCTCGGAAAATATTTGGGGATTCGGACGAGGAAGAAAATCCTACAAATAAATATTGATCTTTTAAATAAATCTTAAAATTTTAGTATGCAGGAATGCCATTTTCATTGAAATGTATATTAAATAATATCATCTTGCCAAACTAATAACAACATTACACAGACAAAATGATGGTTTTTTATCAGTTCCCTATTATAAATAAAATATATTAAATTAAAGAAATAATGCAACGTAAATGTTAATAATAGCTCAAATGAATGTGTTTGGGTCCTTTTGGGTAAATAAAAGAGAGAAGAGCCATTCATGTGGAAGATGAATTGATGAAAATAAAAACCATCGTTGCTAAAGAAACTAAGAATAATAGTATTAACCAGAAAATATAAATATACCCAAGTTTCCAATTCAAATATCATGGAATCTCCCATTCCACGAAATTAGTATAATGAAAGGATAAAATGAATTAATGAAGACAGTGAACCCCCTTAATGCGAACTATTTCTAATGAATTACAGCTTATATTAGCGAAACATGCAGATTAAGAGGTTTTTTTGCATGTTTTGAATGCTTTGTTGTAAGTATGAGCCACAATTTCCTCTTCCCCCCCCCCCTCCTGCGACTTAATGCGTAATCCATGAGAAAGTGCTTCCCCAGCAGGCATAAATAAACTTTGAAATAAGAGCCTAGTTTAAAATAAAGAAATAAGAGCCTAGTTTAAAATAAAGAAATAAGAGCCTAGTTTAAAATAAAGAAATAAGTATGCAGCTATAAAATATCCCACTTTGAACAGTATAACATTATTTTAAAATATAATAGCATATCAGGTACTACACGATAATCAAAGAAACTTTTAGAGTTTTGACAGAACCGAGGATTGATACTCGGAATATGATGTTTTCAAAATCTCGCGTTCGATTGCAGAAATTACTTTTCCATTTTCTCAAAATTGATAATATCTCCTTGTTCATGTTCTAAATAAATACATGAATATTCTCACACATTTTAGATTCAAGGTTATGTAGGATAGAATGGTTTTTACATAAAGAGAAAATTTATATAAGATTCACAAACAACGGTGGAAAGAACTGTGTTTTCATGAAATTGATATTAAACTGCCATTCGCGAACGATCATGTGTGTAATAACTGGTAATACGCGGAATAAGATTAGATATTACTCAGCACATGGATCGATAATGCCTTCTTGAGGTTGAAAAAACAGTTTTTGCTGTTATTGCATTAACAGAAGATCGGGGTTGATGCTAGCATTAGTAATGGAGAAAAAAACAAGAGAAAATATTCGCATCTCCTCATTCTGGTCCTGGTCAATTGTTTCGTCAACGGCTCAATCAAAAATTGTTTTCTGTACAACCATTTAGCTTTTTTTACACTCTCCTTTCGAGTTCATGCTCATAGTTGATTCGTTCGATGTTCATTTCCGATCTCGAATTTATACGCCCTATCTCATAATTAGGTTCTTAGGCAGCTCTTCAATCTCTTTTTCCTATCCGTTCATAATTCCTATCTCATTATATATTTTTCCCATATCCACTACATTCTTTTCTTTGGTTTCCTCGAATTTGGATGTGATTTTTCAGTAGTTTCATATATGTGTTACTAATGCATTCAGTTAATTTATTGGTAGTTTCAGGATAGGCAAAACCAGGCAGACAATTTTTGTGCAATTTCTACCCTTAGTAGGCAGCTAGCCATATATATTCATGAGGTGGAAAATTTCCTAGTTTTCAGATTTAACTACAGCCATTTGAATAAAAATGGCAAACATTTCAACATGTATATAAATTAAGCGATACTTTCTGAAAAGTGATATTTGATCCGCTGGTTTAGTGGTTATATGATACATAAACGAAAAATTTTGGAACCACAAATATTGGGCATCGTTAATAAAAATATTCATATAATTAAACTACAAGCAAAGTATTTGAGAAAATTATTTTTTCGAAATAATTTAAATTTGAAATATTAATTCTTAAAGACTAAATAAAAATAATAAAAAATTACAGTATATTTCTTTACACAAATAATAAAACGCCTTTATTAATAGCGTTTAATAGCGCCTGAAAAACGTTTAGTTTATACATAAGAGATATATATTAACTATTTGAATAAACTTTACTCAATTATTTGCACGTTCGATCTTTTAATAAATAAAGAGAAACATTTTAAAATTTAAAAGAAAATTTTATGTTAAAGACGTGTTGTCTATTATAGTCCGTATATGAAATCTGGTTTATCTACATTTCATCCTTTTTTACCTGAAGAAGACTCTGAATTCCAAAAAATGTAGTACCTTACTCCCTTACTCCTTTCTACCTGTTACTTTATTAAATAATAGATGTCCAAAAAACGCGAAACACTTATTTGGCTATAATGCCATGTGGGAACACAGTAAATTCACGCAGAAACTCTCGAGTTGTTTGTTAATGAAGATGGATAAGGAAGATTTGGTCATATATCACAAACAATCAAAATTAATTACGAAAGTACCAACTTCCTATCAACTTAATAGCCATTTTGTAATACTATAGAGATAGAAAAACAACTGCATGAATTTATCTTTATAAACGCCTTAAAGAGACTTAAGCTTTTGGCATCACCTCAAGGGTCGAAATATATTGAGAAACCACTTCCTCTTTTTTTTCGAAAGCAAAAAGAAGAGGTTTGCTGGAATTCTGCTAGCGTCATTGTTTTTTCGCTTTTGGCTGAGCAACACAAAATTCACCAATTCACTTTTATCTTTTTTCGGAGATGAAGGAAATTAGTTTTCATTGAAAGAATATTAAGCCTAATATTAAAAGCCGAGGTGCGAAACGCCAAATAAGTTATATCGATAATCCCATTTGCCATTTATTTTCGACAACCCTCAAAATATTAAACGTGGCACAATTTATCAAATAAAGTGGATTTGATTCAATTAGTTTCATTTTTATATAGTTCGACCTGTTTCTTTTAGACGTTTTTCTTTCGATAGAAATTCTTTGGTCCATTCAAGCAAATTTATAAAAGACTAGTACTACGGCATAAAAGCGGGGATGTTGTAACAACGATTGTATATTATTTCAGCCACAGTTCTTTCCTTTCTCAAGACCATGAACATTGAAAGTGACTTCGAAATTTTTGTTTCATTTTATGTCTTTTTATTTAATTGTGTGTCAGTGAAGTCTATTTTTTGACGGAAATTCTTGGCCGCATATCCATAGTTTTCTTGCCAGTTAGGCATTTATATACTCATACATTTGTCTACCTACCGATTTCTCTATCCCTCCGGTGGTATCTCCCTCACTACCTATGCACATTATGCACGAAAGTACAGTGCATGTACACCTCCGTACCTGTGTATGCACTATAGTATTCAGTGCATGTATACATCCGTACCTGTGTATGCACTGTAGTAAACAGTATATGTATACTTCTGTACCTGTGTATGCACTGTAGTATACAGTGTATGCATACATTCGTACTTGTATGTACACTGTGGTATACAGTGTATGTATACCCAGTATATGTATGTTCACTGTAATATACAGTGCATGTATACCTCCGTCCCTGTGTATACACTGTACCCATGTGTATACACTGTAGTACATAGTACATGTATACCACCGTACCTGTTTATGCACTGTAGTATACAGTGTATGTATATCTCTGTCCCTGTGTATGCACTGTACCCGGATGTTTAAACTCTATGGTTTAGTCAGTAAAAATGGATACATTTATTAAATATAACCATATTTATATCTACATTTTTTACAAATATTCCAAAGATTAAATATTCATTTATCTTTCGACACAGTAATAACGTAAGTATTAAACGTAAAGTAAATAACGTAAGTATTAGTCATTAAACACAAATTTACATAATGGCTACTTATGTTATATATTTTAATATTTTGCATTGCAGAATTTTAAGCAATTTTCTAATCTGTGTTGTATTCAAAATTCAATACCGCTATGTACAGTACCTGAATTAACAAAATTTTATCATTGGCGTTGAAATAATTGCCATGAATTGATACACCGTAAAATTTTCGACCACCACTTTAAACACGTTTTAATAAAAAGGATTAGGCGCCTTATTGCAAGAAAAATCAATATGAAATATAAAGGAAAACGTTAGCAATTTTAATTTTCTTTGGGATTTCGATATCTCTACTCTGGAGTATTTTATTTTATAGTAAATTATAATAACCATTAAATATAACAAAGTTAAAAATGAAGGAAACTAAAAGTATGTTTTTATTTTTCGATACGCTATAAAACTTTCGACAATCACTTTAAACGCGTTTTAGAAGTAATAATTAAGCACGCTATTGCAAGCAAAACCAATATGAAGGAAGGAAAGCATTAGCAATTTTAATTTCCTTTGGGATTTGAACATTCTCACTCTATATTATTTCATTTTGCACCAAATGATAATAACAATTAAATTTAACAAAGTTAACAATTATAGAAACTAGAAGTATATTTTTATTCTTTATCTATTTCTTCAGATAAAGTACAGTCATGAATGTTCGCATTTTACTAACATGTTACATGTTATTTATATCCGTATTTTATTCTACTTTCAATCGACAAATTTTGACGAGAGATTAGCGTATTAAAACGAAAGTTGTTGGGTAAAATACGAAATCGGGAATTTTTGATAATGTGAAGCAATATGGAATATCGTAATTATAAATAAAACTTTCATATAGCAATTTTTATTTTTTTTTTAAAGTTTCCACTTGTTCACCCAAGCGATCAATTATGATCGACCATTGGATTTTTTTTTTGCAAACAGAAGTTTCTTTTATCTTATTTTCGAAAATAATTCCTTACTTATCACAGAATAAAGAACAATGGCTTCACCCTGGTTTCGCTTGATCTTTTTACCTATATCTTCAGACAGATCGAAAGGTGGCCAGGTTAAAAGGTAGCTACCTCGAAATCTCGGCCAAGAAAAAATCCAGCATTCTTGAACGTCAGGTGAGTGATGAATCGCTTGAAAGTGTTAATCTCTTATCGTTACTCATTCAGAATGGAAATGAGAAAATCGAACGATTCTGAGAGCAGAAAAAATACAAGAACGGGAATTGTTACCTTTCAAAAATTTAAGTAAGAGTTTTTAAAGTTTGAAATAGATCGCTGGAAATGCCCTTGGAATATTTTTCTTCACTGCATGAAAATTTCTGAACGTGCGAGAATTGTAAACTAAATTAAGATGCAAAAGAATTTAGAAATGGTTGTTTTAACCCCATAGGACAAAACTTTTATTAAAAGCTAAATTATGCTTATTAATATTCAGTTTTCGTCTTGATATTTACTGAATTAATTTTTAGCTTATAATACACGAGATTATGCATTGAAAAATTGGAAGAATTTGGGTGCCAAGCAGGTTGTTAATTCATTATGAGACAAAAAACTTTTACTTCATTAACAACACCGTTTAAATTCACAAATTTGTGAAACCTGCATCATGAATAAAAATTTGATATCGTTTCTTGTTTTTTAGTTTAAATTCTGTGCTTAATTACCTTACGTGGTAAAATTACGAACATAACGCATATTAACTTTCTAATGGAAAATCTACCTTTCATAAATTTATTTAGTACGTAACCAAGATAATTATAATCATTTTTAATATTTTTATCACACAATTCTGTATTCGAAAATGGTTTAAAATGTAGCTCGCAACCTACAGAAATATGTTTATTATACTTCATTATATAACAAATTCAGAAAGTTGGTTATTGCAGAACCATAATATTTTCGGCTGTGCCTATAGCACCTTCGGAACTCGGCTCCTTTTCTAATTTCTTTACATTATGTTCCTTCTTCTCTCAGGTTTTCATATGCCTGTAAAGCCTCTAAAAGTTACTTCTGGTATCCTTCAGGAAGAGACCCACGCGGGTGATGTATGGAACCGGCTGAGCCATGCTTCGGTAATACACATTTGTTTTACTATAGAGGAACGGAAACCGGAAGAACAAGTGGTGTTGGCTTCTTAATCAACAAAAGAATTAAAGACTGTCTTCTGGAAGTTGAAAGTACATCAGATCGAGCAGCGAGGCTTGTTGTTCAACTAACCCAGCGATACCAACTTCAAATAGTACAGGTATATGCACCAACATCAAGCCATACCGACGAAGAGGTTGAAGAATTTTATGAAGAAATCAAAGAGTTACACACCAAAGGGAAACAACATATCAAGCTCATCATGGGGGATTTCAATGCAAGAATTGGACAACAGGAACAAGGAGAGACATCGGTTGGTAAATACGGATATGGGGAAAGGAATGAACGTGGCGATCAACTCATCGAATTTGCAGAAGCTGAAAACCTTAGCATCATGAATTCATTTTTTAAGAAGAAACCGCAAAGAAAATGGACATGGAAACACCCAAATGGGGGAACTAGTGAAATTGACTATATCCTGGCAAACAAGAAATCAATTATTGAAGATTGCAGTGTACTGAACAGATTTAATACTGGAAGTGATCATCGAATGGTGAGATGTAAAGTGCACTTAAATACTAAATTAGAAAGACAGAAGCTCATTAGGAAACAAGTAAGTAAGAGGGTGGATTTAAAGAAATTAAAAGAAAATACCGAGGCATTCAAGTTGGAATTAAAAAATCGCTTTTCTGCACTGGAAGGACTTATTGATGAAAGTGATATCTCAGAAGCAAATGAAAACATTGTTAAGACAATAGTTGAAACTGCTGGGGAAATTGGTGGTGTAACCTGTAAAAAGCACAATAGCAAATTATCTGAGAAGACGAAACAGCTCATGAAAAGGCGAAGAGATATGAAGGTGGACAATCGAAATACCAGTTCCAGGATTGAGTACATAGAACTTTGTAAAACTCTGCGCAAAAGCATGAAAGAAGACATAAGAAAATTCAACTGTGAGCTAGTAAGGAAAGCCATTGAAAATAACAAGAGCCTTAGGGTTGTTAAAGGAAGTTTATCTGTTGGGAAGAAACACATCATTGCATTAAAAGGAGAGGATGGCACCGTAACAAGAAATAGGGAAGAAATACTTAGAAGAGTTGAAGAATTCTACAAAAATCTATACGAAAGTAACAGTGAATTAAACGAAGACATTGAAATAGTCGAAGGAACAGCTCCTAAAATCTTAAAAGAAGAAGTTTCATTTGCAATAAAAAATATGAAGAAAGGAAGAGCCCCTGGTGATGATGGTATTACATTAGATATCCTAAAAGAAGCTGGAGAATATGTAGAAGACATACTTGCAAAATTCTTTACCAAATGTCTTAACAGCGGTAACATACCAAACCAATGGGATTCTGCAACAGTAATTCTTTTGCATAAAAAAGGTGATAAAGAGGATTTGAAAAATTACCGACCAATTAGCTTGTTACCTGCTATTTATAAAATCTTCACAAAAGTGCTAACACATCGCCTGCAGAAAAAATTAGATGCAGCTCAACCAAGAGAACAAGCTGGATTTCGAAGTGGATTCAGTACAGTGGACCATATTCAAGTATTAAGAGAATTAATTGAAAGAACACATGAATATGAACTTCCATTGTGTGTTGCATTTATTGACTATGAGAAGGCCTTTGACTCTATTAAAACATCAGCAGTCATCAACTCTTTAAGATCAACAGACATTGAGGATGTGTACATTGACATGGTGAAACGTGTGTATAAAAATGCAAGTGCAAAATTTCGGTTACATAAAGATACCAAAACTATCAAAATTGGTAAAGGTGTGAGGCAGGGAGATACCATTTCTCCAAAACTTTTTACTTCAGCTTTACAGATGATTTTTCAGCTGATAAATTGGAATAACAAGGGAATAAAAATAAATGGTGAATATTTAAATCATTTGCGGTTTGCTGATGACATTGTTATTTTTTCAACGAACCCATTAGAACTCCAAGACATGGTACAAGAGCTCTCAACTAGAAGTAAAGAAGTTGGACTCAAGATGAACCTACAAAAAACTAAGATCATGTTCAATAATTTCGTAGAGGAAACAAAAATACAAGTTGACAACATTGAGCTAGAAATTGCTGATTCATATATTTACCTGGGCCAGCTGTTTGCAATGGATGGTAACATTATGAGTGAACTCAACAGACGTATTAAATTTGGCTGGAGTGCATTTGGAAGAAACAGTTTTATCCTGAAGGGGAAATTGCCTTTATGTCTAAAAAGAAAGGTCTTCAACCAGTGTGTATTGCCAGTCCTCTCTTATGGATCAGAGACATGGAGTCTAACAGTTAGAGCAATATGGAACTTACAGACAACGCAAAGGATCATGGGGAGGTGCATGCTTGGAATAACTAGGAGAGATCGAAAAAGAAACACTTGGGTGAGAGAGCAAACTAGAGTAGAGGACATCATTGTTAAAGTAAAAGGGCTGAAATGGCGATGGGCTGGGCATATTGCAAGAAGAACTGATCAACGATGGACAACAGAAATTCTGAACTGGATTCCAAGAGACCACCGAAGACCTAGAAAACGTCCTCAAACTACAGTAGTGGACAAAATTGTGGAAACCTTTTGAAAAAAGTTTATTTTAGAGGTTTGATGGCTAATAACACCACTTTTTTTTGTACCAATACTATAAAATTATATATCATTAGAAAGGTAATTTAATAAAGATTGTAATGCAATAACATTTGTTCAATTATCTGTATTCTATCAAAAGTTATAGCCAAATAACCAGAAAAAAGAAGCACAGCTTGCTTACATTTATATGAAGTAGCTTTCCTTCATTTGAATGTGGCCAATGAGCATGAGTGTTTACAGAGCCAATCAGGTGTCATCTTGTTTTGGCAATGAGCCAATCATGTTTTCTCTTGTTTTGGCAATGAGCCAATCATGTTTTCTCTTGTTTTGGCAATGAGCCAACAGGTTACAGGACATTTATCAGTGTGTTCTGTAATTGCTATCAAGTTGGTTGTTTTTTTTTTGTGCTCTTTGATTTAGTGTGCTTGTAAAACGTAATAAAATTAAAGAAATGGCGCAAAGAGTTGACTGGTCACCTAGGAAGCGATGTAAAATAGTAATATTAAGTGAACAAGGCTACAGTTATGAAGAAATTAGAAGAAATATTGGGGGAAACTTAACTAAAGGTGGCATTTCTAAATTTTTGAAGAAGTATAAGGAGACTCAGTCATTACAAAACCAGACTGGTAAAGGCAGAAAAAGGTGCACAACAGCAAGTGATGATAGAAGAATTAAAAGACAGTGCCTAGGTGACAGGAAAAAATCATCTCTGTGTATACAAGGTGAAATGGCGCAATGCAATGTGAAGTTAAGTGCAAGGACTGTTCGGCGCAGACTGCATGAATGTGGTCTAAATGCAAGAATTCCACGAAAAAAGCCATTTTTGTCTGTCAAACAGAGGTTGAAAAGATTAAACTGGGCTAAAACCCATGTTAACTGGACAACGGAACAATGGGACAGTGTAATTTGGAGTGATGAGACCAAAATCTCACTGTTTGGTAGTGATGGCGTAAAATACGTATGGAGAAGAATTGGAGAAGATTTCCATCCTGAGTGCATTACACCTACCGTGAAACACCCAGTTAGTGTTATGATTTGGGGTTGTATAACATCAAGAGGTGTGGGCAGAATTTGCGTGATCAATGGGAATATAAATGCCCAAAGATACATAAATGAAATACTTGAGCCCAAGCTGCAGCCTTCTGCATGTGATCTTTTCCAAGATAATGAAGCATTTATATTTCAACAGGATTCAGCTCCATGTCATGTTGCTCGTGTGTGCAAAAAATGGTTTCAAGATCATCATATTCAACTGCTGGAATGGCCTGGAAATAGCCCAGACCTTAACCCCATCGAAAATCTATGGAGCCGGCTAAAGAAGCTTGTTAGTCGGAAGCAACCCAGCAATAAAACACAATTAACAGAAGCAATAATTCAATCTTGGTTTCATATTATAACAGCTGCAGAACTAAAGAACTTGGTTCACTCCATGGGAAAGCGTTGTAAGGCCGTAATTAAGGCTAAAGGTTACCCAACTAAGTATTAACTGGTATGGTGAACATTTTTGTATATCTCATTTTTTCTATGTATATCACCTTTCTTCTTTATGAATGCTGTTCTATTAAAATACGATTCATAAATGTTATTGCATTACAATCTTGATTAAATTACCTTTCCAATGATATATAATTTTATAGTATTGGTACAAAAAAAAGTGGTGTTATTAGCCATCAAACCTCTAAAATAATCTTTTTTCAAAGGGTTTCCACAATTTTGTCCACTACTGTATTCTTGTCAATACACAATCTATCTCATTCAGCCGTAAAAGCCACAGTTAAACTTGTAGCACAAAAATATATTTGGATCTCCATTAAA
>QLNU02015359.1:42525693-42554317 GCA_006491805.2 Dysdera silvatica | reverse complement strand
CAGGTTTAAATTTATAAGTTAAGTCATTGTGCCCATTGTCGCATAGTCTCTCTATAAAGGTATCAAAGGAAGCGTGGCATGTACAAGTATTAGTCTTAATTAGTCTTTGTATTTTGATTAAAATGTTAACAGGGATTTATAATTTATGATAGGTGAATATTACATTGAGATGTTAATGAAGACTTATTTTTCTGTAGAAAGTTATAATTTTTCTTTCATCGGTGCTGCTGACTTTGAATGGTACTCTTTAGTACACACTTGTCCCCTATATTTCTTTCTGATTTAACTGTTTTAAGCAAGTGTCTTTATTTATTTATTTATTTATTTGTTTGTTTGTCTGCCTGCCTGCCTGCCTGCCTACCTGCCTGCCTACCTATCTAATCCATCCATCTATATGGAATTTATTTATATGGAAACTTCAGTAAACTTTTTGCTTGAGTCAGGTATAAAATGTCTAAAGGAAGTTTTCTTTATAGATTTAAGTTTTCCTAAAACTAAAGATTTTACGGAGAATCGTAGCACATAACTAGTAAAATTTTATAAAATTGTTCCCGTACGAAAATAATTATATCGGATAAGTCTTTTCAAGGCGTAAATACAAATCAAAAAATAATATTAAAAGTTAAATACATGATGTTCAATGAAAGAGCGTGCATCACCTTTGAAATTTTGTTGTTTTAAAGCAAAAACAGAACTCTTCAATGATAACCCATTCACACTGTATCAGAAATGTTCCATACGCATGCGTAATGAAAAAACATAGCCCATTGGGAAGTAACATTATTAGCATCCGTCTGCATATGGCCTATAAACCCGCATCGCTCAGCTTACCTTTATTCGAGGTCTCCGTTGTCATGGCCGGTTAATCCCAATTGACGCTATTCAAAAGACTATTGTAGTTGCATTACGTGAAGAAGATTATTCCACTCATTATTGTGCTCATAAAGTATCATGTGGTCGGTCCACAGTCGGTAGATCGCTTTTTCAACTCCAGAATGTGGGACCAGTCAACAGGAAAAGGGAAAGCATGCAGAAACATAATCTACACTAAAGCAGAGTAGTGTTTTGAATCTCTTATGCCTAAAAAGTCATACGATACCTTCATCCGAGCTGAAACGAGAGTGGGAAGGGGCCACAGGTGTCATGGTTAGTGCAGTAACGGTACAAAGACGCCTGTTCAAAAACGGGCTTGTAGCCCGTTCTCCAAAAACAAAACTTCTCCTCACACTTGAGATACGAAAGGCCCATTTAGATTGGTGTAAAGAACATTCCAAATAGGCCCTCGGTCAGTAAAAGTCGGTTATTTTCTCCGGTGAAAATAGTTCAGCTTGAATGGCAGTGGTGGTAAACAGAATGTTCGTCGCAGAAAGGGAGAGGATAGCAATTCTAACTCTATCGTCTCTATTATTAAATAACCTGCTAGTCAAATGGTATGGGCATACATGTTGCATCAAGGAACAGGTCGCCTACCCTTTGTACAAGGACATTAAAACGTCTAAAGTTATGTAGACATACTGCAAGCCAATTTGCAGCCAACCATCACGGCCCACTACAACCGGCCAAGTATCTCCATCTTTCAGGATGACTCTGCCCCATGTCATTGAGCAAAAAAGGGGGGTAGTTACATCTGCATCTATATTACTTGTACATTTCTGCTTGACGACATTATTTAAATGCATTCGTATTGATACAGGTTGGAAAATGGTTAGTTCAATTGCTTATTGCGATACTTAAGTGGCCAAGAAGCAGTCCAGATGTAAACACGATAAAGAATTGTTGGCATTATGTAGCGTCTGCTGCCAATAGAAGAAACAGACACAGGCACTTTATGAAATTAAAGAAGTCATCATTTGTTTTTGTAGCACGAACTCAAAATTGCCTGCATTCAGAAACTGGTCCTATCTATGCCTCGCTATTGTGTTGCCGTTATATGGGCCAGAGATGGACGAACTAAATATTAGTTTCTGTCCAGTAACACTTCCTTATTTTTCCGCATTTTCAACCACGATTTATGCATGTAATAAGAAACATAAAATCTAGTATTTTTCGCCCGTATGTTATTAAAACATTTTATGTTCATGTCATTATGTCGACAAAAAAGTGACTCATATTTACTTATTTATCACTAAGCTGTATTGTTTGACTTCTATTTAGTAAAACCAATGCATTTTTTACACTGTGCCTGCGATTTTGATATTATATGTCATAAACATTCCCAGAAAAGTTTCAAAAAAGAAAATTTCATAGGTGATGCATTTCATTAAACGGTACTGCATATTTAAGATAACTTATTCTTAAAAATATTCAAACAAATAAATAAAAATCCGTAAAAAAACTATTCCCCAAATTCATTTTCAAGGACTCAAATATCAGCAAATAAATTAAAAAATAATAATTCGAATTAAAAGTAAAAGTTCCAAAGTAACAGGATTATAAACGGAGATGATACGGTAACTTTTAAATATAAATGCAATTACTGAAAAATGTCAATAGTTTGCTGAAAAATGTTTTGACTTTTAATTCTAAAAATTCTTATATTTATAATAGATAAATCTTTTAAGAATGGAAATTTAATAAATATATTAAAATAGTTATTTCTATTGGGCTCCAAGAGACTATCAGTTTCTAAAGTACTAGTATCTCGAAAGAATTATTATTTACTTACACTAAAAAGAAATCATTGTTAACAAAAAAAATGAGAAGAATAACAGCATAGTTTTCATTTTTTCAAGGAATTGTTTAGTTGAGTTTATATAACAGAAATTTTATTTCTTTTCAGCAATTTTTTCCCCAGCAGGAATTTTTGGAAAAAATTATTTCCTTTTGAATAAATTATATGAAGAATAACTAATTCCAAAGTTTTGTCCCTTGAAACGTAGTGCAAATAGGATGATAAATTGCTTTTTAACACCATAAATTTGACGATAAGTAAATATTTTTAAGAAACAATAAATAAATAAATAAATAAATAAAAATATCATTTTCTTAGTCACCTGTTCCCTAAGAATGATCTTTAATTCTTTCTATCGCATTTTCAGTTTTTAATAAATTTTGAAGGGAACACATAAGTTGGTCGTTCTAGTTCATGTAGGAGAAGTTTTAGTTTCATTTATAATTATTGATTGTTGCAAAATATACATAAAAATACACAAAATAATTTATTTCAAATTGTAATAATATGATTAAATTATAAAGCACTAATTGCTTAATGTCCAAACAAATGCCATATAACTGGTAAATTTCAATGCGTTTTGTTAAATTTGAAACTTTTCCATTCGTGCACCCCATTTTTAGGTTCGTTCTAGAACAGGGTTGTCCAATCATTTTGTGCAGCAGGTCACTTAAAAAAATTTTACAGATCTCGCAGGCCTGCAATTTCAGCGAGTTTCTTAAAAACAAATAGTTATATATCATATAATTACAGATCAAGTTTTCCAACAGTAATTTACCATGTGGCTTTCCATGCTGATCTAGCGGTACTTCTTGGATTTTTTTTTTTTTCAAACAATTGTCTGGATGCTCGGCTGACATTGTTAGCGGGTCAGATTAACATATTTAGCAAGCCAGATTGTGGCCCGTGGGCCGCATATTGGACAACTTTGCTCTAGATCCTATTTTGTGTGGCTAACAGGAAACAGACCAAAACACAAATATTGTATTTTCTCCTTTAAACCTCCCACTTCCCTACTGATTTATGGAAGGCGCTCTAACTAATCGAACTTTCTTTTCCTATCATAACCATATTGTCAAAGAGAAACTAATTTAAGCTGAAAAAATACACATAAGTTAAATCACTATGTGATTTTTAACATATGCTCTATTGCTTGACAATATCTCATCTGAGTCTGATCATTGGCAGATAAGTTTCGGAAAGGAAAAATCACTGATTTTTTTTTAATATCTTAACGCACGGGGGGAGGACAGTTGTTCCCCAGCTTGGGTGTTTAAGCATATACCTGCACCAATAAGCTGTATAAATAAACTCTCTGCTAGAATCATGTGCTGAGGAAGTAAATGATTTTTGCTGTCAACCCATTTATGTTCTCTTGCTTACTACAACTCAGATAGCAAAGATTGTCCTTGGGACATCCTAAGGACATCCAGAACGTACTTAGAACGTCCTTGTGACGATTTTTAATGTCTAGGAACATTTACCATACAATTATTAACGTCAAACCATTATCATCATAACGGAAGACATGGTATTAACCGATGACAAATTACTCGCAAAGAATGATTTCTCTGCGTTTGGTGGGGACCGAATCCCCAAGAACTTGAAGACTAGTTCAGTGCTCTTCCTTACTGAATAATAGGCGTTTATCTATAGGATGGTTGCTTCTTTGATTTACCGCTTTGGTTTAAGATGTAGTCCAAGCTTTATCCCATTAATTGCGAACCTGTCCATTGTGAAGCTTTATATTCTCTCGCAGAAGATAGCTTTGATTGGTGCTTATATCTCAATGGTGAAATAGCACTTAACTGGTCATCAACAGGTTGTGGATCCCCACCAGACTCAGATGAATCATTATTTTCTTTGCCAGTAATTTACCATCTAATTATCATTTAACCAAAACACTTTATCTAAAGATATGACTCACTTCAACCATCATTAAGCATCCTTAATCCGAAAACTCGGTTCCAGAAAATAATTGAATCTACAAAATTAAACTTAGATACAATGATACTCTCTTTTCCTACAGAGGTGTAAAGATAACGCGTTTATCAGTCGTGACCTTAATCCGGGTTCGGTTCCAATCGGCACTTCGGAATACGGACTTGCTTTTTCCCCTATCATAATTTTGGGTTCGGTTTCCTAGGCAGCTGAGATTATGAATTTCAAAGTCACCGAGCAACAAGAAGCTAGCTGTCCTTTCTCCGTAAAACACAAACGTCATTCCTCCAGTAGTGGCTGCATTTCTACTTCTTAACAGCTATATATATATTATATATATTGTATTATTTGTATAATACACATAGTTATTTGTACATTGTAAATGATATTACATCATTATACATTACGGCTTAATGTAGTATATAGCTTTATGTTTTTTAATCTGATATAGGAAAATATTAAAATCCTGCTTTTTTTAGGTATTACTGGCTTTTAGAATTAAATTGTTAACAAAAAACGAGGTTTTGCAAAAAAAAACCCCTTTATTAAGAAGCAGAAAAAACATGCAAGATAACGTAGCACTACATTTTAGAAATAAGGAAAAATATGTTGTTGTTTTTTTGCAAAATAGTGACTTTCTGAGCTTTCAAATTATTTGGAAGAATGATTTTTAATCAATTAACGCATTTTATCTGTTGATAAAAAAAGATTAGCCAACATGTTTTCGAAAAACTTTTCTCTTATGCTTTTAATTTTTTGTCTTATAATACTAGAAAAGAATTATTTTCATTAATCTTTCTCGGCGATCCATCATCATAAAAAAGGGTATGCTAATGTTTTTTAGAAAGATATTTAATTTTATTTTGCATTTGGTATCCACGTGAAGTGGGAAGTGCAAGTTTCTTTTATGGATACACTAATTATCCATTAACTATTAAGAGTAAAGTATTGCTTTAATTAGGATGAGAGGGAAATATATATTAATGGATGTAATGCTGAAATAGATAGGTACACCCATGATGTTCTACCATATATTCTTCTTTCTTACTTTTCTTGTTTCTTATTCCTTATATCTTGTTTTTCATGTTTTCGCATTTCTGCTTTATTATTTTTTATGTTTACTTATTTATGATGTTATATTTTTTTGCATGGCCTTTGGGAAAATTTTCAGAAAATTAATTGGGTAACACCATAAGAGAAATAAATTTCATTTCGTGGTTGCTTCTTTAACTCAAGTTAACTCAAAACTCACTATGGAATCAGTTCCTGGCAGATACCGACATGTATAAAGATGAATACTGAAAAACAGCAGACGAAATTTATCACTCAAGTTTTCTGACACGTTAGATTTCTTACTTCATGTTAGTTTTCTGACATGATGACATCATTCATCATTTCAGATGAACTGCTGATGATGCTTTCGAAGATTTTGGTAATTTATTTTATTTGCTATTCAACTATTGTTTAGCCCTTTTGCGTGCCAATTTTTCTTCCCAGCTATTTCATGTTTCTGTATTGGCAGTTATTCATTCCTTTGCGATATTTTACTGGCCACATAAAATATATAGTTATTTACAGGACTAAATGGGCTCGTAATTTTCTCATTTAAGGAGCGGAAATTGTGAGCAATATGAAGAGTCCTTCCGCAAAACATTGGGCATTCTGGGAAAAGTCTAGAAATTTACAAAAATTCTTTCCAGATTTTTCATTTCTAACGTTCGACTTCCTGTCGCTTTCTGACAATTGGTTCTTCATTCGTGAGTAATGCACAGTGACATTTGTCAGTGCTTACTAAAAAATGGGGATTTTTGGTTAACTTTGGAGAGCTGCCAATGCATCGCATATTCTGCTCAAAAATTCGCTCTTGACTCTTGCAAATCCTCTTAAGTCAAAAATGTATTCTTAAGTCCAATTTTGATTCTCCGTTAGAGTTCACTTGACAGAATAGTCCTTAGAAACTGACAGAAAATGTAAAACAATTGATCCATTTACATCATCGCACTTGCTTTGCACATTTATGGATAGACTAGGATTTTACGCTTTTTAAATTCAATATTTTGTAATCATTTTAAACGAATTTCGGTTGATCACGTCTTGATAATAATTGCTATTCCTCTAATAAAATATTATTTTTTTGCTCTCCATTTAAATTTTATTGGAACAACTGTTTAATAAAAGAAATAAATATCATCTGTAACGAACAGTTAATTTAAATGTAACAGAATGCAAAGTCTTCTTTCGAAAATGACATCTGAATTGCTGTGTCGTTTAAATTTAAAGTCTTCTGAAATTAATTAACAACAATACATTTCTTCTGTAATCAATGATTGACTTCTTTACTTCTTTTCTTTATTGACTAAAACGGTTTAATAAATATACTGAGATTAAATAAATTTGAATTTTCGATTTTGTTCAGTTATTTAATTAGTTTGCCTAACACTCCTTGCCGTTCCCCTATCATCTCTACATTGGGCTCTTGGCTGTGCAAACACAAGTATGCTAACATTTGGCGAAGTGAAACTGATATCTAAAATTTCGAACTCCCGTCAAAGTTCAGATGCAATAAATGCAATTTTCTTTCCAGAAACGTTTAGATAACCATTGCAGTATACAGCAGTTAGAATTTTATAAAATGCTGTGCACTTCGAACTGATGTTATGAAAGAATAAAACACGTATGAAAAATGTTTGTTTCCAAAAGAAAACGAAAATATACTATTTTATTTTTGTAACTAATTGGAAATTATTTTTTTAAAATACACTATTCGCTTAATTATTATTAAAGTTTACCAAACTCACAGGTACACACGTTAGTTAATACACGATCTTTACTATTTTTATTTATCACTCTTATTATCATTATCTTCTTACTTATTATTATTTTTATTATATATAGTATTATTTATTACATCTTACTTTTCATTATTTTCTTATTTAGCACTATTGTTAACAGAATTTAAAGAAAAGGCTTTTCCTATTGCAACTTCCGAACTATGCGCAACTTTTAGACCATGCGTAACTTCTGATCTTTTCTTTTTTTGTATTGTCCAATATATTTTACCTGCCATAAAAGATCAGTAATAAGGTTTGTTCTTAACATGGTCTTCTTTATATAATCTAATGAATTTAAGTATTTTCGAAGCTCCCTTTCAAAATTTATGCAAACAAATTTACGAGTTCGAGAACACCTAATGAACGTAAACAATTCAGTATTAGAGTTTTCGACCTAATTTCATATTCACTTTCATATTTTATTAAATTCTCTGCATATTCCGATAGTCAGAGTAAAGTTAGTGTATCAACATTATTAGACAAATAATTTTCGTTCCGTAAATTTCTCTATAACTTCAACAAAATGATATACTTAAATAAATTAACACCTAACATCCATCTCCTTTTAATGTGATGCTTCATTAATAGCTTTAAAAGTATACATTAACTTGAAATAATTTTACGAAAATTTTACGAAGACGTTGCGATTTATTAAATTAATTGAAAAGGAACAACAAATTAACACATTTTTAAAAAGAGTTTAATCTTTTACAGATTGTTTCAATAGCTCTGGGCTATTTTCGTCAGAACGGTCAACGATATACACACAACGTGTAATGACAAATACGTGTTACAAACGGCAGTTACAGGTTGCAGGTATAATAAAATGAACGGTAAAAATAAATACAAATGCATAGGTTAGGGGAAACGTCTCTGGTAATGGAACATTAAGTTTAGAGAAACGCCTCCAGCAGTAAACCATGAGCTTAGAAAGAAAGAAACAAGCAGCAGAATAAAATTATTCTGTATAGGATGAAATGCGCCGTGAGACAGTAGAATCATTTAATGAAGAAATATTGCTCGATGTGGGGAGAAAGTTCTTCCAAAAAGGAAAAAAGAAATTCGACAGCAACTGGTCATTAACGGCGTTATCTGCATTGACGATTATACATATAGGGCCTCGAAAAGTTGAGGTCCAGTGGAGAAGAAACTTTTTGGATAATTTGTGCTTTATGAAATAAAAATGTATGGTCAGATTCCCACAAGTGTTTAGCCAAAGCAGATCTGTGGAGTTCTTGTTTCTGAATATCAGTGTCATGTTCTTTTAAACCAGTTCATAGGGCTCTGCGTGTTTGACTAATGTAGACACGATCGCATAGGCAGGGAATGGAATAAATTCCTCAAAAATCAAGATCAGGAATGACGTCTTTGAACTTGGCACAAATTATCCAAAAAGTTTCCTCTCTCTCTCTACTGGACCTCAACCTTTTTGAAGACTTACATATAATCGCCAACGCAGATAATGCCGTTAATGACTAGTTACCGTCCAATTTCATTTCTCTCTTTTGGAAGAACTTTCTTCCCACATCGAATAATGATTCTTCATCAGCTGTTTTTACTGACTCACGGCGCATTTCCTCCCATACAGAATAATTTTATTCTAATAGTCTGTTTCTTTTTAAACTCATGTTTTACTACTAGAAACGTTTCTCTAAACTTTACGTTCCATTACAAGAGACGTTTTCCTTAACCCATGTGTGTGTGTATTTATTTTTACTGTTCATTTCATTATACCTGTAACCGCCGTTTGTAACACGTATTTGTCATTACACGTTGTGAGTATATCGTTGGTCGTTCTGATGAAAATAATTGAAATAGTCTATGAATGATTAAACTTTTTTAAATCTGTGTTCATTTGTTATTCCTTCTCAATTAATTAAGTATACATTAGTTTCATATTCGTACTAAATTTGGAATTTTTCTATCTGAGAAAAGGTAGTGCCGCTTATATAACAAGTTCCTTTTCAAAGTCAAAATTTAGACATCATTGGAGACTGAAGCAAAAGTTATAGAAGTTCTTATCGGTTTACTATTCTTTCCAGATTTTGTCCCTCCTTTCCTTTATGATGATTTATTTTTCATCCGTGCGTAACACATAGTGGCCTTCATGGTATTGAATACAAAATAGAGATTTTAGGTTAACATTGGAGTATTGCCAGTGAATCAAACTATATTTTGCTCAGAAAACACTGAATCAAAATTGTTCTTGACTTCTCCAAACCCTCTTAAATAAAATTCTGATTCTCCACGAATTCACTTGACTGAATGTGTCTTCAAAGTTGAAGAAAAGAAACTGGAAAAATGATTAATTTATATCCAAGTACCCGTTTTTTTATATTTGTGAAGCGACCGGCTTACTTTGTTTTCATTCATTACTTCTTCTGTTTTAAACAAATTCCACCTGAGTGGAAATTCTTGTTGGTACATAATCCTTTGAAGCAGGATTCGCTTTTTCTCCTTCGTTTAAATTGTACCGAAGCAACTCTTCGAAGAAACAAATTCAATTCTGCTTATTTAATGAACCTTGTGTTCAATTTTAACAGCGATGCGTGAAGTTCTTCAAAACTTTAGATTTAATTTCTCCTTGATTAGTAATTTCTAGTTAAGCTTTAATTAATTACTGAGAAAAGTTTTTTATGGTACCGATAATTCTTCATTGTATATATACAAATTTTTCAAAGAAGGAATTATTGATTCACATGAACGCTGAATGATCCATTAACAAGAAAATGTTTTACGGAAGATCCAGAACATTTTTTTCGGAGGGAAGGAAAATTTTGAAAAAATAATTTATACCCTTACATTAAAATTCAAAGATAGAGCCACTATGATGTTTATAACTAAACAAGTCGACAGTAAACGTTTCGAAAGTATTACAGCTTCATCTTCAGTGCGAAATGGTTGAAATTATGAAATGCTGGAATGTTATTTAAATATTACATATTTCGTGGGTAGATCGTAGAATTCATTTAACGTGTTGGGATGTCTATTTTTGCTAGATTGCCAACTTTTGATGACAATAGACACCCATGAATGATGGACATCGCAACGAGTTAATGAATTCCATGATCTACCAGCGGAATCTGCAACATTTAAATAATATTCCACACATTCCATAATTTCAACACATTCGCAATGATGATGAGGCTACGATAGCCTCAAAACGTTTTCTTTCAACTTGTTTAATTGTGTAATGGCGACACACTGCACTAATCAATAGAAGCAAGTAAAATACAACATTTACGGTGCAGTTATTTAAAATCGCTAAAACGATAACATTACTGACAGCTATTTCGATAGCGTTAAACATCTATCGAAATAGCTATCAGCAATGCTATCGTTTTAACGATTTTAAATAACTGCACCATAAAAATTGTATTTTATTTGCTTCTATTGTTTAATTGTATACTTCTTGATGGCTTTTTTACATAATTCTAATGTCATTGCTTCTAATAATACTCATAACTTGTTCAACTTATTTCTCCTTGAATGTATACCCTGATGATAAATTACTCGAAAAGAAAAGAATGATTTCCCGGCTCCTCGTATGAACCGAACTCGTCGACCTTTTGGTGACCAGTAAAGTGCTTATTCCCATTGAGATACAGGCACTGACGTACATAGGGGGGTATTTATGGTGGTTGTAACCCCATTGCAATGAAATTTTGTATATTTAACATAGGAATATGTGAGTTGTAGCTCTGTAACCCCACAATTGAGCCTATAACCACCCTTATGAACTTTTTGCGTACGCCTATGGTTACAAGTGTTAATCAAACTTGACCGCTTACCAAGAGGTTGTGGGCTCGTGTCTCACCAACTGCCGAGAAATTGTCCTTTCTTTGTGTGTAATTTATCATCTAATAATACCACCTCATCGGCTGTGATGAGACTTGTTTTCCTTTAATTCATACATGTTCCGTGAAATGGGTTTCCGGGATTTTGTGGATAATATTAGGTGTAAATTTATTATTTTTAGAGGGGGGCATTCCGCTTCATAGCCCCTGCCTTATGTTGCCCTTGCTGTGGATTTTTTCATTCATTTAATAGTCTACGTAGCAAGGGTACTTCACATACAAACATAAAACGTCGCAATTCTCAAATATTAATTTAAATTCTAGGACACCTTGTCATATGTTATAGTTAGCATACATCTTCTCACTTCCTTCAGCAAGGATCTTATAGTATAATTATTATCTGTATTGGAATTATCAAAGCAGTTTCATATTTGATTGGTCATTTTTTCCACATGTTTTAGGAAATTGGTTCATTGATTGATAATTTTAGAAACCTGCCAGTTAAATGTTTACGTTTTCTTCGGTTTGAGGATTTTATTTCTAAATCACTTGGCGTGCTTTTGTTTTCAGAATTGCGATAGATATTACTGGAACCCGGATTATATGCACGAAAAATATAACAAAATATATATGAAAATAAGCACTAAAATCCCCAAAATATGCATATATATATATATGCACACATAAGGGTAAAATATGCACTTAAAATGGAAATGAAAACATGCAGTTATATTTTTTCACTTATTTCAGAAACAAATTTCTTGCATCTTAAAGCAAAAGGTTGATTTTATTAATAACTAACTAAAGCGAAGATAGGAATTTGATATGCGTAGCGTAATTTTTATTATGTCATAACAAAAGTTTTCCGTCAATATTCTGAAAAATTAAGCTTTGTTATCTGTTAATCAATGGCATTTTATGACAAAACGGGTCATTTTCAGATCTACTGAGGTGATTAGATTGCAGTTATAAAAGTTTTCTGGTAGTCTTAGATGGGTAATAGATTCGTAATAGACTACCAGTAACGTCTATTACTGATAGATAATTTTGCTGAATTTTACACATAAGTGTTTTACATAAGTGTTTGTTGTGTTTAATCTGAGCTTAGGTTAACTACCTGTCTATCATAATACATCTAAACACTTCCGTCGCTAACGTTAGTGGCTAATTTAGCTACAAAGGTGTCTACATTTTTTGATGCCTCAGGACAAAAATATGCAAATTTACTACTCCATTTTTTCATTCTACTCACATGGAAGCAAAATAAAAGTTTAGCTCTATCGTTGTGTGAAATATTTCTTGTAAAAGAATAAAAAATTCTCAAAAATTTTGAAACCCTTGAAATGTGCATTTATTCTGAAAATTTACTTTTGT
Source organism: Dysdera silvatica (assembly GCA_006491805.2). Taxonomy (NCBI): domain Eukaryota; kingdom Metazoa; phylum Arthropoda; class Arachnida; order Araneae; family Dysderidae; genus Dysdera; species Dysdera silvatica. Next base: position 42,541,703 of record QLNU02015359.1, on the reverse strand, counting down.
TTTATGCATTTATATGCACTAACGCTGGAGAGAATTAAAATATGCAATTTCATATGCACTAATGCACTAATGTATGTATAATCCTGGTTTCAAATATTTCCTTTATTTACTCATTTTAATTAAGGACTACTTCTGATTAACGACGGTAGTTTGTGGTGACGACAAATGCTTAGAATTACGCATATTCTGATAAATGCACTTTTATATTTAACGACAATTTTTCTCCTTGACGGTAATTAACGGGAGCGATTATTGTTTACGGTTTATTAATATTTTTCTGTTCGTTTCATTTGATGTTATCAATATTAATTTAGTAAATAATTGATCAATTTCTAAGAGGTTAATATAGATCTGAGGGTTAGTAAAATTGACAACTGGCCAAGACGTAAAGCCACCAGGGTAGGTTTATGCAATTTTTTATGGGGAATCGGACTGTCTAAAAATTTGTAGATGTGAAAAATTATCAGCTGTACTTGGTCAATGTGAAAACGGTATTTGTGATAGTTTTTACGTCTGATATATTATTCCAATGAAATGTTTCTTATTTTGTTAGTTCAAATTTCACATTTTTCGAATCTAGTCCACATTTTACTTAAACCAGCTTGGTTTTAAAACTATTCAATTCCCAACGGAAATCCAATTTCTAGTTAAATAAATTTGAAATTAGCATGAAGGTAATATATATTCCACGTATTGTCGGAACGAAAGCTTCAGTGTTGCTACTTGAAGTTTAAAGGTGGAAAATGAACCAATCCTTGAAACAAATAGTAAAAGAGGCATTTAAGAAAATTCGAATGCAGTTGAAGATTCAGAATATCCCAGGATTTTATGAAAATGAAATTCCAAAATAAATACAATTGAAATCACCGATACCATTGGAGGCAATCAAGATTTGAGTGCGATTTATGCGTCGTTGAACCATAGGCATAGGATTTTCTATTTCTTACTAGAATAATGGCTTTTTTCGGCTCTAGCTGAAGGTGCATTTCATCTAGTAGCATTTCTTTCCGTCAAATCCACCTTCCACTCAAAGGAATAGCGGAGCAAAAGGAGGAGAAGTAGAAAACTTCGCATTCTTGAAAGTCCTAAGTGAATAAAATTTTTAAGTTGAGAAATTTGAATAAATTGTACATTCGGTCCAACGTGCCAAGGGTTTTTCTCGGGAGAGCGTCATAACGGAAAGATAAATGACTTTAATATTTCAGCCATATTAAAAGATATTTTTAATATGTGAAGAGTTTACTAAAAGCTACTGGCCATACGTTTTTCATACGTAGATAAATTATCTATAATTGAAATGAGTAACATAAACCGTGAACGGCGGTTTTATTTGCAATATAAAATTGCTTAAATTTTAAAAGGCTGATATCCGCAGGGATAGATTGCACATTATATTCTTCAAAAATTTCGATGTACCACAAAAATGTTTCAAAATTAATTTTTATTGTAAAAATTTATTAAATAAATTTTAAAACTGAAAAGATAAGGAAGAAGATTTACTTGGATACAAGTGTGTAAACTTAATTTGTTCAAATAATAAGAGAATTTTTCGTTTGTTTCAATGACCAAGTTTTGTAATCAAAAATAATATGAAATAACTTTTATAGTATATTTGGTTAAGGTCCTTTTCTATAGAATAGACCTCGATAATTGAACGACAATTAAGGCTAAATCATTTTACTTATTCAAATTCTACTTAGAAATACAAATAATTGCATATAAATGATATGCAGCAGGTGTCGTATATAGGTGAGTAGCTCAGCATATTAACTAAGAATTTAGTCTGAAATTTCACATTAAAACAAGTCAGTAACCTTCGATAATTTTTGATTATTACAAACACGTTGATATTTCTTTATGGAAAGGTCAATTTATTTTTGTGTGATTAGCGAGTTACAAAATTACTAAATACAAAATATCAGATCACCATGACTTGAAAGTTAAGAAAATGTTAAGGGGAAAATATCTTCCCCTCAAATCTAAAAGCAATGTTCCTGCGACCGAAAGCTACATCGCAATCAACTGACTATTAAATCCTGATATGCACTACCGGTACAATATAAACTCATGTTTGTAAAAATTGCAACACCATGAAGGAATCACGTGATTGAGCTGAAACTTTCAGGAAATGCAAATTAGGGTATGCTATTCAAATGATTAGAATTTCAGAGTCATCGCGCATGCGTGGGCTGAGCAGCGCCCTCTGAACTGCTGATGGATCCGTATAAATAGAGGGCTGTAGCGGGGCGTGTATGGTTATCTGCTAGTGGTAAACGTTACATGAGACGTCACTATGCCTCTACGACGAAAGAGGGCGACATTTCAGCAAGTTACGGAGTTTGAACGGGGACGAATGATCGGCTTTCGTGAAGGAGGGTTTTCTTATCGTGCAATAGCAGCTCGTATGGGGCGTAACAGCAGCACAGTGATGCGAGTGTGGAAGCAGTGGGTTCAAGAGAACCAGACAACTCGGAAATCCGGGAGTGGACGCCGAAAGGTGACGTTAGCACGGAATGATAGACACCTGGTCCGCATGGCGGTGACGGACCGTTTTGCTTCATCTGGACAGTTGGCAGAACGTTGGTGCACTGCTACAGGTGTATCATTGTGTGCTTCATCTGGACAGTTGACAGAATGTCAGTGCACTTCTACAGGTGTATCATTGTGTGCATCATCAAATCGACGGCTTCTACAACACAGTGGACTGCGTGCAAGAGTTCCTTTATACAGGATCCCTCTGACGCAAAACCATCCGCGCCTGCGGCTACAATGGGCTCATGGACATAGAGACTGGCGTGCTGATTGGCAACAAGTGGTGTTTTCTGATGAATCCCGCTTTAATTTGGGGTACAGTGATGGCCGCATCCGTGTTAGACGCTATACCGGTGAACGCCACCTTCCGGAGTGCGTTATCCAACGTCATAGTGGACGAACCCCCAGCGTTATGGTCTGGGGTGCGATTGCGTATCATGGACGATCTCAGCTGCTACGAATTGTGGGTAATCTTAACAGCAACCGGTACATCAATGAAGTTCTGGAGCCCGAAGTTGTTCCCTTCCTTCAAGGCATTCCCGGAGCTGTATTTCAACAGGACAATGCCCGCCCACATATTGCCAGGAATGTTCAAGACTTCTTTTCATCACAACAGATACAGCTTCTTCCTTGGCCTGCCTATTCGCCGGATATGTCGCCGATTGAACATGTGTGGGATTTCGTTGGTCGGCGTCTCGCTCGTGATCCTCGTCCCATAGCTACTACAGATGAACTTTGGGGTCGCATACAAGCAATCTGGAATGCTCTTCCTCAGGCACACATTCAACATCTGTTTGATTCCATGCCACGTCGTATAGCATCACTTATTGCAGCGCGTGGTGGCTTCACCAAATACTGATTTTCGACATGTAATATTGTTTTTTTGCTTTGTAATTTTAATCGTTTATTTGTATCAACACAGGTCGTTTGTACATTAAATTTCATTCAATTCGGACGAGTCCTTCATGGTGTTGCAATTTTTACAAACATGGATATATTATACGCAAAGAAATTTTTATTGTTTCGTATGTTTGAAAAGAAAACGGAGGAAGAAAGTGACGAATCAAAAAGAATTTTTTTTTTCAAACGGTTAGGGTTTTCTTCTGAATATATAAACTCTATATTTCGAGTTTATCCTTAATATTTATACTTATTGTTAATTTCACATATATATGCGCTTAGTATTAATTTTAAATGTTTGTATTTCCCTCATTTCTAATTACTAAAGTTCTTTCATTTTCACATACACGTTCTTTTCATTTCATGAAAATGTTGTATAAAACAGGTAAATTATTTCCATTTTATTTTATTTTACTTGACTTGATTTTTGCTACAATTACTTATTAGTTTTTGCATAGGGTCTCGAGTGAATTATGCTAGAGCATGTACTTGGTATCCACATATATATGATGAAAAATTATAATTTGTAAATCCACTTGTGTACGTTTCGGATGCATCTCATTCCTTAAAATATGTAAATGAGCTTCTGGTTGATCGATCGATTGATTAAACAAAACTAAGGTGATAAAAGTAAAATAGTATGCAATTTCAAATTATTTAACAATTTTGCAAAAAAAGTATAATATATATATGCTGGTTTCATCTCTTATTCCGTATGTTCTTCCATGTGTAATATCATCAACCACTCTAATAAAAATTATTTTATCTACGGAGACAAATGAAGCGTTCTATGAAGTCAGACGGATTATTATGTTATAAAGATTATACCTCTTAAAATTTAATTTTATCAAAATTTTGGGATCGTTTACTCGCGCATAGTATTGAATTATTAGAAACTAATTTTCTAAATGTCTTGATGCATTTCATTCTTAAAAATTGGTCTTCCATTATTTCAATTATTTGCATTAAAGCCTCTTTAAGTTTAATACCTTTTTCTCTTCATGGCAAATGCCTCTGCGTTATCTTCATGTATATAAAATACTTTATAATTAATATGCACATTTTACATATATTTTCCCAAATGCCTCATACCGGCTACCTTTACTACTTCTCTTTGCAATTATCCGCTGAAATTACAATTATTAACTTCACAGACTAACACTCATAAATTTAAATTTTTTTAGCAAACCGTTAAATAATAGAACGCGCTTTATCCGAAAAATGTTTTTTCCTTTGTAAATGTGTTGTTTTATAATCTCGAACAATATATAACGATTTATAAGTAAAGACAATGTTATAAGCGTAAGCAAGATTTATAAAACGTTTTATTCCGACGTAAGTTTCCGATGGATTTAGCCGTCTTTAGGCAGAAATAAAAAATGAAAAAATAAATATTAGAAAACCGGATATGCTGTTATTACAAAACTATTGTGTTACCAGTTGTGGATGACTAATTAACATGACAAATTTATTAGACATTTCCAAGCTTGACTGGAAATGGGAATAAAGTTTGTCTAATAAAATTTTCACATTAATTATTCATCCACAACTGGCAAAGCATTAGTCACTCAATAACACCATCTACAATTTTATAATATTTATTTTCTCATTTTGTATTCCTGACGAAAGACGGCCAAGTCCGTCAGCGACGTACGTTGAAATAAAACGTCTTAACAACATTACTTACGCTTATAATGTTGTATTTACTTATAAACCTTATCTACCTTATCGTAATGCTACGTTAAATTATCTTATAATATATAACGACCTAATTTTCCCCTGTATGGGACCCCAAAGAGCTATGAGAAATTGCATATATAAGTGTATAAATAAATTTGAACTTTGTTCAGTACATGATCTATATCATACGTAATAAATACATAATAAGTACATAATACATAATAAATACATAATAAGTACCTAATAGATAATAAATACATAATAAGTGCATAATAGATAATAAGTACATAAATTTGATTTTCATTCAGTACATTGTATCTACAGAGAACAAAAATATCAAATGTATGGGACAGTAAAATTTTAGCGTTATCTTTCCCTTGATCTTCTTAGTAATTGAGGAATGTTAAATACGATTTATAAAAGACTGTTTTATGTTTATTTCAATTAGAGTTGTGTATAATTATGAAATTGCATTGTAATGGATCAACACCACAAGAAGAAGAAGCGTGATGCCGAGATGAGTGCATTTTATAATTTTTTTAATGCACTTTCACATGCAATTTCAATATTTATCAAAAAACTATTCATGCGCATAAACTAGTAAAATTTGTCCTTGTTTCCTGTCTGTAGTTTAATAGGTATATTTTAATTTCTTGATTAGTAAATGTTTCTTTTTTTATTTTTACTCGTAGAAGTTTCACTTGTAAAAGTGTCATTTGCAACAGTTGTGACTTGACAAAAGTTGTCATTTGTAAAATTGTCATTGTTTGTTTGTACAAGGTGTAATAGTGTTTTTTCCTGGTAAAAAGTAAAATGGTTAATGATTTTGAGTTCTGGAATAAATCCTCAGAGAAATTTGCATTTTAGAAGATCAAAAACTATTTATTTTTTAAATTAGCCGATTCGTATTTGGAGAAACTGTTTCCGAAAAAGTAAATGTCAGGTTCAGTCAAAGCAAATTTGCATAAATTTTGCATTAAAATTGTCAAATAGCCTCAAACTTTCGAATAAATTATAGTTTATTTTTCTTTTTGTTCAGAATAAATAAATTGGTTTCATTTTCGCGTTTCATGTTTTTAAATTAGTTATGTAAAATTGAAGAATTTCCCATTTCTCAAAAATCTCACTGTCTATTTCAAAACGTCCAATCATATGCTTAAAAGAAATTTGAAAGTTATGCAAAACATGACATTTTTCATAAATTTTAAAATAGATTTTGATTAGATAAAACCACTTAGAACAACCGTTTATTTCAATACTGGGCTCTTTCAAAACTGTTATTGAACTGTTCTATACCTTTTCAATTAGCATCATATTAGAAACAATTTTTATCAACGTTTTTTAGGCATAGTGATAGTAATGCCGATGTTATAGCATAGTTTGATGGTGAAACGTAAAGAAATGCTTTTTGTGTCTTTTGCGTATCATCATAGGACCTTCTATAATCCTGGAAGGTGCTCTTACCAACTGAGCTACAGACGATCAAACAATGGATCCTAGAAATGGGAGTTATTTAAGATAACTGTTAAAAATCACCTGTTACCGACTGATCACTGTTTCAGGGACAGTATGCTCCTATGAAACCCCTGTTCTCAAATAACAGCTGTTATTCGGAGATTAGGAATAGGAGTTACTTGGAGTAACAGTTAAAAATGGCCGGTGAGAAATCACTGCTCTAGGAACATATTCCTCCGTTTCCATCACACAGGAAACGCGCTGAGATAACGGGCTATCACAACATCCGGCATAGTTGTCTAGCTGAAGCCAGGGCTCTGGCGCTAATTCCCCGTTTAACATTTGATATTATATTATTATTATTATATTGTTATAGTTAACCAAATATTGTTTTAATTAACTAATTGTTTTAATCAGTTTATTTAATTATTGTTTTAATTGATTTATTTTTATTTAATTTACTTAAAGTTTAAATTCAGTTAATATTTGATCATTTAGGTACTAAAGACTGGAAAAGTGACGAACACTACGCAAATATAACAATAATGGAAAAATAACAACGTTTTTTAGCATAGTTGTAATTTTAAAAGATGGTTCGACGCACGTTTCGAGAGAACAAGGTCTCTCCTCGTCTGGAACTAGCGTGCAATAAACAACATTGGAGTGTTGCCAACTCGATGTGGTTAATACGTTGCCGGTAGCGGTTAGTGCTTTTTTTCAGGAGTACAGAGTTGTTTTAGGCGGCCAACTTACAAAAGTGGTAAATTTTGGTCACAAAGTTAAGTAGCAGGTGTAGTTGAAGGAGAAGCAATGGGGAAGAGTTTTAACAGATTTTTCCAAGCCCCACTAAAACTTGGGGTTGATTTATGGTCGTTCACAAGTGATGCACCAAATCTATTTTGCGGAATGGAGCTGCTGCTTTTTCAACCAAGTTACGAAGCGATCGGTATTAAATTAATGGAAAGTCCGTTGCTGCAGATGTATTTATACAAATATGCAGATATTTGTATAAATAGTATTATATTTTTATTGTAAATTTGATTCTGTTATTAAATCCACGGTCTTTCCAAAATCGATATTTCCCACTTAGGTTTTCGGAAGGATTCTGTCGAGAAATTGCCAGTTTACATAAACTTCATCTATTTCAAGAGCAAATGCGAATGGTGCTGTAGTCATTTTCAAATTCGCATATTAGCGTATCAAAATCAATGCATTAATAAATCAGTTAAGAATCTTTTAAAAGGTTTAAACATTTGCATTAATGAAATCTATCAGAAAACAATTCAGATTTGAAAGGAAGACGAAGGCAGGGTTGCCAAGAAGGGCGACAGGCTTTTACACATGGAGCAATTGTTAGACTCGCATTGATTCATATAAGACGAGTATATGTCTCTGCAAGGAGGTGAACAGAAAGGCCTAAGACCAAGTTAAATATTCTATTAAATACGTTTTTATCTCCACTTTTCTTTTGCAACATGTGTTCTCTTATAAATGATGTCACAACTACATTTTGTGATTCTTTGCTTTTATTTATTTCCCATAACAAGAACAACTATTCTTTAATATCATTATTTTTTTCGATCTTTAGTTTACGCTAGAGCAATCTCTGTCAGAGAGTTTTCTTACGCTAACATTGGATAATCACAGATACAATAATATGTAAGTAGATATATGGCTAAGGTTTAAAAAATTTCAAGGTGAATACTTGTTGAACTTCCTTGCAAAGTTTCCTTGCACGTAACTGCTAATTGCTATTTATATTTAACTAAATAAAACAGACAGTATACTAAACAATAACGAATAGAATAATATGGCAGTTAAATTTGAACAGCTGTTTTTTTTTCAGTTATATATTACCTTCTTAAGAAATAAACAGTCTATGACTTACACGATGGAGAATTTGACTGAATTCTTTATTGAAGCGCTTGTTTCTTTCTGAAGCGGGTTAAAACTTGGCTACCGAAACAGCAGTTAAAGAAAAACAGCTCTTCATAAATTTTATCTATGTTAATAAACCGTTCATTACTTCCTGTGGATTGGATCATGATATTATTTATCGGAAGCTGTATGGCTACAGACATATTGGCAGTAAAGTGATAATTTGTTTAAAGAAATGTAAACAAATCAATCCCCATGAAGCACTTTGCTTTAATATTGGAAGGAAAGATATCTTTCCCCGCAATATCGATTTCTTTCACATAGAACTCTGTCCGTCTATTTAATTAAGTTTCCGATAATCAGTGATCTGCAAACATCTGAGAAATACTTGAAAAGTGTCACATTCTCCGAAGCTACGCATTAACCTAATAAATATCCGTGTTAAAGAGAAAGTTTATGTGCAGGTATTTTGTGGAGTTATTCGCTAGCCAAATCAAATTAAGCGATAGAAAGAGCGCCTTCTGGTGTATCTGAGAACCTCAGTCCTAACGATTGATTTTTGTATAATTCCGATGTTTCTATTCCTCTGGTGACTGAAAAAAGTTGGATACGTCTTTTCCAATCATGATAGAGAAATCATTAACTTCTCAATTAATAATTTTTTTATAATTCTTTTATTCAATTTTATATTTTTTTTTTCACTTTTATAACTTTTTTTTATAATTTTTTCATTCAATGTTATATTTTTTTCACTTTCATAATTTTTTTTATAATTGTTTCGTTCAAATATATATTTTTTCATTTTTATGTCTTTTTTCACATTTATAACTCTTTTTTACTTTTATAATGACGTCTTTTTTATATATGTGTTTACTATATCATAATTTAATTATATTTAGTTCATTCCGCCAGAAGAGAGTCTTCTTAATTACTTCTTAATTACTGCTTTTTACTATTTTCCATTTTTGCAACCTGACTATCAGAAAGAAGCTATTTTTACGTATAATACTAGCTGTAAATAATTTGTATAAAATCACTGATTCTATATACATTTGCTGCTTTGTATGTTTGTTTGAGGTTGAATAATTCATTATTAGTTTCGTTATACATTGTTGCCTTACACACATCACTAAGGAGATAAGCACCACCCTCTTAATCTGGAGTTCTTGGATCAGTTTAAGTCTCACCTAGAAACATGAGAACCGTCCATATATCTTTTTAATATGTAGGCGGTGCCCAGTAAAACGGTATTTTGTACGTCTGCAGTTTAGTAGTACTTAGTTAGCTTAGTTTTTTAGTTTACTTTCTGTAGTTTCCAGTGTTTCAAGGAAGTTCTTTAAGTTAGGTGCGATGGCCCTTGGCTCACCTATCACGATTGGGGTGACTGTTCCATATTTGTTACAGAACCTAGTATGTTCTATTCGAAGATAACAATATTTGAAGATTTTATAAAATTTCTTCTTTTCAATCCTACTGTCAACCGGTATTGCAGTGCTAATGAGAAAACCCTGTTTTTCCGTAACTAGTATTATGTCCGGTATATTATACTTTAAATGTCTATTTGTTTGTAGTCGAAAGTCCAAAAAGATTTTTATTTGGTTGTTTTCTGTAACTTGTTCTTGATTCTCACTAGAACATCTCAATCAGAACCAATAGTTATTGGCTCACTAGAACCAATAGTTATTGGCTCACTAGAACCAATAGTCATTGGCTACCTTGGACATAATTTCAGCAGATATTCCAGTGATTCATGAAGACAACTCTATCATGTCTTTTGTTTTGGTAGTCTGTTTTGTCTACTTTACTGTAGTCATAGATTAGGTGATCCATTGTCTCATCTTTCACTTCACACAGTCTGCATTTGCTGTTCTTATATTGTTATTTGATTTCCGATGTCATCGCGTTTGTTTGTAGTGCTTGTTCTTGTGCAGCAAAGGACAAACTTTCAGATTCTTTTTTTTTCAAAGTTCCTAATTAAAGTCATCTCCAGTAAATCTGGGCATCGATTTTTTTCCTCCATATAATATTATTAGTTTACACACATTCCCGCTCTTGGCGGTATAGACTTGAAACGGGCAGTGCCAAGTATTTAAGACTTCCTTCTGTAGGTTATTCAGGTGTTGTGTCCAGAAACTTCCTGATTATTCAGCATATGTTTAAAATTGTGGCTTTTTGTAGCTCAATGTAGGTATTAGGGTTGATTTCAAGTGTATAAAAGCTTCCGCGCAGTGTGATTTGTAATAAACCTATGGCTAACAAAATTACAGGTACAATGTCAACTCATTCCGTATGCCACATGTCTCTAGTTTCATATCTTATATCTTGACTATGGCAATTTTTGTTGTGTATGTGGTCTGTATGCCGTTTGTGTTCGGAATTACTATGTCTATAATGCTTAAATTATTATTACCGTGAATTATTCTCTCTCTCCTTTAAATTTCAGAAAATCGCTTTTAGAGTTTAAAAGTTATTATTTTTCTGGTAGCTTTTGTTATGGGGGAAATATGTTGTTGATCAGATTTATTTATATTATTTATGATTTAGAAACATTAATATCATTTATGATTTAGAAACATTAATATCATTTATGATTTAAAAAGATTTAGAATAATTAATGAAAATTAAATGAAGTATATTATAATTATAATTATAATTAATGAAATGTAAATGATTTATTATAGGTATTTTATAATTAGTTTGGTTAAATTTTTAGTTAGTTTACTTATTGATTTAATTTTTACTATTTGAGAACATTAAAACACAATTTCCATAACATTAAATATTAAATTTGTTTATCCAGAATAAATTTGTAAATTGGCCGTTGATAGTGGTTAGTAAACATTGGTTGACTTCTGCCTAAAATTTCAAATGCAAGACCGTAAAAATTAAGTAAATAACTAGGGTTATTTTTCAAAACGCGTTGTGTGTTAAACATAAACAAAATAAAAAAACAGGTTCTTTAAAACAGACATGAAACAATTATTCAATAATTACTGCCTTTTATTTTATATTATAAACACGATAATATATTTTCCAATTCCTTTAGAATATAACAGTGCCATTTATATAAGCATTTGGAGCTATTAACCATTCTACATACTATCAATTTTTCACTTATCTTTTAGTTACTCATTTTTTTTATGAGAATTGTGCTGGGGTATATAAACCACCAGGAAAAATTTGCACATTTTATTATAAGTTTAATGAAGGAGGAGGCACTTATAATTATCGATTAATAGAAGAGAAAGAAAGATAACTTTAACTTACATGTTACACCCTTAATGGCCCATGTTTGGAGTAGGTTGGGGTCCCCTGGTCTGAATTACATCTTCGTGTTTCAAAATTTCTCTCTCTCTCTGGCTGACCGAGACTTGTAAGCGTTTTTAAATAAGCGCCATCTTGAAGACTTTTTTTTTTTTTTTTTGTATAAGGACTGCTAAAATCCTTATTCTCGCCAATATATTGCCAACTTTTTCATTTGGCTTTTGTTAACGTATTAGACGGCAATTTCGCCTGCCTAAATTGCAATTGTTGGCCAATTGTGGTGGTCTGGAACTGGACGCCCAGCCTCGTGTGTGGCCTGACCTATTTATGCACGTGCAACGAGTTGGCTATTTATTGCTGTGATGATTTATTTACTTCCCCTCGACCAGGGATTTCGTCTGAACTTAAGTTTTTATAGGTTTCGGTTGCTGATGGATATTAGCCATATTGTAGGGAGCGAAATAGCAGTTTTTAGGTACACTGATTGGCCAAAATTATTTTGTTTGCAAGTTAAAAATGGGTTTAAAAAATTAAATATGATAGGTAGGAAAAAAACAAAAAGGTGGATTTGTATGTTAAGGGGTCCTACTTTTAAAAAGAAAAGGAATTTAATTATAAGTGCCTTATTTATATTCAGAATTTTTTTAAGAGTGTTTTTTACTAGTAAAAATCAAATTAATTTAAATTTTACACCTTTGTTAATTCAACAGGCATTTTTAACAAGTCTTTTCGTTTGTCACATAAAAAACAACTAAATTTAAAGTTCTTGAAAAGAAGTTACAAAGAATTTGATTTTGTTTGGAAGCATGCCTTGCACAGGAAACTTGTTTACTTCCTATTATGCCCATGATGAAGGTTTCTTTGGACGAAGGTGCCGCCTCTTGAATGGAGGTGTCTCCTCTTGAACGTTAATTAATCTGGCATAGTGTTGTAGACGCAGTGTACAAATAATTGGAGGTACAACTCCATCTGAAAAAATTAAATAACAGGCGGCAGAATATCGAAAAAACAAAAACACTTAACAACATCTAAGCATATATTTATATATAGTGAGAGAGAGAGAGAGAGAGAGAGTGTATGTATTTTTTATTTAATTATCTGCTCCTGGGTGTTTAGATTTAATTAGTTATTTTAAAAAGAGAATTTTCAATTTTCACCCTAACACTTTTGTGTGTTTCGTCAGAAATGCGTGACAAGGCTGTGAAAGACATTCAGTTTACTTGTGTTTTTACTACACAGAGACAGAACAGGCCATGCTACACCGAGACCTACACTTTTCCGAAAAGGCCGAACCTCCACTACTAAAGAAATCAAACCCGGGACTACGGTGGGCAAAATTAAATAGACTTTCCGGGTTATCCAATACCATTGGGAGTCGAACTTGGATTAATATTTTGACGGACGAATTCTTTACCACTACATCACCGTAAGGCAGTGGACGTACATTTTCCGATTGGTTACATTTTCAGGTAGCTGAAATTACTAAAACTCACGGAACCAACTCCTTGGACTAGAGAGGAGGTAGTGGATAAAATTCTTTTTAAATCATCGAAATCGAACCTAGTTACATCCTCTATGTGAGCGTTTTACCACTACGCGGCCACATGGCCGCAAGGACAGCTAATGTTAGAATTAGCATAATTTCAAACGTGGAAATCTCTCGCAAATATTTTTAGGATATTCAGATTTTTAAAGAAGAAATAACTTTAATGTCAGGCAATAGATTTCTATGTCGAATGTGTATTGCCTAGCGTTTATTATTCGTTTATAGGGGTTGTTGCTGTTCTTACTACCGAAACGCTAACACACGTACCACTGTATTTGATATTAAAATCGATAAACATTAGTCATTAAACAGACTTTTGAAACGATATTATTCAACGAGGTCACAAAATGTTCTAAATTGCATTTTCTCAAAAGTTTTCTTTTATGGTTCTCAAAATATCTTCAAACTTAATAAACGTGAAAACAAAATAATATTTTCGACGTTAATTCCTTTCCAATTTTCAATTTAATTCAGTATTCAAGTATTTTTTATTTACACTAAGATTATTGTAAATCCATGCGTTCACTATCAAAATGTTTCACAAAATCCACACTTTCTATTTATTTTCAGAAAAAGCCTTTGATTTACTTAACTTTTAAGCGAAAGTGACGAATAACGTTATCAACTTCATCGAAAAATAAATAAATTTAAAGACAAAAGAGAAAATTTAATTTTAGCAAAATACCATTAAGTCACTTGGATTAATATTTCATTTTTTATATTTTTATTACATATTTTTATTATATATTTTTATTAGATATTATATTCAGTTTCTAAAGAATATAAATTATTTTTAAAGCAATGCACACATTTTACTTATATATTATAGTCGTTTGCAAGGAATTTAAATTATTTGTAAAGAAATAAATAAACATGTTCTTGTTATTTTATTATAGTCTAAGGAATTAAAATTAAATTTAAGTGAATGAAAATATTTTTCCCATAAATATTCACAAAATGCGTGTTTAATATTGTAGGCAATCGATCTGCCCACAAAATATATAGTTTTTTGATAGGTATATTTTGATTGAATTTAATTATGTGCATTGAAATAAACATATTTGTTATCAAAAACAAAACTGTTATCATCAAATAAAATAAAATAAAATTTACCTGTATGAAAAGATGGAAAATTTTTAAAAATTTTAGAGAAGTCTTTTTCAGAACTTAGTAAAGCTGCATGAACCACAATTGTATACATATTATAACTGGAGTACGTACATACTCCGTCGTATATTAATTCTAGGAGCATGCAGACCAGTTTAAATTATTGTAGTAGATCACAATTAACGATAAAATCATTGCTGTTAAAGTATACAGAGAGAGAAAGCATTTTCGAAGTCTCGAAAATTCCAAGATCGAACATCGCTTAAATGGAGCTCCACGAGGAAAATTTATTGCAATTGGTCCATTACTAATTTTTTAATCGAAGTGAAAATTATTTCTGGCGATAAAATATGGAACACATAGGTGCTCTGTGTTTTATTATTTAAAATTTCTGTCAATATATTTGCTACAATATCTATTCTTTAGTCTTTGGTATTGGAATAAACATTACTTTTCTGTATACTCTGGCATAGTAATGTCATTTCTAGAAGATTTAGGATAAACCCTATTCAAATACTTATAATCGACATTTATGTCCATTGTAAAAGCATAGATTATTCTAGAATGCCTTCATTTCGATAGTGCTTCAAGAAAAGAGTAGTAAGTGAATGATATCTTTATTAGTAGAAAGCCTTTCTAAAGTTTTCATCAAACATATGTGTCTCACGTTAGAGAAAAGGACTATTATCTGCATTTTAAATCACCCTTTCTTTGCTTGCTTTTGCTTAAGACAAGCTAATATTTTATTACAATTTTTACATAGTGAATATGTCAGGAATTTTCGAATTGTGTCGTCGCTTGTCTATATCAAAGGTGTAGCTATGTGAACTAACACGTTATGCAGCATAGTGTATACAACTATTTATAACATGTGATTTGTCCATTTTTGCAGATTTAGGAGATGTTAACAATTTATTAGAGGTAAAGGATATCCTATGTATAGAAAAAGTTTTAAAAAAACCTCATTTCTCCCTCCCTTCCCATCCCCCTCTCTCTCTCTCTCTCTCTCTCTCTCTCTATATATATATATATAGTAAAATTAGAAACGGATGCTCTAAAATGAAAAATGCCAAAAAAAAAGCAAAAGCGTTTGAAAGAGTTAAATAAAAGAGGTTTGATAGAATTAAAGTAAGAGGAAAAATATAAAAAATAACAATTCAATTAAAAAATTATATATAAATATGCACTCAGAAATATATAATGTAACATATGCATGTAACCGTAGAACCGTCGCCAGGAGCCTTTTTCCAGAACTACATGCTTGGCGCCTTTTCTGAAGGTATGTCGCAAAATACAAGCAAAGTATATACGTTAGATGTACAGGGTTTGTCCCAGAAGTTCCCGGAATGATTTTTTGTAGTTGGCAACGCTGGCTGACGGGGCGGAGAAGTTGGTGGGGGATCTGAGCTTGGAAACGAGACCGGTATCAGTCGCCTGCGGGCAGTTGTTGAGGCAGGGTCACGCTCCGCGCAGAGGTATCTACTGCACCCTCGTCGATCAAAAAATGGACCAGTTTTTGGAGCAGCGTTATGCAATCAAATTTTGTGTGAAACTGGGTAAAAACGGGGCGGAGACGCTCAAAATGCTTCGGAAAGCCTACGGTGACGGGGCGATGAAAAAAAGCCAAACTTTCATGTGGCACAAGCGG
>QLNU02015359.1:42468930-42525593 GCA_006491805.2 Dysdera silvatica | reverse complement strand
CTTACATTTTTATACACACATTTCACCATGTCATTGTACACATCCTCGATGTCTGTTGATCTTACAGAGTTAATGACTGCTGATGTTTTAATAGAGTCAAAGGCCTTCTCATAGTCAATAAATGCCACACACAATGGAAGTTCATATTCATGTGTTCTTTCAATTAATTCTCTTAATACTTGAATATGGTCCACTGTACTGAATCCACTTCGAAATCCAGCTTGTTCTCTTGGTTGAGCTGCATCTAATTTTTTCTGCAGGCGATGTGTTAGCACTTTTGTGAAGATTTTATAAATAGCAGGTAACAAGCTAATTGCTTCCAATTTTTCAAATCCTCTTTTATCTTTTTATGCAAAGGAATTACTGTTGCAGAATCTCATCGGTTTAATATGTTACCGCTAAGTTAAGACATTTGGTAAAAAATTTTGCAAGTATGTCTTCTACGTGTTCTCCAGCTTCTTTTAAGATATCTAATGTAATGCCATCATCGCCAGGGGATCTTCCTTTCTTCATACTTTTTATTGCAAATGCTACTTCTTCTTTTAAGATTTTAGGAGCTGTTCCTTCGACTATCTCAGAGTCTTCGTTTAATCCACTGTTTCCCTCATACAGCTTTCTGTAGAATTCTTCAACTCTTCTAAGTATTTCTTCCCTATTTCTTGTTACAGTGCCATCCTCTCCTTTTAATGCAATGATGTGTTTCTTCCCAATAGACAAACTCCCTTTAACAACCCTAAGGCTCTTGTTGCTTTCAATGGCCTTCCTTACTAACTCACAATTGAATTTTCTTATATCTTCTTTCATGTTTTTGCGCAAAGTTTTGCAAAGTTCTACATACTCGATCTTGCAACTGGTATTTTGATTGTCCACCTTCATAAGTCTTCGCCTTTTCATGAGTTGTTTCGTCTTCTCAGATAATTTGCTATTCTGCTTTTATGTTACACCCACCACTTCCTGGCAGTTTCAATTATTGTCTTAACAATGTTTTCATTTGCTTCTGAGATATCAACTTCTTCAATAATTCCTTCCGGTGCAGAAAAGCGATTTTTTAATTCCAACTTGAATGCCTCGGTATTTACTTTCAGTTTCATTAGATCCACCCTCTTACTTACTTGTTTCCTAATGAGCTTCTGTCGTTCTAATTTAGTATTTAAGTGCACTTTACATCTCACCATTCGATGATCACTTCCAGTATTAAATCTGTTCAGTACACTGCAATCTTCAATAATTGATTTCTTGTTTGCCAGGATATAGTCAATTTCGCTAGTTCCCCCATTTGGGTGTTTCCATGTCCATTTTCTTTGCGGTTTCTTCTTAAAAAATGAATTCATGATGCTAAGGTTTTCAGCTTCTGCAAATTCGATGAGTTGATCGCCACGTTCATTCCTTTCCCCATATCCGTATTTACCAACCGATGTCTCTCCTTGTTCCTGTTGTCCAATTCTTGCATTGAAATCCCCCATGATGAGCTTGATATGTTGTTTCCCTTTGGTGTGTAACTGTTTGATTTCTTCATAAAATTCTTCAACCTCTTCGTCGGTATGGCTTGATGTTGGTGCATATACCTGTACTATTTGAAGTTGGTATCGCTGGGTTAGTTGAACAACGAGCCTCGCTGCTCGATCTGATGTACTTTCAACTTCCAGAAGACAGTCTTTAATTCTTTTGTTGATTAAGAAGCCAACACCACTTGTTCTTCCAGTTTCCGTTCCTCTATAATAAAACAAATGTCCGCTTTTAAGTTCCACCAACTCTTCACCTTTTCTTCTAATTTCACTGAGTCCTACAATGTCCCATTTGATCTTGTCTAGTTCCTCTTCCAATTCCTGAAGTTTTGCTTCAGAAGCAAGGGATCGTCCATTAAACGTAGCCAAGGTCAATAACAAACGGCAGCCTGGGCCATTCCAGTGATTCTTAGCACCCCCTGCTTTCATGCCACACTGACCGCTGCCTTGATCAGGAGCACTCCAGCACCTGGAGACTAGGGGCCATGGTTTCTGGTGTGTCAACATAATGGAGGAATTAGCCATAATTTCACCACGCTGGCTAGACGGGTTGGTGAATTAGCCCTCCCCTTCCGCCTTTCTATCCGTGCAGCAAATATTAATTTGCCACATAAATAGAAAGCTCAGCCTGCACCACTTGAAGGCGGGGTAGGACACTAGGTTACTGGCCTGGCCGGTTCCACACATCGTCACATACGTTCAGCGTGTGGGTCTCCTTCCAGTTAGATACCAGCAACCCTTTTGCAGGCCATATATATATATATAATATGTTCTTAAACGATTAAGAATCGATATACGTTGTCTATCTTCAAAACTATGTTTATTGGTTTCTGGTAATAAGAAAATAAGAAGAGGAAAACTGAAGCATTATCCACTACTGTAGGCAATTAAATAACATTAAAGGCTACAGCTAATTTCTTTAATCATCTGAGGTAATAAGCGATAACTGTAAGCTAACATTGAGAAACCATTCATCAAAGAAGCTTTAGGCCACGATGACACAAGCTCAAGAACAGCTTATATTGATAATATCTAAGCAATCCATCAGAGCGTTCACCAACGCTTTTTTATCTCAATTTTTCCAATAAAGCATGCAATGAAATATTATTTTTCTGGCTAAAGTTAGTCCAAGCTTGGCTAGTTAGACCCAAAATATGACCACAGGAAGTTCGTTAATAATTTCTCGCAGCTGCGTTCGCCTGTTTTTTATGAACTGCGTTGATAATGGAATATGTTAGCTGTTTCTATTTAATGGAAGAAAGCATTTTATTTCCAATTTTCTTTTGGGGTATTGGATATTAATATCTTGTTAAGAATGAAAGCTTCTCCACTGAGGTGGTGCAGTGGTAACTCGCTCACTTAGTGTACCGTTAATGCGAATTAAACTTTCAATGGTGGGAGAAACACAAAAAAAAGTTTGAAGTGTAGCCTAGGGTTTGGTCTCGGGTATTACGCTGTCGCTACCCTTTTCGCCGAATGGCGACGTTAAACAAAATTTGGCTAGAAAAGCTGCTGGGAAATTCGCCAAACAGCTCCTAATAAATGAGCCAGAGAGGAAGGAATCTTATTTAAAGGCCGCATATATTAGATGGTGTAAGCACCGAAGACCAAGGATCCAGCCATATTATGAAAATAATTAAATCAGTTTGCATGGGGTTGACTGTTTCTGACCAGGACTTCTTGTAAACTTGAAAACAACTCAACTACAACTTTTCTAATTCGGCTACAACTTTTGGCTAAAAGTTGGGAAAGCTGCAAAATCTCTTTATCAACTTACTTCCTGGTTGATCCGCAAAGTATTAAGATGACTGGATCTCTCAGATAGACGTAATTTCACCTTCTTATGGTGGCGTAATGATTACGATGTAATCCACCACAGTATTCAAATATATAATTTGATGCATAAGGGTAAAAAATAAATTTGCAATGAAGTCAGAAAGAGATTTTCTTTTAATAGTACGTTACTCAACACTCATGCAAGAAATAAACGTTTTACAATATGTTTCTCATCTTGTATAAGACAGTAAAGCACTTTTTAAATATGTAAATAAGTTTGCTAATGAAGGGAAAATTGAAAAACTTATTTAAAACGAAAAATTGTCACGTCATAATATTTGAGGCAAGTTTCATAAAATCACTAACGACCGAGTCAAAATATATATTTCCGCACGTATGAGGAATTATGTATATTTTGTGCACACAAAATCAATTATTCAATCCTTTTCTTCATCACGTGACTTGGGTTTAAAGGAGGAGGATTAGCCAACGTTTCAATTTTTGACAGTGACAGTCCTAAAAATTGAAAGAAAATAACTGCCCTTTCTCATTTCTTTTTTTTTTACTTTATATTCTAAAACCTTGGATTTCTGCGCAATTTTTGACAAAAATAAATGATATCTCATTTAAGTATTTAAAACCTGCTGGTTAAAATTCTAATGCCTTTCTTCAATAATTATAATATGCAATCGCATAATTTGTACAAGAACGTTAAAATTCGTTTTATGTTCGACTGAAAAAAAAAAAACATCGTGAAAAACGTTACCTTGATTACATTGGACAAAAATGAATTCTCAATCTATCAGCTTAAAAAGCAATATACATTATGAGAAAACGATATAAAGATATAAGCTATTGCACATCTGAAAGAATTCTAGTTTACAGATATTTTAAAGAATTATTTCGATATCACTTTCGACCATCTTTAGCACAAAGTGGGAGGTGTAATCTTCTAACGTATCTAAAAAATTTTATGATATGATCATATATATGATTTTATTGATAAAAAAGGAATTCTTATGAATTTAAAGTATCCTCTGATGAGACACGCATTATGGAATATAAATAGAATGCAATATATAATAAATTATATCGTATATTCTATTGCGAAATATATAATAATAATCCAAATATTATAGATATGGGTTCAATAAAATTATCTAAATTAATTGATTGCGTAATTCTTATCGTTTCTGATGATGTGATAATATTAGAGAGTCAAATACTCCCAAATAAAAGCCTTTTTTTTGCAAACGTGCACAATGGAAGCCATATATACGCTCGCAAAGGGGAGAATTATCGATGCATGCATCTCAATTCGTAAAGCACTTGACAGGCAATCAAAAGGACATGTATTCGTGTCACACCAGACTCCAAAAAATCATTATTTTATTTGCGAGTATTCGATCGTCTAATATGATATATAGTATGCATAGTTGGTTGTATTTGATTTCATTTTTCTTTATGTTTCTCCTTTTGTTTAGATTATTTTAATGGTACCCCGGTTTTAACGAAAACTCTGATATAACAAATAGAAGTGATGATCCTTTCATGCTCAGCATCAGCGTGTTTAACTATAGATATTTAAATTTAAGTTTTATAATGCATCAAAAAAAAAAAAGAAGAAAAATTAAGTTTTGACTCCGGAATTATATCCAATATTCTGCGAACGGAAAGTCCAAGTCAGGGCTCGTCAACCTCTCCGACTCATGTGCAATTGTGCTTTGCACTCAGTTGTTGACTAGCTGCAAGACTATTATAAACAGAGCTACATCAATTTTACATGCAAATTTGGCTCCACGCTTGCTTCTTGGGAAAGCGTACATATCATTATAACTTCTCTTTGCTGGCACAAATTGTTCTGAACATTAGTTTAGTCCACGCAATCATTCATTGTAGGGCTGGACTATCAACGGGAGCGAAACGAACACCGCTCTGAAATAAAGGAATGTTCAACTTTCTTGTTAAATATTAATTTAAATTCAACCCTACAGCGTGGAGTTTATGGATCTAGATTGAACGATAAACGCTTCAAGGAAGAAAATATCGAAAGTATAAAGACTTACTTAAGAAGACTGGGTATCTGTTGACTCAAGACCAGTTTATATAGCCTAAAATGAATGCTTTTAAAATGAGGTTTCACGATTATGTGGTAAAATCATTTTCTACAACAATTTAAAATGAAGCATAAATATTTTGAAAAATATGCTAAGGGATCTCGAATTTTTATATACACTCATTAAGAATTTGCCCAGTATTCTCATTATTATGTTAATTTTCATGGGTGATGCAAATTGTGTCAAACCTTGGGTTTTTTACCATCCAGGCTGATATATATATATATTTATGTTATTATTATATTATCATATATATACATGATATTGTTAAGGCAGCTGAAAAACTCGAGAAAACTGTATGTTTATGGTGATCGATACCTTGTTTATAATATTTGGGACGAGTATAAGTGTAACTCGTGAGCTCAAACACGTTCAAGGTAAATTACCTTTAACATGAACTGTTTCCTTAATCCGGTCAACAATAAATAACTCAGTAATGCACTCATATCCTTTCAGGATAACGCGAACTACTGTTAACACCACCAACAACTCCTTGATTAAACAACAATATTAATCAACGTTTATTGGCGTAGTGATACCAGCGCCGATGTTATGGCGTGATTAGATGGTGAAACGTTCGAAAGAAAATAAATATTTCCGCGTTTCGTGAGACTTGAACACACGACCTTCCCCTCTAGGCTAATAGAAAGGTCGTGGGTTCAGGTCCCACCGAAGGCAGAAATATTTATTTTCTTTCGAACGTTTCACCATCTAATCACGCCATACCATCGGCGTTGGTATCACTACGCCAATAAACGTTGATTGATTGACATTGTTGTTTGATTTAATCTGCGTAGTGTTCGATTTATATAAACTCTTTGATTGCTCTCATGATGAGGTTCAAATGTAGAAAATTAAATTTAGTCGAGTCGCTCTACTGCTAGTGAATGCCATTTTAGGAGTTTTAGAAAAACGAGTTGGAGATATAAAAGTAAAAAGAGAAGATTTTACATTAAAATAATGTGGATATTTTTTAATCAGATAGAAATGCGAAACTGTTTTATTGCATGGCACTCATTCTACGTAAAACAAAGTGACAGCAAAAATGACTGTCATGAAATAATAAATTACATATTTCAAACTCCAATTTAAAACCAGAAAATCGTCAAAAGAAAAAGAAGACGCAACTATAGAAAATGTGGAGAAACTCAAACTCTATATGACTTTTAAATTTACTATAACGCTTGAATACAAACCTACCCTGAATCGCTTATTTTAAAAACTAAAATCTTGCAATTATAATAGGAAGAAAATTGATTTTTTTTCTAAGATCGTTGGTATATGTCACACTAAAACCAACATCTTGTATATGTACTCAAAATACTGCCTAAAAAAAATGAAATAATTCGTTTTAATTTCATTTAATTTTCATGGAAGGGAGTAAACTGGCTATTCCTATATGTGAATTTTGCTTTATTTTAACGTAATAAAAATAATTTTTTATTTGTGATATCAATCACGAGTTCTTTTGTCCATGCAGAAACTGATGGAATGTATTTATTTGCTTTAATTTCTCCAGAGCTCCTTCAGACTCGAGGCATGACATTCAACTTGTCACGTACAGATATTTCCCAAGTTGAAGAATATTTCTTGCGTCCTTTGAGGCATAAAATTTTGTTGACGTGACCCCATTCTCTTCGTTTTACTTCCTTTATAGTAATGGACACTGTTCCACAGATGCCTGACCACCGTAAACGATCTTGATACGTGCCTCTCTTGTCCACAACGGGCATAAATACCACTTAGCACATAACATTGCCAAATCCAGGAGGACGTGTGAAGAGTAAGAAAAACTCCGATATATGGTGAAATAAAGGCACTTCGGAAAAAGTAGTTTTGTGGGTGTTAAAGAGAAAAAAATAGCTGATTTCGAAACTGCCAAAGCAATTCCACTTATAATAGTATATTGAAAATAACAGATAGGAGAACTGCTTAATGTGATTAATATTTACAAGTAAATATTAATTTAAAATTATTAATTTAAGATTAATAAAAGACAGCTTTTATTTTATACATTTCAGATTATAATATTATTATAACAGTTAACATTAATTATTTCACGATGCTTTAGAAGTTTTTTCTACCTTTATGATCTTCAGAAGAGTCCCATAAAAGTATAGAATTATGACAATGTCAAATCTACCAACTTCATGAAAAGGCTTGTTTAATCTAATATTACACAAAATGTGTTGCTGATATACCTACAGAATCCACTTTGGTGATATAGGAAGCTTTCAGATGTAGAAAGAATGGGAGATGCAAGAATAAGCTAATGAGAACCAATTGGAATGCCCTAGGAAAAGATGATGGGTTGGAATCATGGACGCCCGCAGGGGGGTGCAAGGGGTTGCACCCCCTTAGCTGCCGGAAAAAAGGACTTAATCTACAAGAAAAGAAAGAAGTCGTGTACTGTTTACTTGTACTGGTTTTGTGCACATTTTGCTCAATTATTTCCTTTTTACAAAATAAATAGAACACGGCACATAAGAACACATTTTCAATCAACGAAAGCATCTTATATTCAACGAGAGCAAACACGCTCTTAAGTAACTACGCACTCAACCAGCATCGGTCGAACAGCCCAATGAATGCACGAAGACTGGCGAAATGTTGCCAACCTGTGGAAATTTTCCCATGCATGAGAGAAATTTTGTTAAAATTTTAACATTGTGGTAAAAAGAGAAAAAATAACAAACTACTAAACTGCGGGAAATTCCAGTGTCTGGGATACGACAGAAAAAATTTCCCACACTGTTTTTTAAATAAATGCATGCACACGTATAATTAGGAAATCTCCTAAAGAAGTAGTAAACTACTCTAAATTTAACTCAGTATAATTTGCTTCGTTTTTTATAGTGATGGTTAACGACTAATGGGGGTGGTGTACGCAAAAAAAAAGCAATTTGGTGTTAAAAAATGGTTTGTTTGGTTGTATTAAACTTACCTTTGAATAATTGGGCGTCACTGCATAATAATCTCACCCTTTGGTCGCCAACGGAGCCAACTTCGTTCCTACTTATCGCAATGTTTTTAAAGCTGTAAAAACAATCTTTTCTCCGCAAAATAGCCGACAAGGATTAAGATGAGAATATTTTTTAAAACCGTCTTATTTTTTCATCTCCAATAATGCAAGCTTATCCCATTCAGCTGGTCGTTTTGAATATGATAGCAGTAATTCTATCATTATTCCAATCAAAACAATCATTTGAAGCTACAAAAAAAAGGTAAATCCGTATTGACATAATTGAAGAAGAAATTTTTTAAATGAATATATATCTTATTAATTTGCTCAATGAACTAAATACACATATATTGAAGTAGCCAATTTTTAAAAGGAGATATATTGCTGAATCAATATTTCGGAGGAAAAAAACCTCTAAATTTAAAGAACATTTTTTTTTAGATTTACTAGTCACAATATAGAGTTGTAGGAATTGTACGCTATAATTTTCGTACCGTTTTGCATCGAAAGATGCGTGTAGGCATCTAAATATGAGAATACCAGATAACACATTTTCTCATTTAAAAAAAAAATGAGGGAAATTTTCTTCGGATAGGTTAGCAACACTGGACTGGAGTCCCATGCATCGTTCTGCCCGTACAAAAGCTGCCCGATTTACCGACGTCTAACAGCGCCATGTGTTGAACGTTCTATTGACCGAGTGCAACATCATTATTCAATTGGAATTTTGCTGGATGCACCCCCTTGCATATGATCCTGCGGACGCCCATGGATGGAGTGGATTAAGACGTAAGAAGAATGGAAGCAACTGAATGGCTGAAGGAAGCCTCAGAAAGAGGAGCACGGGTGAGGATCATCAAGAAGACCCAGGTGCATCAGAGACCACTGCGCCAGAAGAAGAAAAATAAGTCCACAGGCACTTGAGGTCCATACAGCACCATGACCAATATTCTGCTTTTTCATAACTGTGTAAGAATTCATTTTTCCCTCCGGTGGCGATGTTATCGTCACACCGTAACAGACCTAATTAGAATAGAATTTTTGCATGGCAGAATAATGTTTAACTTCCATGCTATCGCACAGTTTTATTCGAACGGCAGGCGAGAATACCAAGAACTTTCATGTTGTCGTCCTCCTAGTTGCCCATTTCGTCTAATGCTACTTCAATTCTGTTGTTCTGACGGACACCAACATTTGCAGTATGGTACCACCTCGGAGTTGACACTTTTTATGTACCAACAATTTGTTAATGATAGATTATGGAAAAACAGAAATGGTATAGACTGAGGGTTAATTTATTCAACCTATTTACATTTTCGGTGATACATTATGTTATGTAGTATCTTTTTAT
Organism: Dysdera silvatica; assembly: GCA_006491805.2. NCBI lineage: Eukaryota > Metazoa > Arthropoda > Arachnida > Araneae > Dysderidae > Dysdera > Dysdera silvatica. The sequence continues at coordinate 42,515,882 of QLNU02015359.1, read as the reverse complement.
GTTACATTCACAGTTTTGAAGTAAAACATGTGAGAGTATTGAATTATGCAACTAAATTTTACCTTGGGTGCAAAATTTTAATTTTTGCCTGTTTAAAAATATCCTCACAAAACTTAAACTAGAAGAAAGAATGAAATTGTTAAAAAATGTTTGTAACGCATTGTATTATCCATCATCATTACAATTTTATTACGATTTTTTTTTCCAGAATTGATTCGTTAAACCGAATAGATAGAAATTTCCTTGAATTTCTTTCTTCCTTATTTTGAAACCTTTTCATTCTTGTCCTGCCATTTTCTTGGGAGCTTTATACTTTAAATCCATTACAAATCAAGGGATCTCAATACGAGTATGCCTTGTGCTGAACAAGTGATTAGTTTTGACGATACGTCCAAAATTTGAAAGCTCATTTCGCTAAAAAATTTATGTCAATAATCCTCCAGAAAGTTGACTGCAAATTTTAGAAAAAAAATGGAAAATTCATAAGGGAAATAATGAGACAAGAAATTTCTGAATTATGTAGCGATAACTAAGTTTTCGTGAATTTAAATTCGTCAGAATATTCTCTGCTATGGATCGTTTCAAAATAAAGCCAGAAATTCACAATTGTTGTATTTGATTTATTTATCTAAACTCAATTTCCTCGCTAGTCACAAAGAAAATACATAATAACTGAATCAAAATTTTTATTTGGTTTTAAATGCATTTTTTTAAATTTTGTTGTTTAATTTTCATTAATGCTCTCAGTAGTGTAATCATCCTCTCCGACATAATTGGAACAATAAGAATAAAACAATGTAACTGAAGGCCGTGTGTAATTAATGCTTTCTTCATAAACAAATATAATAATAATAATAATAATAAACCTTTATTTATTCTTCTCTGATACTGTCATACAATTAGTCAGCATTCAACATATTCCACAAAGACTGAAAGAAAATATACTGGTAAAGAGAACAATTTTTTGCAGAGCTGGTGACTCCCTTCCTCCTTCTTTGAACGTGACAGTAACTAAGTTTTGCGCTTATGAAAATTTTGAAGCTTTCATGGAAATTTTCCAAGGTTTATGAAAGATTTCAAAGATATATAGTTAATAATAAGTTCAATACCAATAAATAATATTCAATTATAAAAATAAATCAACCAAGTACTTACAGTAATACTATTAATACCTTAATTTATGCAATTGCTGTATGCACATATTTATTTTTTAAATATATTGGTAAATCAAGAAAGATTACTGCCGTTGAGGTTGAAGATCTGCTCGTACCTAATTCTTTTAAATGATATGAAAAATGTATGAAAAATCTGAAAATGAAAACTGTTGCAATGTAAATTTGAAAAATGTATCTGATAGGCATGGTTGGATTATGGATTATGCCCCATCTATTTCAACAATTTTCAAATCCTAAATCAGAATCTTAAAATATAAAAACAGGTACGCACACACGTGCTACATAAACGCAATAGATGGCCCACGCTGCTCGAATCATTTACGATGACTTACAAATGTACCAGAAAACTTACGATTTTTTCACGCTGGTGCCGAAATCATGGACGGAATGTTATGATGTGTCCAGTATCTATAGATTTCCAAGGAATCCGGACATCTTAAGGGCCAGGAAACCAACTTCCGAATTACACTTGGCAGTTTGTCAGTAAGGGTCCTTCTTTCTTTTAATATCGTTCGGAATCGGACCCATGTTAACAACACCCCAGACAAATGCCTTACCACTGCACCCCCCGCAGTGACCACATGGACTATTTCGTTGATAAGTACTTTAAATTTCGAAACAGGTTAATTAAACACAAATTAAGGATAATAAATTTTAATTCCACATTTATGAATCTAATTTAAAATACAGTTAACTGTGACTGCTGCTAAGATCGAGCCCTTTCCGGAATAAAAAATTCTAGGCTAAGTAGACAAAAAATTCTAGTCTAAGTAAACAAAACATTCTAGGCAAAGTAAACAAAACATTCTAAGTTCACAAAAAATTTTAAGGAACGGACCATTTCAAGCATGGCTGATACAGATTTGTATATGAAATATTTTGGAAACAGAAAATTTTAAGAACAGCCTGTCCGATAAAATTACGTATAAAATGTTGAATTTTGGAATTTAAAAATGGTCGAAAGCTCATGTTTATTCATATAATTAATAAAATTTCAATTTTTGTTTTACTTTAAAAAATTATTCTAAAAGGTTCACGAAACCTTAGCAATAAATTCTAACTAATTTTCTAAAACGTTGATGAAAAATGGGTTTAATTACTAAAAACTTAAGAGGTAAACATTTCAAAATGAAAATTAATTTTCATGAACCGCAAGAAAAAGTACTTTTAATTAGCTTTGAAATTATGGCTGCAATCCCTTTTCTAATTGAAACGTTTATGCACAAATTCTTTTTAAGCTTCCAAAGCAAATATTTCTGATAAAATTGATGTGATCAATTGTTAAGATTGCGGAATTTTATATCAGCCATTCAGTTCGAATATAGTTAGATAATCTAGAAACCGTTTTATAAATCACAAACTTCTCTTTTATTAAATTGTTAATTAAGTTAAATGTTAAAGTAGGTATTTTGCATATTTAATTAAACATTAATTTATTTGAAAATTTATTCTTACGTATTTCTTTATTAACCAACTAACAACAGCTTTCTCTTTAAACAGAAAGAGAGAATGGAAATGGTTTTTCAAATAAGTATTTTTTAGCATTTCCCTTTCGTTTATTTTAAATATAAACAGCAGCCTAGATCGCATTATAATTGATTTTATGATTTTTATACTGGTGTATAGTTTATCTGTTATTTTTTGTTAATTCAAATAAAAATTAATATCCGAGAGTTGCTACATTTATGAGTAAATTCGGTATCAGATAAATAGTACGAGTTTTTGAGGAAGTATGCCCTCCTCACCTATGTTTTCATTAGTAGTTTTCTAGTCTCAAAAAATTCCCTTGTTACTTATCGCTGATTTTTAAATACTCTTTATTATATACTCAGTAGCATTTGGTTTAATTTGACTCATTTTTTGGCTCCTCCTTTTATTTATTCTTAATGTTGTTTATTTGAAATTAGTTTTCGTTGGTTATATCATAGTTATATATGCTACAACTACTTATTTTGTAAATAGATTTATTTTTTGTTTTTTGACACAGCTTTTGCCAAATTTTTAGCGCTTTGTTTTAAATTTTAAGTGTCAATGATTGTATATTGATTTGTCATTGATTTGTCAATGATTGTCATTGATTTGTCAATGATTGTCATTGATTTGTCAATGATTGTCATTGATTTGTCATTGATTTGTCATTGATGATAGTGTCATTGATTGTATTAAAGATTGACAAAGCATCAGACGTGGCCGTCTTTCTTTCCTAACTTTCACGAATGAATGAAAAAGCGTTCTGGTTAGAACTTTAATATCATGGATGTCCTTAAAATAAATCCATCAATTAATTTAATTAATCTCTTCGAAAAAAATCCCTCTCTTCAATTAAAGTTAATTTCTTTAAATATTCTTTTTTATAACGTATTTCCTGTCTTATACCCTGCATTATACAGTATTAACTTACTTTTGAACTGCGATAATGCCTATTCAATGACATCTTGTGAATTTCCGTTTATCGGAACTGAATGACTTTTTTGGGAAAGAGAGTACAAAATTTTAAAAAACAGATTTTCGAGTGTAGATTGTGTAAAAATATAAACAGAGTGTAATTACTCAAAAAACTTGACGTTTCGGTTCGTCTTTTGCCAACCTTCTTCGGAAGTGATCTCTAGTGTTGATGGAATTCGACGTCCATCAACGACTGGGATCACTTCAGAAGAAGGTTAGGAAAAGACGAACCGAAAAGTGAAGTTTTTTGAGTACTTAAACTCAGTTTATATTTTTACACAGTCTACACTTGAAAATTTGTTTTTCAAAATTTTAAAATGCGCTGTGAAAGTCTTCGTGAAACCAAGATACAAAATATTTTAGTATATAATGATCTTAGCCAAGACTACATAAATCGAAGCTTCCGAGCAGAATATTGGATTGATATCGAAAACAGAATATTTGTTTGATATCGGTGAATTCAATTTGACTAGAGGCATTTAACAACTTATGATGAAACATTGATCTGAGTTTAAGAATGATATACGAATAGCAATAAAAAATAAGAATAGAACAAGAATAAGAATAAAAAATACGAAAAAGGCTAAGAATAGCAACAGAAAGAAGAATGAAACAAACATAGCGATATAAAATAAGAATATAAACAAAAACAGGAGTAAAAATACAAATGAAATAGATATACATACACAGTAAATTTTGGATTATCCCGTAAGATTACCTGAAAATTCGGGAATATTCTAAAAATCTGAAAATAATTTAGTGTGCAGATCCCGAGAAAACATTTCAATTCGAAAAAGTACTCTTCTACACATGCGTATACATTACACAACAAAACTTGAAGCTATAAAGATAAAATATTTGGCCATATACTGTATCCAAATGTCGCAGGAATGACCTACAGGAAGTGAAAGTACCTCCAGGTGTTGAAAGGTCCACGGACGCTTGTTCATTTCAGTGAACTCTCTAAATAAAGTTTTTCCAATTAACAATTATTGCCATTCATCGACATTTTCCCTCAAAAGTTTTTAATGGGAGAATTTAGTGCATGCGGAAATGAAGTTAATCGTAATTTGGCGTATTAGGCGCCATTCGCCACATGTTTCGTGTGTCACAGTTCTTTTCAAATTATGTGAATGAACTGTCGTTTGAAACGACATCAAGAATTCAACCAGGGTTAAATTTTCACATGAAGTGTTTTTAATTTGGGTTTTACAATTAGCGTCATAACTAATCGGTAATCTCTTATAATGCGCCGAATCCAATAACGGCAATCTGAAGGCCGCTAGTTCAAGTCCGAACTTTGGTGTACACAGAGGGATGTTGGTTTAAGTCATATCTCTCACATTACTATACAATTTCGCATATACGCATAGTAATCTCCCCATTATGAACTTTTGCGTACGCTGATAAGCCCAGTATAAATAAAAGTTTTCTATCCTGACTTCTCCAAAGGCAAAATATCAGTTCTGAGTTAAACTAAGATCTAGTAAACCAACTAGAGTAGTAGACTAGTAGTTCAATTTACGAAGTCCCACCATATCAAGCTTCAAACAGAGACACCCCCATTAATAAGATGGTTTGCAAGTGTACTGTGCTGCTTTTCATGTCCACTATCGTACTTGTCGGATAAAAGCACAAATTATAGCATCGATATACATAAATCATAGCACTGGATAATAACGATTGAACTAAGTAGTATATAGACTCTATAAATAGATTATAACACTGGAGTATAGACATAGAACTAAATAGATTATAGAAACTATAAGTAGAAGGTAACGCTGGATTATATAAATAAAACTGAATAAACTTGATGGATTTTGACATTGAATTATAAAGATTTTACCGTTTAATTTAATTGATAGAGACAAAGAATATGCTTTCATAAAATGTATACTATTCGCAATTTGCAGCTTTCTAGCATTTGACCGTTTAATAAAATATATGTAAAATTCAATTTTTGAATCCAGTTTTCATGGTTCAAATAGTTTTCACATGCAATGATAGTTGTAACTACTACTCACATTTCATACTTTCATACTTTTTAATATCCGTAGATACTACTCACATTTTGTACTTTTTAATATTCGTAGATACTACTCGCATTTCATATTTTTAATATTCGTAGATACTACTCACATTTCATACTTTTATGGTGTTCATTTACTTTTCTTGCTAGTTATATATGGTGTTAGACATATGTATGAAATTCAAAGCAAAACAAATCGCAATTCGGATTTTTAAAAGTGCCAGTTGCTAACTTTATAGGTACGGATATAGTGAAAATAAATCTTGTAAATGAAAGAGAATGATGTCAGAAATTATATAGCTCTGGAATCTGGTTGAATATAGCGAATTGCCTAATACAACGCCTTTGGAAATGAGTCAGCAACTGAGACCCAATAACTGCCATCGTTGTATACAAAATGTTGGGAGTTAGATGCACCTGAATTCTTTCATAGATTTAGTAAATGCATGGTAGCATATACCTCTATGAGTGTATCAGCCTATTTTTGATTGCTTTGAGCTGTTTCTCATATTTCATAATATTTCCAAGACGGGCGTTTCGAGCGCCTACTATATATATATATATACATCAAGTAATTTGTTTGTTGTAGAAGAGGAGGAAGAATGTAAGATATTATTACCTATTATTATTCTCAGGGATAATACAACTGCTAAACATAGGTCAACACACAAAGCCTCCGGGCCCAGTTTTTTTGTAAGTTTTCAGGGGGGAATTTATTATATGCACGTGGGTGCCGAAAATTGTTGTATAATAAATTGCCCCACGAAAACTCACAAAAGGACGCGCCCCGGTGGCTTTGTGTGTTAACCATTGTTTATCAGTTGTGATATCTCTGAGAAGGTTAATAATATTTTTCATTCTTGTATTCGGAGAAAGAGAAAGTTGTTCCTGTCCTCGTTCTTCTAGTTGCCAAGACACTTCGAGCTCAACGGAGGGACCATAGCTCGAATCCGGGATGAGGACGGCGTCTCTTTTTCTCCTGAACTAAAAGCTCGAGTCCGAGCTTATATACACGTCAGTGTTAAAAGTTATTACGTACAAAGAAGAGTGAACGCATATGTTGATTAGATCAAGAATCCATGGAAAATTTCAGCTGCAATTCGTGTGCAGGCATATATTAATTCGAAAATCACATGCAAACATGAAAAAAAATGCAAAACTACAGATGCATGAACTCAGGAAGAAAAATAATCTTTCTTCGTTACAAAACTACTCTTTAAAACAAATTACACACAAACGCAGTTTAATTTGAGCAGGAGAGACATTTTACAATTGTTTCGGTGGAAAATCAAGCGTCCACCATCGTCAGAAAATTCGTCCAAACTGATTTGTTGCCACTAAATCAAAAACGAAAAAGTGTAACATAACAAAAAGCCTGATTTGTGTCGCCATCTATTGTGCAGAATGCTAAGTAAAAGGAAAAGGAACAATTTTTGTTGGAAGAAGAAATTATGTTGATTGAAAGAGAGGTTTGTAATAAGAGGGGGGAAAAATTGTTCTCAGATGGATTCGTTGACTATTGTACAGGAATTACTGAAGATATGAAAGGCCTCGAAAAAATTGAGATCTGAGGGTGAACGGACTTTTTCAATTATTTTTGCATCGGCAAAACAGAAACGATGGCCATGTTTCCATGAGTGTTTTGCAATGGCCGATTTTTCAAAATCTTGTTTGTGAACGTACGATTGGTGCTCTTTGAGTCTGAAACGCAGGGCTCTACGTGTTTGGCCAACGTAGGACAATCCGCATTCACAATCTATTTTATAAATGCCAAAATTATTGTGGTCAGGAATCTGGTCTTTTAGTTGGGTAACACCAAGTTTGTTACCTGGCTTGAAAATAACGCGGAAATTAAATTTGCGGAGGATGGAGGAGATTCTAGATGAAAGATTTGGCACAAACGGAATGCAGATTGTTTCTTTGGTGGGAGCCGTTTCTTGGCACAAAGTGGATGTGAACTTGGGAACTCTGGATAGTTTCTTTACTGCGAGGTCGATCACCGACGGATGATATCCCCGGTTTGAGGCGATGTTTTGCAAATGTGTAAGCTCTTTGGAGAGCGCTTGTTCAGAAGAAAACAATTTCAGAGCACGGGAGGTAAGCCAATGGAAAGTGCACATCTTTTGGGATTGTGGGTGTGCGGATTTGGCATGTGGTGGTAGGCAAATAGCACCCGGTTTGTGATGGATGCTGGTTTTGTAACCGGTCTCCGTTCGCGTAACCATCACATCCAAAAAGGCCAATTTGGAGTTTTTCTCCTCCTCGAAGGTGAACCAGATACAGTTCTACAAAACTACTCTTGTTGGAACTTTCGAAACGTGTGTTCCAAAAATAATTCGTTGTTAATTTCCACAGGAAAAAATTATCGAATATTTTCCCTGGTGGGTTATGTGTAAACCAATATTTTGCAATTATGTTATCCCAGCGAAGGGACATAAGATTGCATTATATCCTTTGATTTAAGTGAATGTTATGTAGTTGGATATGCATAATTAATCATTCAGCTCTCCCTGTTACAATACAAATCTATTTGCTAATTTGTTGCAATATATTTTCTATACATTGCTAATTTATTTGCATTTGCAAATTCATATTCATAAAACAGAAATAAATGTGATGTGAATTATGTATCACTATTCTCGCAAACCCCTTGGTTGCCTTATGTTTCGCTATTAATTAGCATTTAAATGGCGGATGTTATTACAAGCGAAGAACTTGCACGACGATTGAAAAGTAATTACCTTTGCCTCGTCACTTCATAAATTATTAATTATTAAAAACTTTTATGCTCGTAAAGTAACCTTAAAAACTGAATGCCTAAAAGCATTTTAATGGGAAAATTCTTATAAGAAAATTTTTAAAAAATAATTAGTTTTTTTAAATATTTTCCAAGAATATTTATGTACCGAATATATATTAGAGTTCACATCTTTTAGTAATTTGTTTTAGAAGTTAATTTATGCAAAAATCGTAAAAAGCAACTAAAATTTTCTAGTCCGATTAAGCTTCTGTGTTTTTAAAAAACACATTCATTTAAATAAATTACTATATTATAAAACTCATGGATTATCATGGACAAAATCTATAATAATTTTGTCACAACATGCATATACGTTTTACTCGAATTTATCCAATTATAACGGCCGGATGGAAATTTGTTTACTATTAACTTATTTACATGTACTTAAATTATCACGGAATTATCGACAATACTTTATAAAATCGTTAAAATATTACGAGATTTCTATTATTGAAAAAAGCATAGCAAAAACGTGTTTTTCATTACATTTCATATGTTTGCCAATTCTACAATAACGAGACGTATTATCTCATAATTTCACCATTAATGAAAGAGAGTCTTGTAACAATCTAAGGCCTTCTATTCTCTTCTATTTCCACATTGTTCATTAGAAGTGAATTTATGCTCATATCTTGCAAGAGTTTCGATACATTCAAATAACTCACTTTTCTTTATATGTATTATCCCATCAAGTTTCAAATAAACATTCTTATTATTATTTTATAGATAACCTCGCACTTATAGACTTGGGTGGGCAGTGCCAAATACACCAAATTCCTTTCTGTAAATTATTCAGATGTTGTGTCTGTTAACTTCCTGACTATTCAGCATGTGTTTACAATTGTAGGAGTAAACATAGCTACTCACACAGGGACTGGTTATTGGAAAATAGACTTACCTGATAATTGAATAGATTAACCATGTACTGAATAGATAACCTGAACAGATTAACCATATACTGAATAGATAACCTGAACAGATTAACCATATACTGAATAGATAACCTGAACAGATTAACCATATACTGAATAGATAACCTGAACAGATTAACCATATACTGAATAGATATAACCTGAACAGATTAACCATATACTGAATAGATGACCTGAACAGATTAACCATATACTGAATAGATAACCTGAACAGATTAACCATATACTGAATAGATAACCTGAACAGATTAACCATTAATACATCGAAATCGTCGGCCATTTTCGTCATGAGAAATAATAAACATTTTTTCCTGTAAGGCCTATCAGTTTGGGTAGTGGGCATATTGGTTTTTAGGAAGAAGCCTCCCATTCTAGGGGTTTTATTTTCAAGGGATTTTAGATGGGATCGAAATTTGGAGTCTAGTTGAAGGAAAATGGGGAGAAATGTTAGAGTTCTATCTAAATTTAAATCTATTTTACCAAACAAAGTGGCCATTATTCTTTATCACTTTATTGTGGCATCGATTATATACTGTTGCTTCATAATTTATGGTTACACAATTTTATTCAACATTGATATAGTTTCCCAATCACAGTCGAGATTCTTTAGGATATTTCTTCCACAAGCTTTCGATCTTTGAACTCAGGAGCGCCTCTTTTGCCGGTTTGGCGTCGTCGTCGTCATCATCATAATCATCATCATCCCTATCCTCAGACTTTACTCGTATCTTATGAGCATTTTAATGTTTAAAAGAATAAACTTTGATTATTTATCCGATTCGATTATTCTCATTCCTTAAAATCTTGAGCTCTATCTGCGCAATAGAAACTCTTTCAGATTGCCATATTTTCGTACTGATATTGGTGACAACAATTTCAGTTTTACCGGACCGGAAATTTGAAATTCGATTCCTGATGACATTACTTTATGCTTTATATTTGCCGTATTTAGGAAGAGGATCGGTGACTTTATTCTTTCGACTTATTATACGTCTGCTCTATGATTATAGTTGTCTTAACTTTTTTATAATATTTAGGTACATTAGGCTACTCAGACCAATTTCTGGTCTTATCTAAATATTTTCTGCATCGGTAGATGATAGTTAGTGTCTGTTGTATTAGAATTGTGTTTAATTTAATCTTTATTCTTATTGCCCGATTTACATATTTTATAATATTGTGTAGCGTAATATTGTGCGGATGTAAAATAAAATATTTCATTGTATTTTATTGTCAAATCACTAGTAAAACTTGTTTATTACAGAAACGTAACGTTTTGTAAAATTGGCCAAAATCGTAATTTATTAATGGCTTCCACAATTATACCCACCAGCAAGTTCCTTCTACTTAAACCCACCTAATTAATCCTACCTTTCGTTTGGAAACTGAACCTGTAAATGATACCTTGTTTTTTATTATTTATTTATTTTTTAATTTTGTTAAAAAAAGAGGGATAAGGAGGAAAAAATAATCTGGGATTCCATCCTACATGTTGTACAAGCTATTTTAATTCGCTTAATTACACTAATACTTGGATGCATATTAATTACAGAGGGTAAATAATAATTAACACATTCTATTAGTATATACACCAATTTTATTGGGGTATATTCAATTGGTTAATTATTCAGTCAGTTTTTATATTAAATTCAGTTAGTTTTAATATTACTTTGAGTTAATTTTAGTATTACATTCAGCTAGTTTTAATATCTCTTCCAGTTAGCTTTATTATTACATTCATTTATTTTTAATACTATCAGTTTGTTTTAGCATTACGTTCAGTTAGTTTTAATATTACTTCCAGTTAGCTTTATTATTACATTCATTTGCTTTTAATACTATCAGTTAGTTTTAGCATTACGTTCAGTTAGTTCTAGTTCACATTCAGTTATTTTTAGTATTATCAATTAGTTTTATTATTACATTCAGCTAGTTTTAGTATTACGTTCATTTAGTTTTAGTATTACATTCAGTTATTTTAGTATTATGTTCAGTTAATTTCAGTATTACGTTTAGTTAGTTTTAGTATTACTTTTAGTTAATTTTAGTATTACATGCAGTTTGGTTTAGTATTACATGCAATTGGTTTTAATATTACATGAAGTTAGTTTTAGTATTAGAGTCAGTTAGTTTTATGTAATGTGATATTATTATCAGTAAGGGCAAATTACTTTAGGAAAACACAAAATAAAAACCCTTCTCGATTACTGGCTGTGCTTAGCCATTACACCATTGAGTGACACAATTTCATTGTTCAAATAAGAAAAAAAAGCTTAAGAAGTAGTTGAGCGATATAATGATGTGGCGGTACTCCGATATTATATAATGTTGTGTGTAATGTTGTGTGATATTATATAATGTGTTATGTAATCAGAGATAAGTTATCCAAAAACATTTTCCTTTTCTATTGTAACTTTTCAAGAAAAAAAAACGAATAAAGAAACAGTACACATTGCAAATATTTTTAAAAATAAAATTGCATATATGTCAGACATATAATAAGGCACCCAGAACTTCTTCATATAATGAGGCGTATCAAACAAATAATAATGCATATGAACATTTTCAATTAGTGGTGCATGGGAATATATACATATATGGGAATATATTATATATAAAATATATAATGGTCCAGTAGGGAAACAAATGAGATGTGCAGAAATGACACCAATAAGTTGGAAATGGAGCATATAATTGCTATTGCCTGATGACAAGATGCGTGGCACATGAAAAAAAAGTTTTTAACATTTAGGTATTTGCGTGTGCATTGAACGTCAAATAAGAATCTTAAATGTAAACCATATATTATACATTTGAAACTCAATTAGTGTTCCCTATATCAAAGAAATTATTTCTAAAAACATTTATAAGCTTTATCAGAATACGTTCCATTTTGAATAATGATGATTGATTTCCCATGGAGTTGGACAATATCAAAATAAATCGCGACAAATAAATACGAATGCTAAACGTCAAACACTCTCAAAGGCTTTTGCCCAAATTAGTTAAAGCTGATTAGTAACTAATGCTTGCATAATGGAGAAAAAGCACGGTACGGTAGAACCATCAATAAGTACAGACTCTCTCACATGGGACCCTTTCCAAAGAAAACGATTACTTCATCAGCAGGCCTTCTATTCCGCCAATGACTTTTATGTCCATTAATGTATAATAAGTTCTGGAAAGCCTGTTATCGGTGGAGCAAACTGGAGAAGTAGGTGAGTATATCTATCATTAACGCTGCAGCTGTACTTAAAGGTGTACAGTATTGGATAAAAAAACACCGATTTTATTGACAATTATTTACTGATATACTTTATGCTTTCCACGCTGAATATATATACAGGGTGATCATTTAAAAACTCCCCACCTTAATAACTTTGGTTTTAAGATAGGTACAATTTTAAGAAAAAGCATGTCAATTTTTATTTTCAAGGGAAAGCCCAAAATTAGTATTTAACTTTTTTTGTTTAACCATCCGATCCCCAGGCCTCCAAAATTTTAATTTTCAAATGGAAACCCCTATCTTGTGACATATCATTTTAAAGAGCGCAAACTATACAATATTTTTGCGAAAACAAAACTGAAATTTCTTCATGCGCTTGTGAGAAATAAATAAAAGTGGAATATTTTGACCCTTTCAAATGATACTAGAGAGAGAGAGAGCACTTTGACCTCTATGAATTCAATGAACTGATTTGCGCACCGTCTGCGCAGAAAATCCGATTTCTTTTGTGTGTTGAACATGCGTAGTGATACTAGTAGGAGATAATCACAAACACTGGAATCAGTATTCCTTATTTCCATCGGATTATCCGTGCGAATTACACAAAACAGCGATTTTATTTTTAGCTCTTTCTCCTAAATGCATACAAAAAATCGTTTATTTTTCCGCAGATATATTTTATTTTTTACGTTGTTTAAAATGATATATCACATGATAGAGGTTGTCATTTGAAAATTCAAAATTGAGGTCTTTAAATCGGGGGTTTCGAACAAAAGAAGTTTTGATACTAATTTTAAACTTCCTCTGCAAATAAAAATTGACATGTTTTTGCTTAAAATCGTACCTACCTTAAAACCAAAATTATTAAGGTGGGACTCTTTTAAATGACCACCCTTTATATTTATTTATTTATAATGCTTATAGTAAGCAACGTAACAGTAATGTGTATAGTACTTTACAGCATATAAAAGTTTCATTCTACTATGCACCAAACAAGGCTTTGCATTTACGTTGTATGCATGATATATCGCATAATTGACTTTGGAAGTGAAAAAAAATCATAGAATATAAATATAATATACTAAGAGTGATGAAACAAAATCGTAATGTAAAACTAAGATCGGTGTATGGTATATTTTTCACCAGCAATCTATCCTTTGTAGATTGGCTTTCACGTAAGCCTTTTATGAGATAATTAGAAATCGCTAAAGATGGAGCGGTTCACAGCGCACGGATCAAAAAGATTGCACCCCAAGGTCAGTTTCATTCAGTGACCTTCCTTTAATCTGATATCTGGCGATGCGACAGTCAGATATCAGATCAGAGTGTGCCGAGCAAGTCTCTTTCAGTTTATGGAGAGAAATGACTGAAAATAAATCCTCTTATTTCCGAAATCTCTGAGGTATTAACTTTAATACTAGGAGACGACGAGATACATCTCAAAGATGAACTTCAAAGACGCAACTGCGCAAAAAAGAAGGCGCATTAATGAAAAGCTAATTACGCAATTACGAAGCCCACGTAATCTTCCATAATGCAAGTACTAAACTTCAATAATATTATCGAAAAGTAGCTCTTTTTTTGAGTTGCGTATATATTAAAGGAATACTGAATAATAAAAGTACATCATGGAAATTTTAGTCGGAATCCCATAAAGGTGACATGCATTTAAACATATCTTTGAACATAGTTTATGTTGTCTAAAGTTAAAGTAACTGTCATAGTAGTATTCTCTTTAGTAACCTGGGACTCCAACCGCGAAATAACTTCCATAACTATCTGTGACAATCATATAAATAATAGCACTTAACATATAGATAATGTCATATGCTATTATATTATAACTATTAATGCTCTTATAGCTATCATTTTATTCATTATTATGTTCTATTAAATATTAATTATTTTTATTTATATTTTACTATTATTAACTATTTTTTATTGTTATAATTCTCACACATTATAGTAGCCTATTTACAGCAGGCATACTAAGCATAACTTCATATATAATTTTAATCATAATACAAATTTGAGCACTTAGTCAGGTTCTAAGAATATTTTCTTAAATCAACTTAAATTCTATTCGACTTAAAGAAATAATAGAAAATTCATTGTATTTTTCTTATTTTCTTAAAAACTAAGCGCGTTGTTCCTTTAACTGATGTATATTCTTAAAAGTCTTTAACCCTAAAAATGCTTTGTGTAAATTTATAAGTATAATATCTATATGCTATCATCTGTGTGGTTTCCATAAGGAGAATTTCATTTAAACTGGACATACCAAAATCCATTGTAAGTGATGTCGTGAAAAGATAGGAGCAGAACGCTGCAATTACAGCAACGCGTTCAAGATGCTTCAGAAACTGGTGGAGTGTGGGTCTGAAGAACTCTAAGGAAACTGTTCGAATATCCTGTTTTCTTCTGCTATTTCTGTTGATGTTAACATAGAAAATTGTCATACTGGTTCAGTTAGTACTATAACTACTAGCAGAGAGTTGTCAGCCTGAGTTATTATTGTAATGTCGCTGCACACAAGACACCAGTGTTCCATGTGCCCCTCCGATTTCAAACAAAATGCCTTCAACTAGTATGCTGCCCTCCCCCCCAATATTTCTATGCCTTTTGCGCCCATGATTTCGTGAGGCGGGTTTCATGAGGCCTTTTATAATCAACAGAATGACTCTAAAATTTTTGCTGGGTGAGTGAATGAGGGAGAGGGTGAGAAGGGATGTAGTAAGTAAATGATATAGAAATATCGATAATTATTACAAATTGCCACAATGTCACTTTTAACGTAAATATGTGGATTATGAATGTGGTTTCAGGGTATGTGGTATCATGTAGCAAGAGTACGCAAAGCCAAGGGAACTTTTTTCAAGGCCTATTGACGTAGTAAAGTTGGGATGGGGGGGGGGGCAAAAATCTTGAAAGAACCTTTTAAAAGTTTTGCATATGGGAAAAGGGTATGCTTTGATCACCTCCCCCTCTATGATTTGAATTTACTTTATATGATGATACAAATAAAACTTCTCAATTTGATGTTCGGAAGTATTTTTAGGTTTGCCAGTTTGGGGCGCCATTGTTTTCATTTTGTCTACTTTAAATTTTCAGACCGGATGTTGCCACCAATGACTTATGACCACATCGAGGGCGGACACGGTGGGAAGGTTACAGGGGTCATGGCCCCCAAAATATATATTTTCAATGTAAAATGTCCAACTTGCATGATAAACGAAGTGTGTTATTCCAAGACAATGGCAAGTTTTATCCTTGACCCCCAAACTGAAAGTCTGTGTCCGCCCCTGAACGACATGGTACTGCGCGTACATTGCCTCTTTATAGCGTCTTCTGTCTTTAAAACACCAATAGTTCAGAGCTAGCGGTGGAAAATACAACACCGTAATTCGTATTTCATACAAGTGCAGGATAGATCCTAAATTTGAAAATAAACGATAACGTATAATTAAAAACAATATGACGAGTTAGCTTCAGATTTTTTGTTTGATAATAGCGATCAATTTTTTAAAATCAGTGTTTTTTACTATGTTCTAGGCAAAATTATAATGCAAATTAAAAGTCGTTTTGAAAGCATGAAATTAGAAAAAAATATTTTACAATATTAGAACCAAAAAAATAATAAACATGTCAAATGCTAAATTGCTGAGTGTTAAAATTTCATAAAAAAATTATTCATCTGTATTCTCTCCGCAGCAACAAAAATTCAATACTGTAATTTAATCACGCTTATCAAACAGGATTTATCGCCAGACATGTCTATTAGATAATTTTTTTGTTTGCTAATTACAAAATATAGTGTTCTAAAAAGTGACTTTTCGCAAATTTTCACTTTTTTAATTTTTACCCAACCCGTGTAAGCTGCATATGCCGAAAGATCATTTAGTAAATTACGAATAACCAAAGTTTACAAAAGAAATACTATTGGTCAAAGTAGAATGTGCAATATTGGCTACTGAGCCTAAACATGCCAGTAAAATGGTCTTGAAAGAAATTACCAATAACGTCGCAAATATAAAAGCGTGAACTGTAATTATTTTACATTTATTCGTTTTAAAGTTTCGTTGTATTTACATTTAGTTGTAGCACTATAATTTTATTTTTGTCAAATTGCTTGTAATAAATATTAGTATGTTCTAATATTGATTATTTTTTTTATATGAAATATATTATTTTAATCATGATTTTCATAATTTTAATATTTGTGAAGTCAGAAATCGTAAATATATGTATTGTGCGTTCGCGCAGACCTGACGCCTGATACCGTTAGCAGACGGGTTAGTCCATTGCAGTTTAGGGAAGGGCGTCTTGCCGAAACTGGTTTTTCGCGCGGGAAAAACCAGTTCCTCCAAGACGGCCTTCCCTAAACTGCAATGGACTAACCCGTCTGCTAACGGTATCACGCGCCAACTGAGCGCGAATGCACAGTACAGGTTCATGCAGTTGCGCAGCCAGTTATTTATTTATTTATTTATTTATTTTGTGTGGGGTGGGTGTGTCTGAGGCAAGTTTCTAATCTTAATAATTTAAATTTCATATTTGTTTTCTTGCAAAAAAAAAAATCTGGGGGTGTGGTTAACCCAACCTCCCTCCCGTGGCTGCGCCACTGCGTTCATGTTATTATATTACGCATATTATATCTAATTACAAGGGTTGGAGCGGGTGACAAAAAGTTAATTTTTTTCAGCAAAGTCACTAACGTCACTATTTTTATAAAAAAAAGTTATTAAAGTTACTATTTTGTTTAAAAAGTCACCAATTTCAATTTTATTTTCGTTCGTGGTAGCTGTATACGAATTTTATTGACAAACGCCAATCTTGAATTTCCGTGGCAGATAATCCGTAACGTGAGAAGAAAATAACATAATTTTTTAAATGGACACTTAATAAATAAAAAAAATGTATAGAAGTTTATTTCGGCTAAAGAAATTCAGATGACCGGGGTTCGTTATAAACGATTTTCACTGTATGAACGTATTTGCCAAAGAACATTAAACGTACGTCCACTTAAAAAATTACCTAGATGGTCATTTCGGTTAAGAGAGGTTCGGATGACCGACATTCTAAAGAATTAGGTTCATAATTTACATGGTCTATTCGTTATCTGCTGGAGGCGAAATGTCCCCGGGGCCAGATGCTGGGGACTGCATTTGTGGGTCCCGTTTATTTTACAATTTTTTTTCTAAAAGTATAATAGTTATTTCTTCAAATCATTGGAAAGCTTTTGTCCTTCGGTTCGCTTTCTAAGAATTATTGATGTCGCTATCTGTGGAGAATACTATTTATTCAAACTTATCAACGGTTCGGCTTTTGAGATCGGCGTAGGAAAATGGCGGGGTGTGGCTCGAGTCCCCATTGGTTATCAAAGTACATTATTTTCCCACATTTCATAACCTAATCTTCTTTAAAACCACTTGAGTCTCCCTCTATAATTTTTCAATTCATAAGCTACTGGACAGTGATGTGCCTAATTGGTGTTGATTTTGCTGCACTTCAATTGAACAGAAGGCATGCATATTTTTGTATCATATTAAAAACTTTTTAAAATCATTTAATCCTGGTTAGGTTTTATTGTAACCAACTATTGCAGGGCAGTAGCGCGTACAGGGGAAGGGGCGATTGCCCCCCTTCATCCGTGGTTATATCATGGAAAAAGAAGTTAAAATTACCGGACACGGCTAAAAATAGGAATAGGAAGCAAATCATCTCCCTTGGAAAGATTTCTAGATCCACGCTTGTTGCACTGCTCCCGTTTTTTAGGAAAAGTCCATATTTGTAAGGTTTTTTATCATTTGATACTTTTTCTTCATGTTGAACTGACGCTGAATCGGAAATTAGGTAGTTAATAATCAGTGATATTTACTTGCTTACAAAGGCATTTCTGGAAGCAATGAATCAAATCACAGTGCTGAATAGCAAATCTTGAAGAATATTTCTTTATTTTTTTAGATCTATTTGATGATAATTTAAAAGGAGTTAATGCAGAATACTCGTCGTTCTCCAATTTTTTTCAATGTCGCCAAATTTGACTCCAATGGTCGTCCACTGTGACAGACGGTTGTTTTGTTTTCCAGACTTTTTTGTGACACAGTAGTTTTTCTGAATCTGTACATGCTTTGTGTTTGGGGTGGGAGGGGGGACACTCCCCATACTAAAAATATGCAGATAATCCTAACATCGCAATCTCCTGAATCCTTAAACCTTACCATAGTAAAAACAAAAAAAAAATTAAAAAATCGTCTATTTGGTATCAGCTGTATTGGTCAGATGATATAATGTCAGAAGTCGTATGATATAACGTTAGAAAAAGAAAAGAAACTCCTTCCTGGGAGGTTCATGGAGACCGCCACCCACTTCGCTGGCACGTTGCCTATTCTGCAACAGCGCCATTAAAAAAAATTCGCATTGGGCCTTTGTCCTCCCCATGTTCTGGTTCCCAAATCTAGAATTTCAAAAACCCCAAAGCAGAATGTGCTAAAACGCCCGACGCACGTCGCAGAAAAAACAGCTCCACTGCAAAACAATCACCGGGTGAATTGTTTTTTTTTTTTCTTTTTGGTATTAAAATAAATTTTAAAAAAATCAGTCCGACAAATATTTTCTGCATTTCTATTAAAAAAGGAATTTACGTTTTATAGAATTTAAACATGTATATAATACATATATCTCCTGCAGAACATTTTTGATCAGCTGAAGGCTTGTTGCAGAACATTGCAAAACATTCTGCTTTGGGGTTGTATTGACTCAAAGATAGTTTTTATTTTAATTTTTGATTTAGGAAGGTCATTAAATAAGTTTTTAAAACCTTTAAGCATATTAATATTACACTAATTTCATACCAATATTATACTAATTTCATACAAATAATATACTAATTTCATACAAAATTTAATTTAATGTATAAATATTAAAAAAATAACATTTAAATTGAAGTCTAATAGAATATTTCAAACGCCTTTTTCTAAGTGACTAAAAGACTTCGCTTATTAAAGTGAAATTTTGATGATAGCAGGACGTTAATAGAAGATTACAAGTTAATTTAATACACCAAGAGAGCAAACTACTTCGGTTGGTAAGAAAATAATTTTATTTCATTATTTCATATTCAAAAATTCCTTCCCATTTCTTTTACATTTTTTTCATGCGCCATATTAGGGGAAGAATATATATATGGACTGAACTTATTCACATATCATCACAATAATTGTTATGTTACAATTTTTTTTATGTTTCAAGTTGTTAATTCGTGGTTATTAATTATTACAGAAAATTATTCCGATGCTCTAAATTAACTTTTTCATTTATTTAATTTTTGTACAAAATTTACAAGGTGCAATGAGAGTGACCATCATTTTATGTATTTAAACTAGAAAACATCAAGCAACTCTCCCTAATAGCGCAGTTGGTAAACCTACTTCTTTCCTATACGCATGGCCTGTTGGTGTGTTTTACGTCCTAAAGTTATGCCGTGGGTTATCTGAGACGGGACCGCCGAATTACGAGACACATACAAACACAACCATGGCTTACACGAGGATTCAAATTCCCGCCCAATATAAGCAACAAGTTGCCAAGCTGACGCCTTTACCAACTGCGCCACCAGACTAGTGGAAGTAATTAGAATTTTTAGCGTGTTAGTGAACCCCCTATTACTTTTGGTCTGTTTGTCTCTATGCAATAAAGGGTAAGGTAAAGGTCTTCCGTAAATGCAATAATGATGGCTATTGTTAACGTTGAAAACCTACCGAGTTACTTGAGAATTAGAGAGTTGCGAGTTAATGTTAATTGAAACCCGCTAAATTTAAATATCGACCTTAGGCAATTTTCTTTCACATGCTTGGTTTATACCCCCCCTTGTAAAAAGTTTGATTCGCACCTTAATTATTTCTGTTATTTAACAAAATTCGCTCCTTCTCTAGTGTCGCGCGTATTAGCTGCCTACAGTCAATTAAATATCCGAGTCGTCAATAACTATCTCGATTTTAAAGTATTTTCATTCTAACATACGAAGCAAATGCCGAAAAAAGCAATGGATTGATTAGTCGAACCTTTAGGATGTAAGGTCGTCAGAGGTAAGTTTTCTCCAAACAAACAATGAATATTATACTTTAATATCCCTAAAAATAGACACAACAATTTTAGTATCTCCAAGGAACTTAATGCTCATCACATTTTTTTAGATTAGATAGAAGGCATATATCTAATTTTTAAAAGTCTTTTTTTACATCTGATTCCAAAACACGTCATTGCATTACGGAAGTTCCTTAATTCATAAGAAATACCATAATTTATAGATAGAGAGAGATTCAAAAATACTACCCTTGAATCAATGTCTCATTAATGCTAGACATAATGCTATTGTTTAAAAAAACATAGATATTAATGCTAGTGTCTTATTAATAGAAATAAGATACAAGGCACCAGGGAAGAAATTTACATACAAAAGGTTTTCTCATTACTCCTGATAAAGGACTGCTGCTGACGCGTCCGAAAGCTTGGGTGATATTTTTCATTTGCTATTTTACCAGTGTTTAACCATTTGCATGTCTTATCAATTCTATAGTGTCAGCTCACTTCCCACTATCCACCACATCTGTCTTCCCACCAGCAGGGTTCTTTTATTCAGACCACAACATTTTTCTACTCACCTACCCTCTCTCGGCGTCTACAAGATGGCGTAATGGAAACCCGTTTCCTTATCGTACCGCTAACCTAGATACGATACCACTGGCATCATGGAACAGGTGCCGATTCTTTTCTACCCACCATAGTCAAGAATTCAATTCTCAGGGCAACAGACGAAGATTCTTTAGAAAATTGTAGATTCCAGCATACCACGACCTTAGCTATTCTTCCGACATAAAACTCAAAGAAACTAGAACCGACTCTTCCCTCGTCGCCTAAACTCGACCCCCAAACTTTCCGTCACTGTTGGAATGTTCCAACAATATTCGGGTTCATTTCCTTCCATAACTTATCTAATTTCTATCCCTTTATTTACATATTTCTTATAGCTCCTGTTTAATTTATTTCTTATAGCTCCTGTTTTATTTATTTGTTAACTGTTTTATTTATTTGTTAGCTGTTTCATTTATTTGTTAATTGTTTTATATATTTGTTAACAGTTTTGTATATTTGTTAACTATTTTATTTACTTGTTAACTGTTTCCTCTTATTTCCAGTATTTATACTTATTTGTTCTATAGCTAATTACCTTCCATGCATTTACATCAGAATCGTTCATATGTTTTTATCACCATGATGAAGACCTTACTTAATTTCTTAAATTTTGACACCTTTTCCAATTCACGTTTTAATCCAACTTGTACTGCTTTAAGACTTGATTTTTTAAATTTCTGTATCTATTACAAATGAAATCGTTTGAAATCGACATTATGAAAATATGTATTATATGCTTTGAAACAAAAACATAAATTTTCCAAATTGAATCCTTTGACGATAGAGAATTGCTTCGTTTTTAAAATTTCTGAAGGAATCGACACAAAACTATAAAAAAAAAAGAAAATTATAAATGTTTGAAAAAGTTTGAAGGCAGTTGCCGATGCAAAAAGTATGGAGATTTAAGGAAAATAAGGTTCTGAAACTGAATCAAGTTCCCCGGTGTCATTGAATGAAATCTTGGTTTGAGTACGATTCATGATTCGTTGGACCGTGGAAGAAAATATACTATTTCTTATGTGGGAATAACGCCATCTCAATTTCTTTGACTTTATCTCAAAGTGCATTTTATTTAATAGTTTTTCCCTCCATCACGTCAACTTTTGCCTCAGGCAATCGTGGAGAAAAAAAACCTTCAAGTTCTGGAATCCGTAAGAGAAGAAACTTTAAAGCACTGAGAAATTTGAATAAAACTTACATAGAGGTCTGGGATAATTTTTCCCTGTCGAAATCGTCATTCCTTCATGATTAAAGGACGGGTAGCTGATGTTGTTATTTCGGTAGATTTCAAAATGTATTTAATATTAGTAGCATTAAGTCAAAGCTACCAAAAGATTTGTTTTAATTTATACAAGAAAATTTTTCGTGTAAGGTGTATAAAATGGGCTGTCTGAGATAATCATGTCGCAATAAGTATTCGTTAAGTTATCAAATAGGAGACTTCGTAGCCATTTTCTAAATTACCTTCCCAAAAGATCGGTATGATATGAACGTTGTTTAAAAGTCCTTTTTATTATCGATACAAACCTTAAAATTGTAAAGTTAATGAGATTGAAAGTTTTTGATCTCGATTAGAAGAATCTTTCTAATCACATTGTACAACAAGAAAGTGACGATGGAATTGTTGGAAGTTGACTGTGCAGTTATATTTTAATATTTCTAAGGTAAATTTCCCTTTCCCTATTTTATTATTTCCCTCGAAACGGAAAGTTGGCTCCCTGTCTGTGTTATTTCACGAATCTGTACTGTTTTGGCTTGAAGCCACGCAGTACTGTGGTCCCAAATGATGGCTGCAGCACAAAGATAAGAGTTCCGAGATCCTCAGAGCTCGCATTGGCATAGCTCGTAGGCTACCCAACGATAAAACGAGTCGAGTCTCTTCCCGTCCACGATTTCCTGACTTCGCATTGACGAAAAGTTTAATTTGGTCCTCTGAAAACTTTCCTCTTCGATTCTTACCTCTGCTCAAAATTTACTCCTCCCTGTCTAGTTTAATGCGTATTGATGGGGCAAAGGCAACCACTAGGCAGTGTAATTTTAATTGCATTCATTTCTACTCTTAAATTATTTTCTTCAGTCTAATTAACATTGAGATGGTACTTTAATGCAAGGACTTTTCATCTGTGGTCCACAGCTCTTTTGGTAGTGGTGAGGTTGATTAAAATTTTGCAAATACCTATGCCCTGTATTTATACTTTTGTGTATATAGAAGACATCAAAAACGGTGACGGGAGCCATTGGTTAAAAGGATTTTAAAACTCTTACTTTAATGAGCTATAACTATAGCAATAATACAATACAAACTTTATTTAGGAGAATTAATTACAACATCTGATACATTACATTTTACATATTATAAAAGTATTAAATTGATTCACCTGGGCAGCAATGGGTAAAGACTGTAGGGTTGACAAAGCCCATGCTGCCCGAGTTGGAACATTTTATTATTTTTGAAATGAACAGATGTCAGTTTAATTTAATTTAATAAGAATTGAGAAAGGCACTCTTTAAACAATAGGAGCAAGTTCAATGATTGCACGGTTGGAGGAACTGAGTTCCATACTCTAGGGCCAAAGCAGCCAGTTCGTGCCAGCCCGAGATTAGTTATTGAAAAATCTGGGACAAAGTTAGTAGAGTTTCTCATTAGATATGTATGGCTGGGCAGATGAAGAGAGCTAAGATATGGATATGCTGAAGATTTTATAACATTGAACATAAATGTTGAGATTTTAAAAATGAGAAGTTTATCGATCAGAAGAATGCGGAAGTGTCTAGCAACATTTAAGTAATGGAAAGTAGAAGTACGGTTGGAGATAAGAAGGAGTAACTTTTTTTTGAAGTGAGGCTAAACGATGTATGTTTGATTTTGACGTGTGACCCCAAATTAGTAGGCAGTAATATAAGTTAGAGAAAATCAGAGAATAATAAAGACTGAAAAGGATTGAAATAGGTAAATAAAAGCTAATGTTTCTAATTACACGAATGTTTCTGTTTAATTTGGTACATATTCTCTGAATATGTGTGTCCCATTTTAAATTTGTCTGGAGGGTTACTCCAAGAAAATTTGTTTCTAGAGAAAAAGGGATAATATTGTTGTTTATGACTAGGCTGAGATGTATATAATAATAATTAATATTATCTAATATTATCAATATGAAATATTATTGAGTAATAACCGTCAGTTTTGCCTATACAATATTTTGTATTTAAGATTTCGGTGAATTTACTTAAATTTAAAGAGTCGTCAATATATCAAGGAAGAGCATTGTGAGTTTACACATTTTGTCAAAAATATGGAAAAGATATAAAAATTAATAAATATTATTTCAATATTAAAATAAAGGATACATAAATTGTGAAGTAAATACGAGCGATGTTGATAATTATTTAATATGTTAGAGGAAATTTTTCAAATCTCTGAAACAAACCTTGGTATTGTGAAACAAGTATATGATATTTTCTGACACAATATGTACGACAAATAGTAGTAAAGCACAGATGGTTAAACTAAAATGTTTATATCTACTTATATACATCTGCTTACAATATTTATATAATTTAAAATATTTTCAGTTGATTGAATTTCCGGAGCTAATGTTATTGCAGTAACGTCTCATCCATTTAACAATTCATCAACAGAATAGTAAATCTGCTTCAAATACATCCCGGGATATGCAAAAGTCTCCGTATTACAGCAAAATAAAACGATGAAATTAAATTCTAAGAAGGAGTAAAATTTGCATTTATATTAACCTTAAATTGAATAAATCTTTAAAAATGAAAGAAATAGAATTTATTTTATTCGAATTAGGAAGTCACACGAGGAACTGGGATCCATAAATATTTAACTGAAGATTTTACGTAACGGTTAAAAATTTCGTCATGCGAATCGGAAAACAGGATACTTTAAAAACACAAGTGAAATAGTAACTAAAAAACTTGCTTCCCCCAGAGAAAAAATCACGCCTGAAAAAGTGAAGTATTAAAAATTTAAAACATGTAAAGTGCAGAGTATGTTTGAAGAAAATCTATTAACTGTTTATGCAAATACAAACGAAAACTAATTTTAAAAATGTAAATAAATATAATTCTTTTTAGAAAGGCGCCAAGGAAATATTTATATGAAAAGCATAAGAACATTCTAGAGCTGAATTTATGCAAAATTGTTGTAACTAATTAGTTGACAACAACGTACAAAGATTGACCAGGGCTTACCATAACTAGTAAAATTTGACACTGGTCGGAATATACGAAATACAAATGAAGAAGGTAAAAGATATTTACCGTCTGCAAAAATATTCGCAACGTTTCGAGAACTACTGTTCCCTTCATCAAGCGAAAGTGTCAAGGAAGTGTAGGTGTTCGGTATTTATACCCCAACTTTGGTTTTTCCCAAAGCTATCCCGCACTCGGGTTTTCCCCCCTGTCTGAATCTGGATTAACTAATTAGTTATTATGCAAAATCTAAATTTCTAAATGAAGTCACTTAAAAAATATATTTGACGTCTCACTCTTGAATGCATGTATTTTCCTAAATGTTACTCTATCAAATTCTATTATTTGTAATACACACTCTAACTAAATTTAACGTTCATTTCATTGCTCCCAACTTTTCTAAATTTAAACATATTTGACTAAACTTAGTAAGTTATAGATTGTATAGTTCGTACTTTCCAAGAAAGGGGTAGTTATCGATAGTCAAATATGATACGATATGTCATCCCATCCTTTGCAATAAAATTAATATTCTAATGATAATATTATATAGATCGAACAAATCCAGTTTTAACAATAAAATCGAAGATTTTGACAAAGAAAATACATTATTTTCTGGAAATGATCATAGCACTTCCAAACCAAACCTGTACGGTTACGGAATTACTCACGGATAGGTTATCGGAAGGCACCTAGTGGGACCTGACCCACCATCTCTCTTGGTTTCAGTCAAGTGTTGTACCATCGAGCTACGGTTATATATATATATATATATATATCCTATATACCTAGGAAGCTGCTCCGTATTGCCATAAAAAAATTCCATTGAAGTTTGGGAAGTTAGCTGATGAGCTCTTTTCATTTTGTTTTGAGCTAAATATTTAGAATATTTTTTTAACTTAAAATATCTTGTATGTTTAAAACCATTCTCAACCTTTTCATTGGGATAAATCGAAGCAAAAGGATTACTATGGATTATTAAATCTGCCTAGCAATTCTAAGGATGCTGCGTATTATATGCATGCTATATCGGGAATCATATTGCGTTTTATTGACCGACATTTTTAACCCCAGTGAAAACAGGATTCTCCAATTTCCGGAATATCCGTTTTGCACTTCTTTTCGTTAGCACTTTCCATTTAGCTATCTTTTCTTGTTCCTTTTCGTTTCCTCTTCAAAGTTCTTAACAGTACCTATTAAGCATCGTTGATATAAATAATTTCATTGATACGATTTTTCGAGCAACGAAAGCTACTAATATTTTTTAGCATTTTGCTACAACTTTTTTGCCCATTTTAGCATTTTTGCGACAGCATGTTTTGAGCCAACTAAAACTCTGAGGCAGATATTGCCATGGATGGTAATTAGGGTACCACTCTACCTCTGAAATGAATAGGCAAACCCTAAACAATAAGGTGTAAAAATGAAGCAGTTGAGGACCGGATAAAAATAGTTTGGAAGCCTTTCTTATCCTGATATTAAACGCGGGTCATAACGACGAGCACATTATTTCATGTCTTTTTCAATCCTTTCGTAATGACACGAATTTTTCAATACACACTTTTTTTGTATTGCAGGAAAATTTTCATACCATTTCAGTTAAAAGTAGTATTAGGCCCTTTTCTTAAAATGACTTACGAAAAACATTTCAGTTTAATATTTTGAAATTGTAGAAAACATTATCCATGAATGTCATTACCATTTTGAATGCCATGGCTTTACCCAGCAAAACCATTAACAATTTTAATGCTAATTATTTTACTTTTATCACACACACACACACAGTGCCTTTTCAAGGTGTTTTGCCGCCCCCACTCTTTTACTACCATTACTCTTTCGACTAGATCTCCCTCTCTACCACAACCAACATCCAGCGGTACAACAATGTAAATCTTCTATTATACTTTTAATCATTAAACCCGTTAATTATATTTATATTTTAAACTTATATTAGTTATTTTGTAATATTAGGGTATTGTGAATAGTAAAACAATTGCTACATGTTATAATCGTTTAATTTCAACATTTTATATTTTTGAAAACTGAAATATTAAAGGAGTAATATTTCAAAACACAACGTTGTATTATCAGAGCTAGAAGGCTTAAATGTATTAGAGATAGAAAAAAAACTTGTGTGCAAAATTAAACAATGAAACATAAAAAAATTTTACATTTGTCAAAGTAAAGATTTATTAGGTAATTGTCCATATGCTTTTGAAAAGAATTCGATGTTTTAATTTTTCCTCTTTTTCATTTTTTCTCCTCATTGGCTTTTTTTTTGTTTGTTCGACTTAAAATTGACTTTTTAAGCCATTTTGCCGCCCCTAAAATTTTGCCGCTCTATGCGGCGGCCTACTCTGGACTAAAGGAAGAAACGGCCTTGTGTATTATACATACATTTCGGGATTTTTTGTATTGAAAAATGATGTTTCACAGTTCGCTTCGCCCACGTTAATTTTAACGCGGATCAACTTTTATTTTTCTAATTAAATATATATATTTAAAATTTAATTTCATTAAATTTGGGATTTCCTTTATAAATGATTATGTAAATAAGTTGAATAGTATCCTCTTCTTTGGAAGATTAAACTTTTACGCTTTAATTCAATTTCATTCTCTGTTCGTTTCTTTAAACCCAGCAATTGCTATTGTTCATTATGATTTAATTTCGATGAAAAAGTCGTCTTACTTCGATTTCACTTCGTTTTTGTTTCGCTACTTAGAGCGGTAAAAATATTCGTTCCGGAGAAATATCGTTGGAATTAAAGAAGGAAATAATTCTATTTGCATAAAATTCCAACGTGTTTTCTTGCTTTACTTTCTAACGAAATGAAATCGTAATCTGAAAATCGTTTTATCTCAGGCCATTTTCTTACATTGCGTCTTTCTTTATGCATCTATTTCCAGAGCTGAAGTCCCTGAATAGTAGTTTCTTGTGAAAGCGGGTAAAAGTTTCCCGAGAGTTAGAGGGAGGAACGAAGGCAGATAGAAAAGAGGTGATTTTTTTTTGCCGCGGAAAGATGGCATCTCGAGTGATATAAGAAGATTGCTCTAGGACATTACCTGAAATTTTTTCAAATTATTATTCCATGAAAAAATCCCATTTTACTGAGCTATATATAAAATATTTAATGTTTTCATTAGACCTATACTGATTACTATTCGTCCAAGGAAATTTTTGTAAAAATGTTTATAAATAAATTATTCATTAATAATCATCTCATAGTTCACCCAATTCAAATATTGTACCATAATAAAGTCTAACGAGAACTTTTAAACTGGCACTTGCGTAGGTGTTGTAATACCTGTATATAAAGTTTATAATCTAATCCCTAATGTCTATCGACTAGAATTAATATTATAAAATCTGGTTCGTCCAATCGGACGTTGCCGCCTCTTCCATTTTAAAACTTCTCTGCAAAGTAGATGCGCAACACTTTTACACCAATATAGAACATTCGCCGCAATCCTTATATATTCTCGGAACGGAAATGATTGACGCCTGTACCTTAATTGTGAACGCCGTTTCCCCTATCAAGGGGTTTACGGTTTCGAGATACACAAGGCCAGGAAAATCATCATTTTTCTTTATGAATTTAAAATATATTATTGCCGCATCATCCGCTAATCTGGAAAATCGTTAATTTAATTAAATTTCTGTGCTTTTTATTTGAAAACGAGTAGGCTTAAAACAAGTAAGAATTAACTATAAGTTATAATTTATAATGAACTATTAGTTATGAATAGTTATAATTTAGAAATGACTGCCATTAAATATCATATGTTCTCAAACAAACCCATGATAAACCTAAGGATTTAAGTTTAAAATAGACATTAGACTGCACATATAATCATCATTGCATTAAATAGATTACAGAATTATGGGAAAGCGCAAAAAGTGATATATAAAGCTAAATTAATTCTAATATTTTAACATAGCAAACCGAAAATTTCGATGGAAAACTGAACTTTAAGAAATTTATTTGAATAATATGCTGTCACAAAACTTCCTAAATTTAAATTCATTTAATTTAAATTTTGTATTGTAGTTTGCTATTATGTTTTATTAGACTACGAAGGGCAGGCTTGGAGTTCTATTTTGATGCGGTCAAGGAATTTTATATTATTATACTATAACCATAGATGGTCAATAAATTAAAAATTAAAAATCTACTCTTAAATAAACTAATTTATTTTTAATAGGCACTGGAAAATCGTTTTTTCATTCCATTAAAAGGTTTTAAAATTGCTTCATATTTTACATTTCGGTTCAAAATCAGAGTCTTCTTAAATGTTTTTAGGAAATAATTGGGGAAATTATAAAATGTTTAAAATATCCCAGAAGATTATTTGGTCATATAAAAATTAATAAATAAATTATAAACACACATCTCGCAATAAATCATATAATAAAATCATGAATAATTTCATTACAAATGTAATATGTCAGTTAAAATATACTTTTTTTGTATGTGGCATATTGAATTTAATACGTAGGTGTCATGTGATTAAAAATGGAGGAAACTGAAAAATAATATATTTTGTTTTCGAACATTTTTTTTATTTTTTTAGTCTTTTCAATATCAGTACAGGAACACAAATTTACTACTTAAATCATAATTGGCTGTATCGCAAAAAATAATTTAAATACGAAGGGTAAAATCAATCTATGTTGATTCTTTCTTAAGCCGTATACATGGATGATGATGTTTGTATTTTCGCAATTGTTAATGGCCTCATATAATTACAGAACTTTGCAACGGACTCCACAAAATAACACTCACTGATCTATAAGTAAAGAGAACGTTATAAGCGTTACTTACGCTTACAACATTGTCTATACTTGTAAATTCAATCTGCGTAATGCTACGTCAAATTATCTTTCATAACACCCACTGCTTTAAAACTCATTTATTTGAAATTAGATTCCCTTTTGGAACAGTGACATATGATTCTATATAAGAATCTTGACTCGCATCCCACCGACAGCAGTTCTTCGTTCAGCTAGTTTTATACATATTTAAAAAAAAGAAGGAAACAGCTTTACTGATCCTTTCGAAATTGTACATTTCTTCAAGATTACGCATCAGAAGTACATTAAAAAATACAGAAAAAATACATTACCGAATCATATTTGCCAAAACAATAGTTTTATCACCAAACAATAATGACCACGGGCGCGGTTACCGGGGGGATCCGTCCCCCCAATGTTGGCATTAGGGTTCCATATCCCCCTTCAATTTCAAACAAAATGCCTTTTAATGGTATATTGTGCCCTTCCCAATATTTTCATGCCGTCGGCGCCTATTATAATGATAATTTGCTGCACATTTTATGAATGGGAACTATTAGGTGCAATGGGTTCACATTATTATTTATTAAGACTTGGATTCATATGAAGACTTAGGAATTTCGAAACTCATTATAAATTAAAATATAAACTTCGTGCGTTATCTCTCCAAAATTAATACATGCACCTATCTTTTCGGCAATGCAATCACAATTTCTTTGTATCAAGGCAGTTGAATAAAGGCAGTCGTTTCATCTTGAAGATATCTTGTGAAAAAGTATAGAAATCTAGGGAAAATAAATGCTGTTTTCTAAAAATAGTATGCGGAGTTATTTCTGCAGAAAATCGACAGAAAATGAACAAGGACTTCAATGTATTCTCTAACAAGTGAATTGGAATTGACAGTGGAGACAGATATGAATAATATATTTCTTATTATTTTTTTCTTTATGGAGTTTTTCAAAAAGTTTGAAATGTGTCCTTGGTAAAAAAAAAATAAGCTTTAAAAAATTCAAGATTGCTTTTTTTTTTCGTTTTCTCGTCAAAAATGATCCCTTATTTGCAAACGATGACTTAATGATTGTCTACTTATTGTTCCCTTTATGTTTTTCTCCACAAAGTGCATGAGATTTGTCGCATCATCGAAAAGAGACGACCATTCTTCTTCCATTTTTCACCAGCACAAAAACTAACAATTTTATTTTTTGGCGTATATATTTCTGTTCGCATATTGATTTTTCGTTCGCTAATAATCTTCGCACTCTCCTTAAAGCTTTTTAAAATGCATGTAATATTACTTGTCATTTACCAATCCTCAAATATTTTTCGCATAATAAAAAAGGGAACAGTTCGGCAACGCCAAATATATTTGTTTCCAAGGAGAGGAAAGCGTAATATTTTATAAACACCAGAACGTCATGAAATGTCATTAACCCTTAACTGCTGAACGATTGAGGTGTGGACAGGTTTGGCCTTGCTAAATCCATTCCGTACTTACGAATCCCTCTGTGTTGCACGCTTTTTCATCTATTCGTAACTTACGAAAATTTGTTGTTAAAATTATAGATTTCTTAATTTATGTTATCTCTTATTAATTAATAATTTTCTACTACTAATAGAGAATTTACAATTAATTGTTGTTAATTAATTAACTCATAATTGATAATCAATAAACTGGCACTTGACAAAGAATAATCAACCAATTCATAATTAATTTTCTATTGATTAAAATATATATTCAAAAATGAATTGCTAATTATTATTTATTCCTAATTATTATTAATTAATTAATTTGTTGATAACTCAGAAAAAATTACACACTGTTTTCGATATTCACTTGGCGATAAAAACAATAAGGGAACAAAATATCCAGGAAACGTCTGTACTCCCCGTTCATAACAGGAAATTGCCGTTGGTAAAAGTGAAGTCGGATTTAGGGCACTCGTCCGTCGTTATGTGAGTTTCGCATCGTTCAATAAATATTCGTCCACAACAGTTAAACCGTTAAATATAAATTTTATGTTAAAAGTAGTTGAAATAATATTCCGACATTAATATCATGCATTGTTGAAATGCATATTACTTTAAAATGGAACTATAGAGTTACCTTCCTTGTTTTAAAACACTTTTTCGATAAGAATGAATATATTTAAATTTAAAAAATGACTACTAAAATAATTCAAATAAATTAAAGTTTCTTTCGACGTTTGACTTAGAATTGCCGACACGTAAACGTCGTCTATGGAAATATTAACATAATACACACTAATATATATAATATAATATAATATAATATACAGCAAATATATATATATAATATTATATAATATATGAAATATTAATATAATATACAGCGACTCAAAGGAACCTTCGTGTGTCAGTCCACAATTTGTTTACACCAGGCTTCAAATTGACTAATTTTCATGCAAAAAATTTACTTCTACATGTTTAGTAATCCATAGTGAATCATAAGGTAAAATTAGAAACAAAATCGTTAGAAAAATACAGCATTTATTTTAATACAAAAAAAAAAAAGCATTTAGTGAACGTATTTGTGAGTTCTCTCCTAGCAAGCATGGAGCTTAAGTTGATTTGAATTCGTTCACACCTGAGTCAGATTTATTGACATCACACGTTACGGATACAAATAAGAAATTATTTAACAGCTTCCTTAAAAAGTTGAAAAAATGCTAGGTCAAATATTTAAAAAATTTTAAGTTTGTTTTTCATTTATAATTTATTGTAAAAGGCAAAATTTGTCGAAAACAAGAACGGAATCATCTGAACCTTAAAAAAATGATGAATGCAATCAGAAAATAACAGGAAAATGTAATTATTCTATAGGACTAATAACGAAAAATTAAAAAATCAATACAAATAACCGGAGAAGAAGTAAGGGAAAATCGCCCAGGGACGCCGAAAAATTCTCTGAATCCACAAAATGCAGAATACTGAGATCTATTCTTTCTGGTGAATTTGAGAATGCTATATAGATCCAGCATAGGCTTCAGCCAATGAATAATTTGACAGTTAGTGCTGAAATTATACGGCGAACCCTATGAAAGGAAGAATTACATGGAAGAGGGGAAAGTTCAAAAACATTATCTGATAGCCCGCCACATGTCTTTAAGTCTAAAACTTTGGCAAAATGTACATAAATTATTTGTATTATATACTGTGTTATATATTGAAAGTATGGAAAAATTACTAAAAATAGCCCCAATCATACAGAAAAGCTCGTGGCTATCGAATCAGGAGTTTGAAGTAATGGAGTGCCCACCGCAATCTCCAAACTCCACCCCCTATCGATCATTTATGGAGAACATTAAAACAATCAATGACTGACTTTAGCACTGAGAAACCCGATTTAGGCTACTTCTGGGCCAGTACCCACGAAAAGTAGAGCTGTATTACCCATGAGCAATGCTTGAACTTAGTTAAAAGTATGCCTAAAAGAATTGAAGCAGTTATCTAGGCAAAAAGAGGATATACAAAATACTAATCATTTTTTCATTGAACTCACAAATTCATTCACAAGATCTTTTTTCCTTTGTATTAAAATAAATAAAGTATTTTTCAAATGATTTTGTTTTTAATTATGTGTTACGATTTTCCATGGATTATTGAACAAGTAGTATGCAGAAGTTTTTGTTTTTTTTTTGCATTAAAAGTCTTTAATTTGAGGCCTGGTGTAAACAATGGTGGACTGATTTGAGCTATCCTGTGAGTCACTGTATATCGTCAGCTGGTAGTAGAAAATGGATCTTCATTCGCAGCTACAGTAGAATCTCATATAACGAACTTCCGTACAGCGAAATACTCCATATAGCGAAGTTTTGATAAATCTCCATTTTCATTACATATGAAAGTGTTTCTATATAGCGAAATAAATTTCTATATAACTAAATAAATTTCTCTATAACGAAATAAATTTCTATACAACGAAATAAATTTCTATATAACGAAATAAATTTCTATATAATGAAATAAATTTCTATATAACGAAATAAATTTCTATATAACGGAATAAATTTCTATATAACGAAATTTTTAACGACCAAAACAGAAAATTGAGTAGTCACGTCAGCTACGTCGGGTTCCCTAATACCACGTGAGACTGCAATATGGTTTTAAGGTAATTGGCAAACAAACAGAATAAGGCATGTCTAAGGGACTTTAAACTTCCTAATAAAGAGTTTTCCTAAGCACACATATCTGTGTCTGGTTGCCCCATACAGTGCGAAACTGCTAGGTTAGGAACCACTTGTCCTTGAGTACACTATATTGTTTGAATATCGCGCTTTATTGCTCGGTTGATTACCAGAAATCCAGACGTTGCAAATTTCCCACAGGGGTGTAACACTTTTATGATGAATCGACATCACCATTTGTTGTGCAGTAGGATATTAAGAGGTTTTTTTTTACAAAAGCATGAACATGTATGAAAGAAGCATTAAATATGTTTTCATTTTAAGGTAAGAATTGTTCAACTAATTTTTTATACGCTTGTATATTTCACACTTAACAACATCCATTTTTAAATGGTTGAACGCTGTTTATGAGAAACTGTCGTTAACGGAAAAATAGGATGTTAATTGTGATGTCATGTTGCCTTACCCTGGTTCATGAACAATATAGCTAGAACAACTCTATTCTGGCTATTTTGGTTCATGAATACATCGTTTCCACCTAGCGAATTTTCAATATAACGAATTTTTTTACAGAACCGTAAATTTCGTTATATGGAGGTTCTACTGTATTTCTAAAAATTGATTTTCCTAACGGCTATAGTCTGCTTTCAATTCAGTCTTGATAAGAACTCCTTATATATTTAACAGCGTTTCAAAGCGATAATGAAGACTTCATTTTAATGAATTCTTGGACAATCGGTTTAAGAGTTCTTTATTTAAAACTATGTTTAAAAAGAGACAAAACCATAGCATTAATCCTTCTCTTCTTCGTAAAACCTTAAGCTAATCTGAACAAAACCAATTCTTCCCCGTGGAAACATAATTCTGATCCATAAAAAATTTTCTAACTAGGAAATTGCAGCGATTTTTTTTCCTGACAGATTTCAAGAGAGCATGTTAGTAAAGATTAAAGAGTAGGTAAACAAACAATAAATCTTACGTATACATTCCGTTAAATTAAATTCCTTTCACAATTTTGAAGATACTACTTTATTTATAGTCGTCATTACGTCTTTTCAAATACACTGTGTTATAATGTTCGTCATTTTGCGTCCTATTTGTCGTTTAGATTTTGAAACACTATACTTTTTATCAGTACTTTTGCAAAATTTATTATTACAACAAAAACAAAATTTCAAGCATGAATGATTGAGTATATGCAAATATGTTTCTGTACATATACGTTACACGTACACAAAAAATATATGTATATATATACGTCCTTTGATATTCACTATATAAATACAAAGTACCCGCATTTTCATTTTCAGAACAGTCGTATATCTGTTAATATATAATAACGCGAAGTTGAGGAAAATTTTTAAAGTATGGGGAACATAAATTAATATATACCGACCCAAATTTTCTATTACCGAATGATAAAAATAAAGATCTTTATGGGGATATAAAGAAGATATTTGAGGCTTCTAATTCACAGAGACAGATCATTTGGAATTCTTGGAAAGCCTTAAGAAACCTTTGTATCCCAATTAAGTTTCGTTAATGAGTTTACTGATTGCTTTGACGTAATGAACAAAATTGTTCTTTTTGAAGTATAAACCTTGCTCAAACAGGTTTATAAAGCTCGAGAGGAGTCACGTTATCCAAAAACTATTACGTTATAAACGAATTAATGAAAAATATTTTACGCTCCTATAATTCATGATATATCCACTTTTTCATTCCAATTGAATTACAAATACATGTATAATTGACTAATTGATTAAAATTTTATGGCGCAAGGACAGCCTAGGTCATGCCGCACAAAACACGTAGATGAAAATGAAGTACTAAACAACTCATAAACATGTGCATTTAGTGTTGTTCACATATACTCAGCACAACAGTAAGGCGTTGATATGATGAAACCTTGGAAGGACTTTGTCACTGAATGATCAAAATAATCAATAGACATCAGACATTATTCATATTAATTGATAATTCCTATCAATCAATCTGAGAATCAAATGAACCTATTTTCAGATTTCTTTAAAAAAAAAGGTCATATTTTATTTTTTTACTTTTTTTCAATCCGTGAATATTTTTGCCCTGGAGTTTCCTTCTTGAAACTTCCTTTGAAAAATGTTTTATTAACATTAAATCAATGACTATTTAGTCTATACTATAGACTAAACAATAGTCTATATTATAGACTAAACAATAGTCTATACTATAGACTAAACAATAGTCTATACTATAGACTAAACAATAGTCTATGCTATAGACTAAACAATAGTCTATACTATAGAATAAACAATCGTTGGTTGGATGGATTATAGACTATTTTCTATATCTTCTTCATTTTTAAACCCGCTATGGCCGTGTTTCTCAAAATGTGGTCCGCGGGGCTTATCAAGTGATCCACAGAATCATCATCAAATTTCAGAAGAAAAAAGTAGAAACTGCCGGCATAGCTAGAATTTAGGTTCAGGTGAGATTTAAGGAATTTCTCATAAATATTACTTGTTATAAACCTTACCTTTCGGCGATTCGTGAAAGATTTGAATCCTCTGAATACACCCATGCTGTCTACATTGCTTATTATTATTTAATTAAATTAAAGATGTCATTTTCATTGTAAATTTGACAAAATAAGATCGTAACTGACACTCTTTATCAAATAGCATTAGTCTAAAAATTATTTTGTTTCAGGTGGGTTTGGCAACCAACCCATATTTTAAGAACATGGTCGGAGATTTTAGAGATTTTCTGCCAAAAGTTCATGCTTTTTTAAAGTAAAAAACTAAAAATGTTTAAAAATTACCACAAAATCGGTTAAACTTAAAATGCATGTAATATTGCTTGTCATTTACCAATCCTCAAATAATTTTTGTGTCATAAAAAGCGAACAGTTTGACAATGCCAAATATATTTGTTTCCAAAGGGAGGAAGGCGTAATATTTTATAAACATCAGAATGTTATGAAATGTCATTAATCCTTAACTGCTGAACGATTGAGGTGGGGACAGGTTTGGCGTTGCTAAATCCTTAAATTAAAATAATAATTAATAATTATGAATGCTTGAAATATAATTAAGCAATGCTGTTCACCCATCTCTTCTGCCGGTGCTCTTATATACATAGCCCGCCAATATTACTAATAAATCACATAAATCGAGGGTTATTTTGTTTACGTCTTTCCTTGCAAAAGGGGGTGGGGGTGGGGTTCAATATAACGATGGATAAGTAGGGCTTGATATTATTAACCATAGTTAGCAACCCTGATTTCAGGAAATATATTTTAATGTCGGGAAAATTCACCCCCAGTGGTCCGCGAAAAATAAAGAAATATTTAAAGTGGTCCATGAGCGATCAAGGTTTGAGAAACACTGCTCCATGGTTTTTTTTTTGCTGTCTGTCTATTATTAATAAAAAAAGAGAGAAGGATATGGTTTATTACTGTTGTTAAAACAAAAACAGTTATCTTTAAACTTTTTTGGCTTTATGTGGCTTTATGATGAGAGTGCAAGGTTTTCCATCGATCATCGTATATCGAATTGGAGGCACGGAAAATATATGAGAACCTCAGTTTGTCGAATATTTTTAAAAACCGACCTGCCTCTAGACTCTAGAAGTTTTGGGATCAAGGTCGGGCGATTTCGATGTTCACTTCTATCGATCGAGAGAGGTCTAATTTGGTGACGGTAATTATAAATTGGTATTATTTATACTGTTGTAATTATAACCAGTATAAACTAATGGCATTTTTTTCAATCTTCCATACCCGATTTATTAGCCCTGACCGCGACTTATAGCCAGGACATAAAGCTAAATACCATTCATATAAAATATATGCAAGTAATGTATAAGGTCCGCATCATAATGGCAGTAGCAGTTCTAGACAAAAAAAAGTCGGGTCGCAAATTCCTGCTGATGTGTAGGGGCGCTGTTTATGGCACCTGGTTATATTTGAGAGGCCATGGCCCCCGGCCTTGTCTCAACACCACCGCTGCATATAAGGTATATAAAATATCACTTATATTTGTTAAAAACAATTGTACGCTTTACAGGGCGATGAGTAGAATTTGAGATGCATTTTATTTAGATCAGTGTTCTTCAAAATTTGTTTAAAAGGAAGAAATTTTATTTTTTCTTAGGTCATAATATCCGATATTTCACTGCTGGAGATATTGCCACTAAAAAACAAACTGCAAACAGTTCTAAATTGGACAATGACAGCATTGAGAACTTGCTCGTCGGCTCAACACCAGCTTGCACAATGTCATTGGAATGTAGATGTGAAAATTCTGATATTTAAATACGTAGAATGACACGTGGAGGGACAGAGACCAATAGAAGAAATTCATTGCATGATGGAAGATACCCTCATTGGCCTAATATATACCTCAAAGATACCTCAAAGAAGATACCTCAAAGAAGATACCTCAAAAATACCTCAAAGAAGACACCTCAAAGGCCCTGTAAACTGAACTGGAATATAATGTAAGTAATTGTTGGGATCTTTTTCTCTTTTCTGCAATTGTTTTTCTTTTCTATCCTATTTTAACGATAAACCTGTTTCACAGAGAACCCCGATATAGTGAGCAAACATATTGATCCTATTATGCTCGTTATAAGCGGATTGTGTTTTCTGAGTAAATCCTTCGCGTAACTAATTACCATAAATTATCTCTTTTACCCGTGAATTAAAATGGATCAACTATAGCGGAAAGAACATTAAAATTTTTTAGAAATAGATTTAAATGACAGCTGCAATTTCTGGTATTTGAAACTCAACACCTTGGTGCAAAATTTCCTTCGGGATTTACCTTAGATATATGAAATTCAATTCTCGGGTGCAATTTTGCAATATGGCGAATCCCCTTGTGAGAGAATTCTTTAAAAGTTTCTTAGAAAAATCGTGTATGACGCAGTTCGTTTTATTAAAGTAGAAAGGGATCTTAAAATCCATGTTCACTTATATTCCACTGGGTGCCTTTGTCTTCTGACCGTTTCAATAGATTCTGAAAGCTCCAGAACTCTCCACATTTAAACCTTGATTTATGGTAACACTTGACTTGAATTAGGATAAGTTGAAAAGTAACGGTTTCTAAAAGAAGAAGAAGAGATTACGTTGCCGGCGAACGAGTCCGCAAAATTGCGTATCAATTAGAATGAAAGATCGCAACATAAAGTAGCTCCAGCCAATTAGAAATTCTCGATTTGAGGGGAAGCGACCTCTCGTATAGGAACTCCACCATTTTAATGCATCCATGTCGAAGAGCGGTTTTGATTTCCATTTTAGTTATCGCCACGTTGAATAATGATTTTCAATTTTTAATTAGAGGTGTCAAATCAAATTTACAATCTCTGTTCATATTGTGACAAAGCTATGTTCAAAATCTAAGGATAATTTATTTGATGGTGGCAAAAACTTGGAAACACAAATACAGTCGAACTTTCATATAACGTAATGGGCGGTACAATGAAAAAATTTCGTTATATAGAAAATTTGATACATGGAAACGATGTATTCATGAACCAGGGCAATGAAATATGATACCACAATTAAAATCCCATTTTTCAGTAAACGACTGTTTCTCATAAATAACATTCAACCATTTAAAAATAGATGTTTTTAAGTATGCTTGCTGTATTTCCCGCGATATTAGGGAACCTGACGTCGCCGAAGTTACCACTCGATTTTCTGTTTTAGTCATTAAAAATTTCGTTATATAGAAATTTATTTCGTTATATAGATATTTATTTCGTTATATAGAAATTTATTTCGTTATATAGAAATTTATTTCGTTATATAGAAATTTATTTCGTTATATAGAAATCTATTTCATTATATAGAAATTTATTTCGTTATATACAACTTTATTTCGTTATATGGAGATACTTTCATATTTAAAGACCATGGGGTATATACGTAAAGACCAAAACTTTGCTATATAGAGACCTTCGTTATACGGAAGTTCGTTATATAGAGGTTGTACTGTATTTATCGCATTAATATTTTAAAATGCCGGACTTAAAAGCTTTCAATAAATTGTACATAAATTAATATAGTTTGGAAGCTGTTTGTGAATAACTAAAAATTAAAAATAAAGCTTTTAAAATATCTCGGCAGAAATGGAAATTGAATCTTTATACGTCATTATCTATTGATGATGATCGGATACAATATTTAAACATATTTGAGGTGTAAGGCAAAGTCATGAATATAGGCTCAGAGTTAAAGGATCATTTGGTAACTTTGAATCTTCTTACTATTCTCATTCATATTTCATTTATATCATTATAAATGGAATATTAAAATGATTGATTCTACATTGAAATATATTGGGCGTACAAAAGGCTAAACACTGATAAAATAACAAATCACTCAAGCTTTCGGACGCATCAGCAGCAGTCCTTCATCAGGAATAATTATTTTTAAAACATATTTGAATAAAAGTAAGTTTTTGTTTCATTGTTAGCTTTACAGCACAGGCACAGGAAAGTTATGTTTGGCCGAGACGTTGAGCTTACCGGGGAATTCGAACATTATTTTTTTATTCTGCATTCCACGGTGCATCGGAAACCAAATTCCTATTTTCCATATACTGTGAACCCCTTTTAACGGACAACCCTCAGATACGGTCACCCCGCTATGCGGTCAGATAAAAATTCCCCGGCAGAAACTGATTTACAATGCGGAAGGAGCCAAACTACAGATTATGGTGGACCGACGTACGTTCAACGATACCATTTGGTGTCTAAGCTAGATTATTGGTACAACAGACGAATGTTCAACCAGTACGCCACCAAGTAGGGCTGTGGTTCTACATTTCTCGAGGAACACGAACCTCCTAGGAACCCAAGTCCCGGACTACAGTGAACAGGTCATCACTAAGCATTCTTTTTATCTTAGCAACAGTGGCAATCAAATCCGAATCAAAGCGTTACCCCTGCGCCAAAACTAGGGCCCAAACGGACGTACCAACATTTTGGAGAGTGGGGGCGAGAGATCTTTTACGCTCATAAACTCATGACACCATCTGTTGCCATGAATCACCAACAGTTATTATAAAATGTTAATTAGTTAAGTTAACTGTTAATTAGACGTTAATTAGTTAATTAAAATAAAATTTTAATTAGTTAATTAAAATAAAATTTTAATTAGTTAAAACAAAATTTTAATTTAATTAAGTAACAAAATTTTAATTAGTTAGGAATAAAATTTTTAATTAGTTAAAACAAAAATTTTAATTAATTAGAATAAAATTTTAATTAATTAGAATAAAATTTAATGAATCAGAATAAAAATTTTAATGGATTAGAATAAAATTTTAATTAATTAGAATAAAATTTTAATTAGTTAGAATAAAATTTTAATTAGTTAACATAAAATTTAATTAGACGTTAATTAGTTAGTTAAAATAAAATGAATCACACAACAACAAACATTTGAACAATTTACACTTCTACTGATTTTGCATAGCACCACGCTTTAAGATGGATAGTTACAAAAAGAAAAATGCTACTTTTTTTTTAACAATTGATAGGCCAGGGGGCACTGCCAAAGCAGTATTATTGACGGTATAGTAGCGACATCTATTGACAAGAAATGAAATTAGAATCCAAAGTTGTTTCAGCTTTGCTACATTAGTAGCAATGTTTAATGTTACTTTTGAAGTTAAAATTTTAATAGTATTAGACCCACATGTCCAGCGATTCTTCGATTCGTCCAACCAGCCTCTTTCAATCCGATAGCACGACCTCTTTCAAACTCTGACATATGCTCGTAATGAGCACGAATCTTTCGGCGAGGCATTGTTACAGTCGACGTAAGATATCCGCAGTCAAAATGCAACAGAAATTTTGACCACATATTGAGAATCGCTCCTTATATACACCTGCTGAATGCGCAGTTCCGATGCGCTGGAGTTCCCGCTATTCATTCATTGGACACCAAATTTTAATCATTTGCATGTTCGGTCAAAATGTCTTTGCATACGAAATTTCATTACAATCGGACAACTCTTTCTTGGTGCGTCGATTTTTTTTTTTTTTTAGAGTATAAATGCAGCTGGTTTGTTGTAAATTATTTACAAGACACGCCGATTTCTAACCAACTGAAAAAACTGACAGGCCAAAATAAATAAAAAAGCATGGAATTTTATATAAGCTGAAAAAGATGCGTTTTTTGGAATAAGTTTTAAAGAGGTAATTCCAAACCGAAACTGGAATATATATGTGTTACACATTTTCAGTACTAGATATTGGATTAATCCTGTGATTAAAGAGAAAAACGCGCTAAATTATTTACTTTATGAAGATTTATAGGCAATAAAAAGTTAACCACATAAGGAAGTAATAACTAAATATAGAGTGCTCTATCTTATTTATTCCAGCGCAGAGTATCACATTTAACTAGTCGAGATCAAATTTTTACACCACTATATTTTTCATACTCTTTGATTATACATTTGGTTACTATTCTGTGACTATTGATTACTATATTTATATACCTACTGAAAATAAAATTACTTTTTTCCTATTTATTGATACTATAATTATAACGTGAACCGAGGCAAACGAAATCAAGGAAACAATGATTTATGAAATTTATTACCTAACCGTTGGAGAGAGCCTCGTAACAAACTATTGTTTTCTTCTTTCCTCAATTTCTAATCTAATCGTGTCAATATCCTCTAAAACTTAAAAATTGTAACATTAGAACAATATCGAAACAGATGTATCAACAATAGTTGCATATAGGTTGAATTTTTTCCTCTTTTTGATTCTGTCTTTATATGTAAATGATAGTAGCCTCGCAAAGCAGTTGATCTTATCTCATGGGATTCATT
The DNA here is from genome assembly GCA_006491805.2 of Dysdera silvatica. Classification (NCBI taxonomy): domain Eukaryota; kingdom Metazoa; phylum Arthropoda; class Arachnida; order Araneae; family Dysderidae; genus Dysdera; species Dysdera silvatica. The sequence continues at coordinate 42,472,589 of QLNU02015359.1, read as the reverse complement.
GAGAAATTTAAACTTCACATTTAAGAGGAACGTTAAGAGGAGAGATTCCTCTGAAAATGGAAGTCTCAACTCGAAGTATCCTGGGGTCCTTAAAACACAAACAAATTACAAGATACTTTGGATTCAGCTTTGCCCTTAGCAACGGAAATTAGAATATCCTGAGTAATTTTCAGCACACCTTCTACCTTAGCCTTGGATGGGTTAATGTTTCCTAGGCTGGGTTTTTCATTAAAAACAGAACTGCTTTGCCTTATTTGCTTATTGCTATTAGCGGCGATAAGAAAATAGTTGAAATAATTTATGACATCGAGATACATGGAGACATGTATCGTGCTCAACGACACACGGAGACACGTATCGTTTGTTTATGCCATGGATGCACAAAAAGACAGCAAAATACATATTGCACTGGGACCTGCAGTTTACCGCAGATTCCGAATCTCTTCCGACGGGAAAGCAAATCTTGAACTGCGGTGTAACGGAATAACGATGCGGAATAACGGAAGGTGCTTTATACCTGCATAACCACTCTGCGTAGGGTTAATCCTACACACAGTGGTTAACACAGTGGTAACGCGCGGCAAACGAATGAGTCACTATTACACCACCATACCGTAGTGCAGCGTTTCCCAACCAGGGTTCTGTGGAATATTGTTAAAGGTTCCGCAAGAAATAGGGAAATAACACGTACGTGATAAAAGGGAAACCAATTTTTTTCCTGATTTGGTATTGTACCCGGGTAATTTCGGTGGGGGAAGCGGGTATGACTGTAACAAGAGTCTAGCTCTAGTCGATGATAATTGAAAAGCTGCTTCTGGCTGTTCGGCTATGCTCGGTTAGACCCTTCAGACGGCATCAACAGTTGTATGAATTTCTTTGTTACTTGCGTTATTACTGCTATGATTTACTTATTGCGTTTGTTACTAGTATTTGTAAGGTTTGTTCTTACTTTCAGGAAGAAATTTAAGAAAACTTCCTCTACTAAGAATTACTTAAGACAAGCAGAGGCATAGATGTATTTAATATTTTATCTACACACACACACACATATATATATATATCTGGAAAAAAAAAGATCTTTCTTGGGAGAATTGTATTGGCATTTGTACGGATGGCCCTGCTTCCATGATTGACTCCATAAAAGGCTTTGTTACTCTTGTAAAGGAAAATAATGCCAATGTTGTTTTCACACACATTTTTATTCATAGAGAAGTGTTGATGTCAAAATTTCTTGGTAGTGAACTATAAAACGTATTTGATGATGTCATAGAAATGGTAAACTTCATTAAACGAAAGCCACTTCCCTCCAGAATTTTTAAAAAGCTCTGTGAAAACATGGATAAAAGTCATAAAAATTTGTTTTTATACACTGAAATCCGGTGGTTAAGTAGAGGCAAAGTTTTTAATAGGGTTTTTGAGCTAAAGGAAGAAATTCATGCACATTTTCAACAAAATGACTAACAAGATTTTACTAAATACTTTGAGAATCAAATGTGGGTGCAGATGCTAGCTTATTTAGCAGATATTTTTTTACCAATTGAATCAATTGAATGGGTTACTGCAAAGCGGCGGAGAAAATATCCTACCTTCAAATGAGAAGACACTTGGATTTAAAAGATAATTAAACTTATGGAAAGACCATGTTGTAAAAGTGAATCTCGATATGTTTGAATTACTGGCGGGACTGAAAAGTGAAGATGGATAGCAACAAATTTCAAGTATTATTGTACCCCACCTAGAGGAGCTGTCGAAGAAAACTGATTATTATTTTCCATCCTTGTCAGCCGAACTATACGATTGGGTGAGGAATCCATTCTTACGCACTTCCGTTCATCCTCAGAACCTAACTTTAAACGAAGAAGAAGAACTTTGTGACTTACAATTGGATGATTTATTGAAAATAATATTTAATGACATGGTTTCGGACAAATTCTGGATTTCCGTTGAAAGTGAGTATCCAGCAATTCATAGGAAAGCAATTAATATATTGCTGCAGTTTTTAACATCATACATGTGTGAACAAGCTTTTCTTGTTTAATAAGTATTAAGATTAATGACAGAAATCGTCTCCTTTCTGTGGAAGATAAAATCCGCGAATATATATATCGAAAATCGGACCCTGAATTCAACATTTATGTTCCAAAAAACAGGCGCAGATTTCGCATTAATATTTGTTGAAAATTGTTATATTAAAAAATGTGTTATTTATCTATACCTAATTATGTTTAGAATTTTACCAATTGCATGTAATTGGTTTTTTTTTTTTAGTTTTGAAATAAACGACTAAAATGATAGTCATTTTTTGTTTCCATTAATGATCATAAATAAAAATATTACGAAAAAATATTGTTACATGGACGCTGGGGTTCCCTAGAACTTGAACATTGTCACAAGGGTTCCATAAGAGTGGAAAAGTTGGGAAACGCTGCTGTAGTGGACATAGTTTTCCTGAGAATTCCGAACCTCTTGATGCCCAGAGAACTACCTCACCCTATTTCAATGAGTAGTCAGTTGATAAGCGTTTCGTTTTTTTTCATTGGTATCATTTGGGAGTCGAATGCGTATTAGTGAAATGTTAGGCGAACCTTTTAAGCTACTACTGAACTGCGATTTTGGCGAGACACACAGCTATAAAAGATTTAGTAAAGGCCCTGTGATGGTGCAGAGGTAACGTATTCACCTAGCTTGAAATTTTCCCGGCTTTGAGTCCCATGGATTTTTAAATAAAGAGCTTACCTTTAACCTGCACACGGTAGTCCGGGAGTTAGAGCCCTAAACCCATAAGCGTACGCAGAAGGTCCTTAGGTGGGGGGGTTGTAGGCTCAATAATGGTTACAAAGCTACAGCTTATATATTCTAATGTACAAAATTTCACTGAAATGGCGTGTTGCACCCCCTATAAAAACCCTCCTGCGTACGCCAGTGCATAAGCTTTAATAATTTCGGGTTGCTCAGTAAACCGTAAGTACCGGAACCGAATGGCTTTTACTTTAAGACGCGGAAAAACAGTCAAAGACACAGCAGGCAAATTCGGACAAAATGCATATGTAAATGTGTTAAGTAACGTTCGAAATCATTGTAGCCTTTTATTGAATCTGTGATGATTAGTTTAACCCAAAAGATCATCTACTTCTGCAATTACCTGCGTAACATCCTCAGATTCATAGGAACCTCAGGTTAAGTAATTTAACTAAACGAGTAATGAACTGGAGTTAAAATGTGCGAAAATTTCTATATTACAAATCTAGTATACTACAATCAACGGGTATAAAATAAATTGTAATTTAAAACAGGTATCATATTATATGTAGTTTATACAGATAACTGGACATTAAGGGGAATCTCGACATCAAATTTATTAGAAGGGTGGTGATGGTATTTTGGATGCTGATGGTCAGCCAACATTTCAAAATTCTGTGATGATGTATGAATATTGGAGGACATTCGTATAAAGGATTGCTTTAGAGTCAGTTATTTAAAAACGTGCTTACACCAATAACTTCCATTCCATCTTCTGATCATAACAAAGGCATTCCGGTGAAGTCAACTCAGATCCTTCAATATATGAAGTATTACCTTTTAGTGTAACTTTCGAGATAAAATCTAAGATTTTATCTGTAGGCATATATATATATATTCACTCATCTTTTTTGGGATAC
>QLNU02015359.1:42431900-42462477 GCA_006491805.2 Dysdera silvatica | reverse complement strand
ACAAACAAACCTGCCTGAAGTGACTACCTTTGGGGCCGGACAGCAATGGTCACCATAAACAGGGAATCACTATAAATGACAGACTTTTGTATAGGCATGACTAAGTCACTACCATTTCTCTTTCATAAAAAGTGGTCACCCTATCCAGGTGGTCAATTTAGGGAAGTGTTCACTTTACCAGGTTAAATTTACCAGGATCAATGGAGAAAATATTAAGCGAATGAGGTAATAGTTCTGATTCTAAACCGCTTATCATATTGTTGGTAATATTCACTGTGAGCTATTTGGAATTGTTCAGTAAGAATCTCACTTTTTTCTGTTTATCACTGCTGGCTATTTTTGAATTAATGGGCACAGCGTCAATTCGCAGAAAAATTCGTTGCTGTGACAGTTCTTCTCTCCATAATTGATTTGTCATAATTTGCAATATATTTAGGGTTCTTCTTGTTTCTTGTACTAGACAGACAAAACTCATTACCCATCCTTCTTTCGCAAACGGGCTTTGAACAGGCTGTGGCCCAGTTAAAAATTTTTTTTTGTATGTATATTTTTTCTGGAAAAATTTTTCATCGTTAGAAAGTTGTAATATTTGTTATAAGAAAAGATTCCGCCCTCAGATCTGTAATTGCAAATCTTACATTGCAACTCTGAAGTAATTTATTACAGGACGGGTGGAAAATTCCATGTTAATATTCTTAATCTTTTCGGGTGTTCGGCAATAAGATTTCTTTGAAGGAGGCCACATTCCCGTAATTGAGTGCCTTTATTCGGTAACCTGCCAGCAATCAAGATGGAATCAATTCCAAGGTTAGGAATGGTGTCATTATGCGCAGCTGTTCGTTGGTGGGTCAGAGTGTGGGATTATTTTACCATCGCTAGAAATTGATTAGTCGATTACTTTTTGGTTACGCGAGATTACTGTTTTACTGAGTGAGATGCAGTGATATAATACTTCATTTAACTTGTAGGAAATGGGTTGTATGATGAGATTGATTACAGCCCATCTCTGATATTAATTATATTACGTATTAAAGTTTCTTATGTTACTGGACTCCAAACATTACGAAAGAAAGAATCACTAGCAAAGTTGTTCATTCAGATGGTTATTGCGCCAATGCACTCACGTAACAGCTTGCGAAATAGCAATTGCAGGTACATCGATTTTACATATGGAAAAAGCAACATATGTTCTATTATATAAATATATTTCTGTATTCTTCGTTTTGTGGTTAGCTTGTGCGCAAGACAGAGATCTCGCAACTATGAGAAGAATGAATTCCACGGTGTTTTAAAATGATATGTGACATGTAGCCGATTTAGAAGTGCATGCTAAATTCTAGCGTTTTACTCATGACTAAATATTTTAACGCTTTGTGTAGGTAAGTCCTTACAACTTCTAACTTATAAATAATCAACCTTCAAATGATAGAAAAAGAAGTTCGCAAAGAAGACAAATAACAAACTTTGCTTGCAGAAAATATTTATAATTCGGCCATTGCCTGTCCAAAACCGGGTTGCGAAAGGAAGATGAAAAAATTTTATGTTACAAATTAGGTATGACGCAACGAACTGTCATTTCGCTGAATTTTGCTGGTGACAAATTAACTCGATACTGAACTTATGCACTCCTGACACATTTTAAATCAACTAATGCGAACCCTTGAGCCATAACGTTTTGGCCTTTCTAAAAAAAATGCGTATTACACGATACATTAGCGCACAGAGCATTAGCTACTTAGGATGTTTGGGAACTTTTGCAGAATCAGAAGTATACTCTTTCAGCGACAACCAGCGGTATGTGCGCCTATTGCTAGAGTAATGGATTCATTTTGTGATGAAACTTTTTAAACAGCCACTTTCAAATCTTTGCCGTTAATTATAATATGTCTTCGAGATGCGGTGCGGCTTCTAGCTGTTCTTCAGCAGAAAAATAAAGCATTTTATATCACCTTTTCCTTGTATGCTTTGTTACAGCATTGCTTACAAATGCAGTACATGTATGACATACCTCTACAGCATTTATGCCAAGTTTGGATTCATAAAGAAAATAAGATCGAATAACGTTATATTTAAAAGGCCTTCTGAGCGCGTTTCAATTCACAGAAAGCCAGATAAAATGTAAGGAAACGTTACTGAAGAAAAGAGTTTCAAACTTTCTGAGGCCGCATACATGATAACGCGCTTGCCCAGCATGCCATTAATCCAAATTTGACTCCCGACGGTGCCAAACAGGAGCGTTTATAAGCTAACTGGTCACTATCGTCAGGAAGTTGATTCTCTAAACCTTAAGTGGTTCGGATTCTTCGGAATGCTGTAGGTCCCGGCGCAGCAGGATCGTTGCTGCCCTTGCTTCGTACAACACGAACATACTTTCCGATAAAATTAAACACGTGAATAGTGCAAATGCACTTGCTGATAAAATCAGCAGCCGCATCGTTTTCAACTGAAAAGCGAAAGAACTGTTTTAGTTATCTGATAGATATATGAAACCTTTCGTTTTACGAATGAGGCATTAAAGTTAAACTTAACTAGTTATCTGAGTTAAAGGGAGGGAGAGAGATGAGATTTTTTTTAAATAATATTTCAAATAAAATTCGAACCATCGACTTAGATATTGGCGAAGTGGGGTTAAAGTTACGTAATTTCATCCGTTTAGTTTAACCTCGCCCCGTCATCTATAATCTTCTCATGCTAGTACCGTCCTGTTCTGATTGATTTTTTTCGACTTTCCCTCCAGTACTTTTAAAACAACAATACGCAAAATACCATATGAATTCAAGAATGAGAACTTAATTGATACAACACTACTTAGCTAGCCTGATGGTCGTTGTCTCGGATTTATCCTGAAACTTATTCAGTTTTTCTCTCAGCAGTTAAATTAAATGAACACAAAACAATTAGTGTGTTATGAACTTCGTTGATGTGAGAATAAAATAATAACCATATCGAAAGATTGCTATATGCATATTTCCCGAGATGTTCAAGGTATCAAAAACATAACAAAATATCATTTTAGTAAGGAAATATTTTATGAAATGAACTTACAAGCGATTTACAATAGATTTACAAATACTACGAAATTATAAGCATTTTGGTAATAATTAATATGTGGCAATTATAGAAAGCAGAAAATCTATTATTTGGGGTTTATAGAGTTGCAAATTTATATATTCATATCTGTATATATAAAATTGTATAATAATGGGAGATTATACCTACCAACACTTGGCCCCAAAACATTAGCCAGAATTTAATTTCGGGGGTTTCAAAATTTTTTACGGCATATATGGATACAATCACAGCATGCAAGGATATATCAAAGTCCTATTAAAAATTTAATTTCGGTAGGGAAGATAGGTCCCTAAGTCCCCCTTTGGATACGGACAGGCCCCACCAACTCCATTCATGTAACTTTTCATATAATACAGATTCACAAAAATTATATTTTAGGCTTTTTTTTGGAAATTGCATATTAATAGTTAAAGAGATTTAAAAGATTCGATATTTTCAATTTTCTAATGAAGTGGACAGAAAGGACTACTTCGAGCTTTCAATTTTATGAGAGCTGAAGTAAACGGTTTCGTCGTAGTAAAGTAAATTAGAAAATAACATTTTATGATTTGTAGCAATGAATTATTTCAGTCCAAATGTCGCAATACATCGATCCACATTACCTGAAAACTTCTTTAGTCATGAACAGACGTAACTGCAGAAGGGAATGTGTGTAATTGAAGGATTAAATTGGGATTAGATGATTAGGTATCTTGTTAATTTAGTTCATGCTCTTCACACTCATTTAAAACCTTTAGAATTGCAATTAACACGATTTGAGCCAACGAAAGAAGACCGTCCTGAATTTAAACCAATTACGTTGCTGTAATTAAAATTGCTACGTTGCAGCAGAAGCTAATTCAGTATTTAACAACACTAAAATCAACAGTCCATTAAGAAAGTATAATTGAACAAGACATTAGCAAAAGATAAATGAACATAAACGTAGACAAGCCAACGAGATGCGTGAGGTGTAAAGCAATGCTTGAAACTGACCCTACAAATTCTATTTGTTTTCGGAAAACGAATGTTAATCCTTTTTGAGCAAATAAAATAATTTCATAAATTGCGGAGTTTAATGCTTTACCTGTTTTCATTTATAAATCTCTGTCTGAAGATATCTCAGGAAAACTTATCTTTTAGATCAAAAATCCGGTGCAAATATTTATAACACGAATGAAATATTCCATAACTACATTTAGCATTTAACAAATTCGAGTTGAAAAGAATAACACAAACTACATAAGAAACTTCAAATAATAATAACGATAATGATAATAATAATAACAAATTAATTTGATAGGTAGGCAAAAATACAAAGAATATTAGTTGGATATGTTACGATGATTATAATCAGCTACCGGGATAAAAGCTGATGTTAAAACCAGCTTGGCGAAAAATCCAGAATTATAAGCGCTTCCCCCTCATAGAAGCGGGGGGGGAAGACTCAAAAATAATACAAAAATAAGGCAAACTCCAAAAGATATATAATTAACCAAATTTAATTACAATAAATTATATCAATTAAGAAGAAGAAAACCCTTCTGAAATTATACAAAAACAAATCGTTTTAACTCATACCATTGTATGTTTCTTGAAGCTTTGGTTTTTCTTTTACGCAGCATGAACTTTAAAAGTCATGCTACTGCGGAGCGCAGTTTTGGTGGAATCCGAAACTCTGCTACCAAAGAAACAAAACCCTGGACTGCAGTGTATAGAAACGCGGCACCCAACCTGCTATAAAATTGGCAGTCGCACTTGTTTGAATGATATAATAAACGGACTCGTTATGGCTGCTCCGCCGTGGGTCAGTGGCGAACTGGGCCGCCGGTACCTGGGGCCGATGCTACCTTATACGGATAATCAGAATTTTTTTTTTAGTAGCCTATAGGCCAATGGCTTTGCGCCCTTCGAAAATGCAATGTATTCGCCTTTGAGAGTACCCAGTCCGCCCCTGAGTGGACAGATATTTCCCAGGAATCCAAACCTCTTGCAGCCCCGGAAAATAACATCCGAACTACATATTCGAGGTAACGTCTTAGATCATGCTTGATTTTGGGGAACAATTTTGAGTATTATATACTACTTACATACACATAAAAATACTTTTTCCTTTTCAGACACCGTTCAAATTCGCTGCATGAATGCATATAGTGGTCATTTGAAAGCCATAAATGTAATAAAATCTGTATCTTTTAAGAGAAATTGGAGCCTCACCATCATGAAAATTACTTAAAGAAAATACACATATATATATGAGAAAATGAAAGAAAATATCGAAATTGACACTTCCTGTCTCCCTTATCTTGACATAAAAATAATTGGAAAATTTTTATTTGAAGAGGAAAAATGGCATTCCGCATTTCTAGAATGAGACAGAATTCGGACTGAAGTTCCTTCTTTTTTTGTGTCATTGGTAGTTCCTTGATATTTTATTATGTGCTTTGCGTTATAAGTTCTGACATGCTGGAATTTGATTAGAAATTTTATTATTATTATTGAATGCAAATAAAAAATTGGGAAGAGATAAACCCCCCTCACACCTCCTTTTTGCCATTCCCCTGTCAATTTTATTAGCAAAGTTAAGGATTGTGCTACGCATTTCCCCGCATTTTGTGACGTGCCGGATATAATTCTGAGAGCATCATGTTTTTGAAATTAACCAGCTAGTCCTATTCTACTTGCCAGCTAAGGTGAAATAGGAGCGTTTCTCCGTTTTCTGCTACCAAGTAATAAATACATATTTAAATTAAGGTGTCCGAGACCTAAACACCGTTAAGAACTGCAAAACTAACTAGAATTTTGCAGCCATTCTAAAAAAATCCGGAATTTTCTTCCATGAGTATATCCCCAATTTTACGTGGCATACCGCCCAATGTTCTTTTTAGAACTTATATTTGATACACGACATATCATCACGAAACACCCTTCTTTCATAAGCAAAGCAGCTGCGATAGAATCGTAACATTTTAAAATGTTTTCCCTTTAGATTTTAGCTTTGTATCCAAAAGAAATATTTCGATTTGTTTATATTTCTGCTGCGTAAGAGCAGAGAAGATCATGGTGTGCTGGAATCTACAGTTTTCCGGGGAATCCCACCTTCTGCGCCAAAAGGAACCAAACCAATTACCACAGGACGACAAGCGTTCTACGATACCATCTAGAGCTAAACCTGGGTTAATAGTATGATATACAAATGCGTTACCATTGCGTCATCATAAACTGTGGATTTATATTGGCCGAGGAATCTGGAACTCTTAAGGCTAACTCACACTGCGAGACAAGGTCTCGTGATTTTCCCTAGGCGGTTCCAGACCATCTGTGGACATTGTCTGCAGACAATGTCTTGAAACAATATAAAGACTTCGTCTCGCAGCCACACATGTATGCATGTCCCGAGTCAGCATTGGAGCATTCTTCTTCATGGCCCTCAGAGACGTAGTGTTATGTGGAATTGCTGCTTGCGCTGTTTTTATTTTTGGAAATCCAAACAGAAAACGAAAACTTTGGTGGGCACAAGAGTTTTTTTCAGAGAGACACGAATCCGGCCATAACCTCTTTACTACATTCAGATTAGAAGATGGCATGGATTTCCGAAATTTTGCAACGGTTGGCCCAGAGTGACTTCGAAGAATTGCTCCAGATGATTGCGGAGGCAGAGGATCAACAAGCAGACCACTAATTTCCGAGAAACCATCACAGTTCCAAAAGGTTTGCAGCCACGTTGTGTTTTCTAAGGAGTGGGGACTCATTTACCAAACTCACGCACACCACCTTGAATACGCATTTTTTCTTTCTTTATTAACTGAACATCTTCAAATCATTTTATCGCGAAGGATATTTCTGCGATGCCATCACGCGTTTCTCATGAATGGCACCGTAGCTCGAAGGAGGTTATAACTCATTCTCAATAACCTTCCTCCCTACGTCACGGACCTGTTAATCCATTGATTATAAACGATACGTTAACTACGCATTTTACACTTCGCTGACCTTCACGCAGCAGCATTTCCGCAACGTGATTCAACTTAATCGTAATTTTCAGTCACATTGAAACCTTGCATATAATTATATCTACGACATTATATTCTTTCATTCCATCAAAAATGAACGGGGAACTCCTACTTAGAAAGCATTAAGCATTATTTTACAGACTATTTGAATGTCTGTGACGTAAAAGTAGCAGAGGATAAACTGCGCAAATTTGCTTTACAAGATAGAAAATCTTTTTTACTGACTAAAATTTTCAGACGCTATGTCTTCCCTTATTTTTTTTAATCTATTCCTTTTGTGTATTTGTTCATTGCTTGAATTTGCGGCAAGGCAGTGACCAAGTGATTGTACGTTTGGCGACTATGGGAATTGTCGGGGTTCGATTCTCGGATTTGTCTGGTTTTTTTTTTTGCTGATCTGAAATTCAGAACTCGGTTCCCCAAGCTAAAGAGATCCGGATTCCTCGAAAACGGTAGGTCCTAGAGCAGTATGATCTTAAATATTCTCACGCCACAAAGCAAAAAGGAACAAACGAGCGTTGTTGAAATTCATTATTAATGAATAGCAATAATGACAGTGTATTTTAACGAAGGTGAGCATTCCCAACTTCAGCCACACTTAAAACAATAAAAAACGTAAAGATAATAATATATTCTTGCTTAAAACGTTCCTTATCCTTGCGCCATAAACTAATTATTAATTTCCTTAAACATATTTCACACGAATGTGCAATATATACAAGTACATTTTCATTATGGACTGTGCCATGTTCAGAGAGGGGGAATTCACACCTCGCTCTTTATCGTTCTTTGTTCCTCTTTTCTAAAACGTTCTTTTTGGTCCCTTTATAAAATCAAAAGCCAAAGATGTTTCTTCTCGTTTCAGTATCTCGTACAGTTTAATAAAAGCCTATTCCCAGGCCTGTAGGTAAGCGCGTCCCTATTGCCCCATCGATATATATGCAAACATTAACATTTTACTTATAAGCAGTTAGGAATTTTCTAATAGGGTCACAAGATCTAGGCATAAGTGTGCCATAGGTAAAATTCTTCCTCTCCCATCCAATTCTTCCTTTATAAAATTCAGAATACAAACTTTGGTATGTATTAATATTACATTATTTGTAATTGTACTAAATTTTAAAAAAAAAAAAGGCCATCAGAGGAGGATCGAATTTACTTGGGTTCATTGTGATATAACGTCTAAATTCTCTCTCGTTCCAGACAATTATATTCTTGAGTCCTTGTTTTCCCTGTGTCTCATATGCCCCTTCATCCTAGCTACAGGCCTGCTTGTTCCCCAAACAGAGTGGCGATTTCACCACCGCGTAAATTAGCTGAGGTATCGAAATGCACCATCCTTCTTCAGAGCTAAAGTAAGTTCGCGTAACAGTAACGCGCTTGGTCATCTTACGATTATTCCTAGTTGGATACAAGCCGGTACCCAACGTTTGCTAGGTTTTTCCAAGATATACGCACTCCGACGTTTGATTCCTTAAACAAAAGGGATTCAGATTCCTCGGAAAACTGTAGGTCCTAGCATAGTATGACCTTGGTTATCCTTGCGCCATAAGACACAACCAAGCTCTATGATGCCGTAGCAGTAACGCGTTTATCTCCCATGCCGTTAACTCGGGTTCGAATCCAAGGGTGCCCTAGACCACGTGCCCTTTTCCCTGCCCACCGTAGTCTGGAGTTCGGATTCCTAAGAAATCTGTAGGTTCCATCACAGTATGATCTTATCTACTCTTGCGCCGTAAACCGTAATTGGATAAAATGCGAAAACGTCGAGCATTTGTTGTAAGCTTCACATGTTGTCTTGAAAGGCATCATTGGAAAAGACAACGGTAGATCATGATATCTGAAGAATTTGGATATCATGATCTACCGTTGTCCTCTCCAATGGTAGATCATGATAGATCATGATAGCTGAAGAATTTACTACACCATTGCCCCAATATCACCTGAACATCGTTATTTTTTAAGCCCTACAATAACGTATATGTAACGTGTTCGTCCATCGTTCAGCTAACTCAGGTTTGATTTCAATGGTATTGTAGAACGTACTTTTTTCAGGATTGTAACGGTTCTTCACGCCAACTTCTATATGTCAATATGTCTATGTGTCATTCAACGAACTGTATGTCACAACGCATGGTCTTGAATTTGGACTCGGCATTGCGTACATTATTCACTTTGTCATTTAAAATTTCAATTTTGCCTTGCCAAAGGAAAAGATTTGCCATAAAAAGAAAGCAGAACGCATATCAATTGAAAAACCGGAGCCTTGCAGAAGGTGTGGCAAACGAATGAGTTATCTCAGGTTAAATTCAAAGAGGCACCAAATATGGCTGCGCGCCATTATTTTATGCGTGTGTTTGTGTGTATGAATTAAAAGTATAATTAATAACTTAAAACTGCAATTCCCATAAACTAATACTTTTATGTTTCCATATTAAAAATCTATACTTTTGTTATAAAAACTTCTTGGCACGATCTTGGTAAAATCAATATAGAAATCAACGCTAACGTCAAGTTGTTGTCGTAAGCTAGTATTATATTCTGAAATTAAGCCCAAGAATATTACTGAAAGTTTGTTTAAAGTGTAGTTTAAAGTTATGGCAATATGTCTATGGAAAAAACGAGCAAAATTGTGTCACTGGTAGAAAGGCGAAAGAAGAAGGAAAGGAAAGAAAAGGAAATAGAAAGACTTTTAACATTCTTATTTTCAACTTCATTTTCTCCTTCACTTAATTTTTCTCTCTATTTTCTTCGTTTCCCTTTTTCGTTGGCATTCCGATCAGTGAAAAAATTTTACTCGTTATGGTAAATGTTAGTTAATTGCTGCAATCTTTTGTATGTGTTTGGTTCTAAATCGTTTAATTTGACAATTGTGAAACTAGCCTATTGGTAAGACTTTTTTGTAATTGTTATTCATTGCAAGGACATGTAATTTTAGAAAGCCAATAAGCGTGTTCACGTTTTTATAGTGTTTGCGTAAACGGCTTGGGAGTTGTTTTTTTGCGACGCAAGGCGGTTGAGCTTACCTATGTCAACAATGTAATGTTTCTATAAGGGAATCTAACTTAAATAAACGAGTTTTATACAAGTTTTTTTTCTATACAGTCCACGTAGATATCCCTTCTATAAGTTTCGTGTACGACCTCTTACAGTATGTCTAAGAAAGACTTATGTCTCTCAGAAATCTACACCTTTGTTTTGAGGCTTTAGGCTTCAAACTGCCCAGACTATTGAGAAACACGACGCTGATGCACAGTTTTCAGAAGAACTGAACTTCTTATTGTCTAGGAGGCCGAGCCTCGAATTACAGTAAACGAAGTCAATCAGTAAGCAAGCAAGTAAATAAGTAAGTAAATAAGTAAGCAAAGAAGTAAGCAAAGAAGTAAGCAAGTAAACAAGTAAACGAATTAAGCAAGTTAAGTAAATAGGCAAATAAGTAAGCAAGTAAACAAGTAAGCACGCAAGTAAATAAGCAAGACAATAAGTAAGCAAATAAGTAAGAAAGTTTGTTTGTTCGTTCGTTCTTCGCACCTTCGGGAATCTAACCCAGATTACCAGTATAAAAGCTAAACGCGTTATCACTATGCCAACGCAGGATCAGGTCAGGTCAGGTCAGATACTACTGCGTCGAAGTGGAATAAAGTCAGGGAATATCCATTCTCTTATGTCTATGACCGTACAATTTGTCAGATGTCTTTATTTTTAAAAGCAGTTTTAAATAAGTGTTGCTTTAAGAAACTTTTATTGTTGAGGAGAGATTTAATGAATATTTACATAATCAGTGCTTTTGTTTTCACAATATATTTGCATTTCACAAAAGCTTACTGCGTTTATCGAATTTGCTATAAAAATATTTTCCAAGCCCTGCTCATTATTTCCTCTCTAAAACATAATTAAACTTTGCAGATGGTTTTGAAACCTAATAATTTGTATCAAAATTTCATTAAAATTCCGTGGAATTCACATTTTTTTCCCGTAAGCTTCTTTCCCGTGCCCTCCCTATGAGCTTGGCTTCCATTTTAATAAATGTCAAGAGGCTTTCAAGAAAAAATCTTTGAGGAAAATTAATAGAATTTCTCTCCACAAGCACTTGCAATGGACAGACATCAAAACATGTCAAAACTGCGTTCGACGAAGCATTCTTTATACGTTTAACATTCAAAATAAAATAAGGACTTTCAAAAGAATGCTCAGTCACTAGATTTACGATGCACATCAACATTATATTAGATATTCCAAAAAATAAGGGGCAGCTCCAGAAAATATTTTGGAGGTACAAAGCATTTGAAAAATTCTTGTGCGGGTGCAGAGCTTCAAAACCCATGCACATCCATACCCAGAGATCTATATTATTTTTACGCCCTCTGTGCCTGTTCCTGGATCAGTCCTTGCGGTATATGATTTTACCTTAATATATTTCCTGTGATATAAGGTTCCTCTACTAAGAAACGAAGACATGGATAATATATAAAATTATTACAGGGGAAAATTATATACGATACGTACGCGTAATATAATATGTGCCTGTTATATACGTAATATAATATATAAAAATTGGCGTTTTGGTAATATATTTCCTGTGATATAAGGTTCCTCGATATACTAAATTATATACGTAATATAATATATAAAACATAATAACGCTTAAAATATTCACTGTTCGTAATATTTTGTAAAGACTAAATGTTTGTTATTTCAAGGGCTTGCAAAATGTGAAAATATGTTAAAAGCTCAACACATGAATAACCTAGAGAAAGAAAAAATGAAAGTTTAAAGAAAGAATAAAGAAAAGCGAAAACGGGATGAAAGCAACGAATGTAAAAGAATTAACGAAGCAATGACAATTAAATGGCCAAATTCATGCAAAAGTTAAATTCACAATAATGAAATTTTTTTTGACGTTTCGATAAATGCTGATTTCTTCACCCCTTCAGGTTTCTTTATAAGTAAGACAATGGTTCCTCCTTCTATGTATTTGTATGCTTAGTTGTTCTTTACATGCATTTATATTCTTATTTCTTTAGGGACGAGAAATTGAAGTATTTTTTTTCTCTTTCTCTTTATACAGGACCGTAGCTAGATGCTTGTTGGGGGCTCTGCAGGTTACAGGGTAGGGGCTCAGAATGATATAGGCGGCTTAAAGTTCTTTAATATTTTGATGTATTTTATTAATATATTTAATAACATAAATATCTAAGTAGGCTATTATATTTAACATCAATGAATAAATTTCTTAACTTAAATTTTGCATTAAAAACTTACAGAGGTAAACTAAAATTTTTAATTTCCCTTATCACTATTATAGAGTACATGAAGACTCAAACCTCTGCAAAATACATGATGTATTCATCATGTATTCAGCATGTAAAATACATGATGGATACAAGATCTAACGTAGAAAACTATTTTGAATATATTTTTAACGTCAAAGAACAATTTCCACTGTCATGTACACTTTTATGCAAAACAAAAAATTCAAAGTAAAATGCTAAGATAATTTATTTTGATAAACTACTTTCCAGGGCTAGCTGACCACGTTTCCAGGGGAACTTAGCCCCTCACTAGCCCCAAGCTGGCTAGACCCTGCCTTTACATGCTATTTTTATAGCAACTGAAAAATCATATAATAATGGTAACAAGTATATAATTTCGTTACTGGGTTAGCAGAACTAATTTGGATTAGATATCTTGTAAAAAAAGCCATTAGCTGAAACAGAAATTTGATAAGGTCGAGTTTTAGGTTGGTTGGTTGTATTTTTATGGCGCAAGGACAACGAGGGTAATTGTGCTGGAAACGGGGTTAGTCATACGGTTTAAAATGAATATAAATTAAAACAAGAATGGAAATGGTTATTAAAGTACAATAAACAAAATTTTAAAAAATAAAAGTAGATGAGAAGGAAGAAGCCAATATTAGATAAAAAGTTAAAAATTAGTTCATGATTAAAATCTTCATCTCTATTCATTATGTTTAATAGACATAATGAATTGAGATGAAGATTTTATCATGAACTAATTTTTAATCATGTGAAATTAAATGCAACACATCTAATGCCTGGGCAAGCGTGAGGCTGATATTCAAGGTATTAAGAAAAAGCCGTATTCTATAGAAATGAATCGAAGCTTGAATTTGGAAGCAAACGTTTACGACGTAAACCCCAAGGAAATTGTTGGTAGCCATGGGAGTCTTGAAGAACTTGATACTGACAAGAGAACTCCTTATTTTTAAAGCTATTCAAATAACTACTCAGATTTGCCAATTACTTAGTACCTTATTGTGGAAAAATTGTGTTTCTTACAAGGGAAGATTTTGGCAGCGAACAAAGGTCAAAAGGGAATTTATTAGTTTTTCAGACATTAACAATTATTATACAGAGTAATTAAAAATACAGTAGAACATGCCCAAAGTGACTATCTTTGGGCCAGCACTGCAATAGCGACCATAGACAAGTGGTCAATGGTCACGACAGATTTTGGAATGGGCATAATTAAGTCCCTACCAGTTCTCTCTTATAAAAAGTGGTCGTTTCACTCAGGTAATCAAATTATCAAGGTGGTCACCTTGCCAGGTTCCACCATATGTGTTACTGAAATTAACTTTTTAACAGTTAGTCGTTAAAAACAGGTTATGGATTTCCGGGCAGCATGGTCATTACTTCCCTTGCCCCGTAAAACCTAAACAAACAAAATAAACAAGACCCCCCCCACCCCGAGGCTTACTGAGAGATCAAGATTACGACTAGTCTACCTTTCTACTTCTTCTTCTTTTTGAGCCTCAATACGAAACTTATTCGTAAAATTCGTCGTCAATTGCCAAGTACTTCCAATCAATCAATCAATTTTATTTAAAACTCGAGGATAGGAAAGAAAAAAATACAAAAAACTGGAAAGTTTTAAATATATAAAGTAAAGTTGAGGTTGATATATATGCAAGGAAAAAAAGCCAATAGAGTTGGCTTGACAGGTTCCAAGCACCCGACAAAAAAATAAAGCATGATAATTATGCATACCCTGAGAAAGGTAATAATATTTTAACATTATATGCAAATCAAAGAGCTGCATAGATGAACTGATAGACCCATCTCAAAGTAATCAGTTTCGTGTATTTTCCCCTTGAATGTAAATGCGTCAACGACAAAACGACAAAATTATAACGCGAATTACCGAAACAACATATATGTTCATAATTTCATTTTTGGTTTTGCATAGTACGAGACTTTTGGAGCATGAATCACAAACATATTGGGTAGAGTAGACGTCCTGAGCTCATGCCATAATTAGTATTTTACGTAGTATATTATTATTAATATACTGCCTCTAAGAATAATATACTATTGCAATCCCTTTTCCTTTCAGAACTCCTAGCTAATTATTGTGTACGGGACCGAAAAGGATCTGTTTCTGAAAGTTTCGGAATTTACGCTGATACGACTATTTATGTAAATATATTGAAGGAATTTAAAAGAATATTTTTTGTAGTTAGGGAAGTTGGACTCTGATTCGCTTTGCTTTAAAAAAAAGTATGAAACGTGATTCAAAGTATGTATTCAGCAAAATTATAAAAACTAATATCACGTTATATTTTATAAGTAAGAATATAATGGAACAGACTGTTTCAAGTACTAGACTAAAGGCAATGGATTTAAAATGATATGAAGTATAAGAATTTATGAAATAACGAACATGTGGATTTTTCTAAATCGGAGCTTACGGAAAACGTTTTCCCGAATTTTTAAAAAAATCCATACTAATAGTTAAGGCAATTTAAAAGTTCAAATTCTTGATCCAATAAAATAAGGCAAGACACGAACCGAACTTCCAATTATTTGTACTTCGGCTGTGGTCCTCTTTGTGAAGTCGATTAGAAATTGAAATTTAATGACGTGGAGCGATCATTAGTTTCAGATTAAAGGTTCCAACCTATCGATTTACATTATTTGTAAATCGACTGTTCCTTTATCCCAGAACAGACTCATTTGGGCAGGGCTGCGAAATTACTAGATTATTGTGAGCTTTGGAGGTTTCGTACTTCGTTGATTTGATACAGACAACTAAGAATCTTTCCTTGCATCTATCTTAAAACTTAAAATTACAATTAAATAGTTTTGAGTTAAGTGATAAAGAGACTATCCTGATTTTTCGTTGTCCATAATATTTATTTGCAATTTAAACAAATCTCATTTCTTTTTCATTGAACAACAGTTTTAACATAACCCGTATTTTCATAAATGCTCTTTAAATATGTTTATATAAGGTTTTGTTTCTATTCTAACGTGTACTTTATATATATTTAATCATATTAACTATTTCGTATAAAAAATTAAATCGACACAAATATGTTCAGTTTGTTCTTCCTATAGTATCGGTCATAAATCCATATACAAAACTATCACATCCATTCAGAAAAAATAATATTTTTTTACTGAGCTATGTAATAAACATGTAACAAGGTGCCTTGATCATGTATTAGCCCGTTATAAATGGTATCTATGATTTGAAACTAAATATTTTTTGCTTTGAGTTTGCTATATAATTTTTGGGTTATTTTGCATATGGGAAAGTCATGTAATCCTGCAATAGAAAGTATTTTAATTTTAAATGATGTTAAAATCTTCCAATTTATCGATTTTCCTTTTAGACTAGCTTTATATATTCACAGAAAGATTTTTCGGTCTATTTTCTACAAAAATAAAGCTATGTTTCTTCACAATTTTCAATAATAAAAGATGAAATTTTAATACAGATTATGTAAATATATTTTTCATAGAAAACATCGTAAAAACTAGTGAAAATTTTCGAAAAGGAAAACCGTTTGGAAAGAAAAATTTCCTAGGTCTTGTCCTGTTTCGGTAGTACAGAACTGTTATAAAATGAAACCCCTACGTTTTTTGATCCCGGGACCTTTAATGTATTCTTTTACACTAGCAATTTTATAATGAATAACAACAAACGTGAGTCTTGTGAGAGGAGCTCATTCGATTTCTTTAAAAGAGAAAAAAAAGGATAGTGAATGTAATGAAAATAAGTTCTTGAATGCTTTGAAGCTTACAGTGCAGAAAGAAAATCCAACAGATGCTGAGACACCATCATTAGCACCATTTAAAATCAACTCGAATCTGGATGATATTGGGTTACTGGTATTAAAAAAGAGAAGGAAATTATTATATAGTTGTCATAATATATATATAGATCATAAATATAATTAGCGTTAGCTTTAAAAAATTTTTAATAAGTTATGAAATTTCATAAATAATAACGTAACTATATAAATTTAAAATCCTGTTAAAGAAGTCCCCTTGAAAAAAATTTCCATAAGAAGAAAATGAAATTTTTAAGAAGTTTGACGTTACACTTCGTATTCCACTGCAAAATATATTTTGGGGGCCATTTTCCTGTCATTTATTTAAAAATAAATAGACTATCAGAAATACAAAAAATACATTTTTCTAATAATGTATCGCCTTTTTTCATATTACTCCTCTCGAACGTGAAAACCTTCTTTTGAATGTATGGAAACTGACTGAAAATTGTGTTTTTCCATCGACAAATTTTGGAAAGCGGCAACTGAAGTTTCAGTACAATTGGCTAAACAACTGCGTATGATTTGTCTATTTAAAAAAAATGTGGCGATGCATTTTGCAAATATTTCGTTCATTTCTCACCATCAGGAGCTGGAAAACAAGGCCTACGTTTATGAAAACTAATGCGAGTACAATACAGAGATTGGCATCAGCGTAGAGTTTTCAAATTATTGGTGGGGGCTCAAACACATATTCTGCATATTTATACATTACAGTATATGTAAAATTGTAATTTATTTCAAATTAGGAGGGGTGGCTCGGGCCCCACGGGCCCATATAAATATTCGCCTATGGTAATTGGAGACATGCAATAGAAGATTTCAACAAACACCAACTTACTAATTATCATGCCAAATGCAAGCTTGATTCTGAAAACTTTCTTGTAACAAAGTCAGGCAAGGAAAATGACATAATAAATGATATAGATAGAAGTATAAATAGGAAAATTATTGAAAATCGACTCACGCATATTTCTCTGATAAAAACTGATGTGTCGTGATAGGCAAGGGTTAACTCTTAGGGTCATAGGGATGGTGGCACAATTGGCTCTGATTCTTCTGAAGAATGCGCAACATGAAATGAGTTTTCGCGCTCTTTTAAGAATCAACTTGACAATGGGGATGATGTCTTAGAAAATCATTTAAGTGAGTGCGGTAAAAAAACGCGACTTACTTAAGTTGGTCTTCTCAAAATGACATCATTACAGAATGCAATGTTGTAGTTTTGAAAAACATCAAAAAATTAACCCAAAATGTTTCAACATCCTGGTCGATGAAGAAACTGATGTTTCACGTACCAAACAATTATCATTATGCACTTGGTATATTGATATGGAAAATATAGTACGCGAGGACTTTCTATATTTTGTTCTGATTCCAAACATATCTGGACAGGGCATAAGTGAAACTATTTTGAAAAAGCTAAGGTTGGTTTCGCAACAGAATTATTTCGTGGTCAAGGATACGATGGTGCATCAGCCATGGGTGGTGGTTTCCATGGAGTGCAATCAGATATTAAGAACCATTTTTCAAATGCTCTGTATGTTCATTGTAGAAACCATTCCTTAAACTTAATTATATCTGACTTACGTTCTTCATCGTTTAGGGAAAGTTCAAGTATTACGTAAGCAATATTTTGGCCATTTCAATCCCCCCTCCTCCGATAAGCAAAAATTAACATTGGCTAACATAGGAAAATAAGCATAACGCAACCTCCCCCACATTTTCCAAAGGTGCTTACATAATAATTGAACTCTCCGTTATCAAAAACTCCATCGGGATGACAGGTAAGGTGAATGACTTTTCCGTACGCCTAAACGTTAAGCTTCATTAAATAAAATTCATTGAAAATTATTCAAAGAAACTTAAGCACCAACCCACAACTAGTTGGATACAATGACATGACGCAATAAACATTTTCGCTAAAAAATAAGATTCAGTTGTGAAGGCCCTTACAGAAATATCATCTGCATGGGCATATAGGGATTCTTCAAGTAATGCAAACATTTTTTACAATGCAATTAACAAGTGTGAATTCGTTATTTCCGTACATATTGCTAAAAATATATTTGCTTATAATTTGCCTTTGTCGAAATATTTACAATATGAAAAAATGATCTTTCCAAAGTCATTGGTTATATGAGACACACGAAGAGTTATATAGAGTTTAAAGGATAATTCTAAAAATGTGTGCTCTGTGATTTTTAAAGATGCTGAAAATTTTTGTGAAAATTCTGAAATTCCCATATCAGTACCAAGAACTGTAAATTATCAAGCTACACGAATTAACGTCGTTTATGACATTCCTGAGACATATTGTAGGAGAGCTGCTTTTGTACTTTTTATAGATAATTTCCTAATATAGCTTGATGAAGGATTTGTACGACATAAAAATATATTAGCTTTTTTCAAATCCTATTGCCAAGCAAAACAGCTGAAGACCAAGACTTTATAAAGAAAAACAGTGAAGCAGTGAAGACGTCATGTTCTTGATCACGTTAAGACGTTAAAACTTAAAGACGACGTTAAGATTTCAAGATGTCGTCATGTTCTTCGTCATGTTCATTGTATTTAGAAGATATTGTTCATATCGCATGCGAAAATTTGTATGGCGAGTTAAAAATATGACACAGCAAACTCGAACGACTTCAGAACCATTTAAATAATGCCTTGGAACCTTTTCATGAATATAATGAAATTATATTTCCGAGTATACGAAAACTTCTGCTGATAATGGTTACATTTCCAGTCACAACGTGTATCGCAGAGAGATCATTCTCCACCTTAAGATATTTAAAAACTCATTTAAGAAGTTAAACAGGTATGGGTAGATTAAATGGACTGTCTAAATTATGTATCCACAAGGACATTGAAATAAACCCTGAAGAGGTTTCAAATGAAATGGTTAAGAAGCTCGGATGACTTGATATTTAACTTTAAATATTGTATACTTTCATTTATAGAAGTTGTCAGTACTGTTCTTATTAAACACAAGTGATGTTAAATAAATCATTCTATTAGGCAATAAATTGAATTACAGGAAAACCTCCTTTAACGACCACCTATATCCAGCGACCACCTCCTTTAACCATTTTTTCTAGAAATTGATTTTCCTCCTCTCACATAGGCCCATTGCTAAATTTATCTCCATTCAGAGGCCACCTCTCTGAGCTACCATTTTTCATGGAACTGGCAGTAGTCGCCTTAGGGAGGTTTTACTGTATTTCTATATCTTGTCATTTGACATGCGTGATAAGATACAATGAGGTTTCATCCGTCCTCCCCAGAACGAATTCCTGGCTGCGCCACTATCTATATGAAAAGAAATATTTATCAAGCAACCAACTCATTACTTTCCTCGAGTTCACCTGAATTTCCCAAGTTTTTTAAAAAGTTAGAAATTATAACGAAGAATTAACTCTCTATCTTTTCTTCTTGGAAACATTAAATGAAGCTATTGAAACTACATGTGCCAATGATATCAGATTTCAAATTGCATTCTTCTAGAGTTCTTTTAGAGAGGGATTTCGGGATACTAGAAGAAATTATTGTTTGCCTCTTTTGTATTTCACGGTATATACATTTCCATTAAATGCGATTCCTAAAGCGTGGTTAATAAGTTTAAACTACAATGTAAGCATAATCGATATTCGGGTATTGGAAAGGGCAAATCTGAATGCTTTAGAAATTCATCAATAAGGCCTTTTGAAGGCAAACGTCTAATATAAACACAGGGGAAACGATAGTCTAGAGTAAACGGATTGACTTGAAATTGATGATAAACCTTCCTGAAGTCACGTGGCTTTGGCAGCTGTTCAGTTCTACATGTCCTCTATTCTTATGTACTGAAGAACTTACGTTAAGATCTCAGGTATGGCTCGTAAACGACCAGGGAATTTAATGGAATTTATTAGTGTAGAGAAATCTTTTAAATATATGTAGCTATTATCTACAAATTTCTGTAGGATGATCGCTCCAAGTTTCTGCCATTTTGAAGGATTCGTACATGTTCTTGCTACATCACGCTAGTCGGAGTATTTTTTGTGTCGAAACCCTTTCTTTCCTTCTGTTTATGAATAATGAACTTTTTATGTTAGAGCTATTCAAGTACTAGAAAACTTGCAAATGACAGCTTAAATTCCCATCCTTGTCATTTTTGCTGATTATTATTACTTAACGCGTGTAGTTTTTTGCATTTCTTTACTTATGTTTCTTTTTACTTATCCATTTATTATGATTATTTACTTATCCATTTATAAACACGTGTTTATACGCCAAGTGCGGTGAAGTTTACCTTCACTTTTGTAACTGGATTCGACAAAGGCAGTCATTCACTGCCGAAACGATCGTCATCCACCTAATTAAATAATTTTAACTGTGGTAGTCGTGTTTAAATAGTTTATTATAGTTTTAGTCCAGTGTTTCACGTTATTAATTAACAAATGGTATTTTATGTGAATTCTAAACTTTCTCTAAAATGAGTAATTTTATTTAAAGATGTTTTGTAATTGTAATATATCATGCCTTACTAGCTAAAGCCCTTTGCCAATCGACAAAATAGATAGCGCTGACAGCTGTCCAGAATATATTGTTCAATAATTATCAATGCCACGCTCTGCTTTGACCCCGGAGACAAACACCGTGTCAACGGATAACTTCGATGTTCCAATACGCTGAAAGCAGCCAGGAGCAGCGATATCACAGTGAATATAGTTAACAAATGCCCTCTTACTAGCAATAATAGTTGAGTTTTGTGATTAGGGACTCGGGCCATGTCGAATAATTAGCAACGCTGCAAACGCACGGAACATTTCTCTTCAAATTGGTAACCCAATCCAAATCAAACAGCGTATGGTGATGATGATGATGTTGTTGTCTGTACCTCCTTCCATGTTGTTGTGGTATAAGGCTTGTTGTGCTCCATTTCCTTGGGCGTGTTTCGACGATCAATCAAACGTAACATGTTCGCTACTAGATATTTAAAATTACATCCATCATAAAATGCGTACCTCATTTAGACATAAAAGAATAGAAGGAACAAAAAACATTTAACACTTGAACTGCTATTGGCATCTCGGCACATTGGGAGGAGTTCCATTCCCCAAATGATACTAACGTTATAGGTCAGGTCAAAATTGTCGTAGTGCGTCTTTCATGAACGAATTGATCAATATGAACATGTCACAAAAATGAACGGTATGTAGAGATCTCGATTTTTTTGAATGGTCGTTCTCGATCTGCATCCATCATTCTCGTTCTCGGTCTGCATCTATTCTCGTTCTCGATCTCTGTATAAATCCGATTCTGATTTTATACAATTTCTAAATAAAATTATTCTCAAAAGAAAAACATCTTTTAATTTCAAACCTTTTTAAATTATTAGATGCATATATATAAGCATTTTTCAGATATGCATAATTCAATTCTGTCCATATTAATGTTACATTAAATTTTAGATTGTAAAACGTGTTCAAAGGACAATGCTTAACTTGTGTACACAATGTTGCGTTCTGTTCAGTATATTTTCCTCATTTGGGGGAAACATAATATTAAGTATATTTTCCTTATTCAGTGGCAATATAAGATTAAGTTTATTTTTGTTTATTGAGTGGCAACATATTTTCTTAAGCTCGTTTTAGGAAACAGTAATGTAAAAAAGAT
Source organism: Dysdera silvatica (assembly GCA_006491805.2). NCBI lineage: Eukaryota > Metazoa > Arthropoda > Arachnida > Araneae > Dysderidae > Dysdera > Dysdera silvatica. Next base: position 42,440,673 of record QLNU02015359.1, on the reverse strand, counting down.
GCACTTTGGCTATTGTTGTTTTTCGTTCTGTTGTCTCGATGAAGTTAAGCGTTTAGAATTTGAATAAAGATGTGTTTATCGTTGAAATTACGGTTAGTTTATTAGGATTTGGATCTATGGCGCAGATACGTAAACGACACATACTATATATTAGGTGCAATGTGCATACTATATCAAGTGCACTACTATACATAATACATCAAGTGTAATGCATATACTACATCAAGCGTACTGTATATACTATAACCAATATACTTCCTGTGGTCAATACTGCATCAGTTAAGTGAATCTGAAGTAAGGAAAGATAAAAGGAGAAACGGGAAATGTGGAAGCATCTAATGCTGTGTTTAGACATCGCGTCGGTGAGGCTCAAATTTTAAAGAGAAAATCGAAGGAAAACATTTAAAACTTAAACAAAAAACGGGCACCAGATGAATTATAATTTTTAAAAAAGACAATCCTTAAATAATAGGACATACAAAGAATTTTTCTGATCATTTTCCTGAAGGATAAAATGAGTAGAATTTTTTTTCTACTATATTTATAATTTTATTATATTCTACAAAGTAATAACTGCACAAATTTCGCGAATTAAAATAATTAAAAAGAGAAATATTACATTACATTTGTAAGTATTATTATTATTGATTGACTAGTTCAAAAGAACGGTTCCTAAGTAATGTGTCTGAAATAAAAACAGTTCACAAAAATGAGCAACTTTGCTCATCCCTACTGCTAACCTCTCACTAAGTTAACTTCCTACTCCGCACTGTAGTGGTTGCTCGCCCGATATATTGCCCACAGCGAAAGAACCAACGCAAATAGAAACGAAATACGAACATAATTTATTCCTGTTAAGATATTATTATTACCCTCCGCAGGGATAACACAATTGCCAAATATGGTCAACACAAGAAAGCCTCCGGGGCGAGAATTTTGTGAGTTTTCGTGGGGGAATTTATTATACAATAATTTTTGCCACCCACGTATTAATTACAGCTCAAACTAGAGCTTGTGTAATTTTGGAGAAAAAGAGACGCTTTCCCCATCCTGGATTCGAACCAGGGTCCCTCCGTTTAGCCCGGAGTGTCTTGGACCGCTAGACGAATGAGGACAGGAAACGATGGTTAAGGTATTATTACCCTCCGCAGGGATAACACAATTGTAATAATACCTTAACACCTTTACATACGGAGAAAGAGAGCGTTGTTTCCTGTCCTCATTCGTCTAGCGGTCCAAGACACTCCGGGCTAAACGGAGGGACCCTGGTTCGAATCCAGGATGGGGAAAGCGTCTCTTTTTCTCCAAAACGAATAAAGCTCTAGTTTGAGCTATAATCTATACGTGGGTGGCAGAAATTATTGTATAATAATTTATTCCTCATAAAACCAAAATTACATTAATTTTCTGTTTAGGTGAATAATCTGTCGTTAAGACAACCATGTTTATGAATGAAGTTGATGGTACTCTCATAAACCGAATACTCTTGTTTAAATAGTTGTCTTATGCGTGACGTCATCATAAATAAAATCTGTGTTTTTGCAAGGCTATCATCTGCATATGTAATAGTGTAGACGGAGTAAAAACTGCAATCTCTCCGACAATAGTGAAAGCTGCAACGGACAAAATTAATGTTTGTTAGTGAACAAATTTTTTTATATGTCTAGAGAGAAATGTTATTACTCAAAAAGAATTATAGTCAACTAGTTTCCAAATTTAAGAAATAATATATAAGGATCCGCATGATTCAAACAAAATTTTCATACATCAAAAAATAGATCTGATCAACTCTTACGTTTAAAAATATTGCGCATACATTTCGACGCAAGTTGTCGTAGGTGCTAAGAAATTTCACGTGGCATACACTCCTATATATGTGGATTTTAAAATTCTTATTTAGCAGAAAGGGAGTCAGTAGAAAACGAAAGAAATAAAGAGAATCTGCTTATTTTTCTTTTTAATCTTAGAGACTTTTTACTGTCATATAAAATTTTTTGTATCACTAAACGTCCAGCCATTATTGTCCTAACCTTTATGCAGGAACATAGGAATGTGATCTGGAAATTTCCTATTAAAAGTTTCCCAGCCCGCACTAAAAAGTGACACATCAAAAACTATTACTTTAGCAGAAATGAAAATGTCATCATACATTATGACTTATAATAAACATAGTTACCCATAACATAATTTAAGGAACGATATTTGAAACAAATTTATTAACATATTTTCATTGCAAATCAGTGGCACACGAAAGGAGGCTCAGAGAATTGAGATCATCAAACCCAAATTGAATATCAGGACACATTATTTTCTCTAAAGCCGCACCACATATACTTTTTAAAGCCACTTGGGCGTCCAGTGTGTCTTGAATTGCTGCACTACTATTGCAAGTACAACTTATTGCTATTGTCTTAAGTAGAGGGAGGAGAAAAGGGTAACTCACCCTACTTAAAAAATATTTAGCTTCTGTAACTAAAAATAGCAAATAAATACAATACGATACAAACTTTATTCAGGCGAATCAATTACAATCTTAGGTACATTACATATTATGGAAGTATTAAATTGCTTCGCCTAGGCAGTAGTGGGTAATGACTGAAGTAAATGGCAGGTGAGAAGCATTGAGATCTGGAGCTATGTAACTCCCGAACCCCCTCCTAGACTTTCAGTCTAGCTAAAGCCAATATCTATTTTGTATAGAAAGGCGAAGGGGCCAATTACTGAAAATTAGAATTGTGCTACGTTTAATATGACACGTATGTGTGTGTCATACGAGATTAATTTGCATGCTATTATATTATTTGATGAGAAAGACGAGCATTTATTCATATTCGAAGTCCTTCGTTAGTCGAATTTGAAACTGCTAGTAAATTATAATTAAAGAGTTACTAATTCTCTCTTAAACGTGGAATTATTCTGAAAGAAACTTCTATCATTTTCCATGACTATTTCAACTGCCTGTGCCAAATTGATTAATTCATCGGCTTGTGCACAATTTTGTAATTGCTGATTGAATGCCAGCCAAGTATCGTATACAGAAATAAATGTAAATATTTTAGTCCGAAATTGACACAGCGAAGCTCCGTTTAACCACCGAGATCTCCCGGTTTGATTAAATTTACGACCTGACTGTCTAGAATCAACGAAACGTTAACATTGCTCGTGTATGTTAACCATGCATTCACTTAAACAGACGTCAACGAATCTAGTTAGTCAAAATAATATATGTACATTTGAATTAAGGGGAGGAGAAAGTGAGTAAATCACACAACTTTCTCTCTCTCTTTCTCTCTTTCTCCTCAGTAAAATATTACCAAAATGATGGCAAAAATACGAGCATGAGTATATCACTAAACTTTCATGCTTATTAGTAAAATAGCGAAATGAATAAGATCCAAAAATAATTCTAAGAATAATAATTAAAAATATAATAAAAATAAATAATTAAGCAATAGTCTGCAATTGTAGCCTGACATTGTTCAACAATGTTACATCTTGATTGCTGCTCCAAGCGAATGCAATGGCTCAGGATATTATAATAACAACACACTTCTGATTTCATATAATCCCGAAGTCATGGGCGCATGACAAAGAAGTATGCTCCATATATTATATGTATAATTATTATATTTTGAATTATAAATATATTTCCTACAGAACTCAAGGATTTACACTATTTTTGTTGTAAGTAAATTTTGACAATTATTAAAACGTTTTGCAAATAAAGGACCCAGTGTATTTTTAATAAAATGCATAAATGGTCCTTCAAACTATTTATGAAAAGAAAACGAATTGTCCATTGTTCTGTTAGCTAATACAGTAAAACTTGCCTAAGTCGACCATCGTCGATTCCGTGAAAAAGCAGTCGCTCAGAGAGGTGGTCTCCGAATGGAGGCAAACTTAGTATTTTGTCTATGGAGGGTGAGGAAATCTGTTTCCAGAAAACATGATCATTAAGGGAGTTGGTTTCTGAATAGAGGTGGTCGTTAAGAGAGGTTTACTATATATATTTACTTTACCTTAATTTTGTACTTAAAAATATCCAAGTAGTATAAATGTTAGTTTAGAACCATCAGTATTTAGCTAAAGTGTATTAACTTGTGTAATATGTAGACCTTTCTAAACATTCTTGGTACTTCACAAATCTTGGTAAAAAAAACACAATGGGCACAGTTTTCCTAAAATCTGTGCCCACTGTGTTTTTTTTCCAATATTTGTGACTAATAACTGAGCTCATTATGGTTTTTTTACTAAGATTTTTTATATATTCAGCACAGTAGGTCGTTTACTTTTATTCTTAATACTGTTGTGTGCATTTTTTATATATTTACATTTCTATCGGTATTACACGCTTGGGGAAATTAACTTTAATCCAAAGTATATAGTGAAACCTTCGTCTATAATGATATTGCTTGTAACAATAATGTTTTATAATGATAATTTGTCTATGACAATATTGCTTATAACTATATTCTGTCCATAATAGTAATTTACCACGGTCGCTAGGATATAATTGAAGATTTCCCTGTATATGAAAAATTCTATTTATTTTATCAGACATGCTGTTTGGTTTACTTAACCGTAAAAATAAATAACACATTTGTTCGACAGGTACTCATTCAAAAGAAGCATTTGTGCATCATTATTTCTATATCATCATTTGTATTTTGTTGTTCTTCCACATTTTCCAATACGTGTTTTCCTTTTCATTTTTTAAGGCGATGTCCATATACATCAGTTCATGACTTGTACTTCTGTAGGCTATATTTAGAAAATTCTGTTTTATACTCTTTAAAAATTCCAGATTCCTTATAGTAATTCACGAAATTAGTGAATTAATTAATAGATATTATTTTAAATATACAAATCCGTTCATAATCATCCATAAATTTATATTATGTTCAAATATAAATTAAGTTATTTTGTTTTAAAATATAACACATTTAAAATGATATATTTGTTATAATTAGAATTTGCAGAATTTTGGAAGATGCAAGACTTGTAGTCAGGGCCGGTGTAACACGGTAAGTGTGGCAGGGTGTCGCCAGAGGCGCTTTAAATCCGGAAAAAAAATTAAGCTCCAAAAAAATTTAAAAAAAAAGGAAAAACTTGCACCGATAAACGAAAAAGGTTGGAGGTCAGAAGTTTGCCATTCAGCATTTGCCAACACAAAATATATTCTTCTTAGCGTTTTCTTGTATTTTTAACGCCTCTCAAATAAATGATTCATATTTCTTTTGTAAATAAAATATTAATAAATACTTGATAAATTGAACACTGGTTAAAATTATGTATTTTTAATATAAATATATAGATGCACATACTGCTAACCAAACTATCCAGCCTAGCCACCATATGGAATGATGGCCTAGCTATCAAAATTGGCATTATCACGGTAAACAAAGAACGAATCCCAAACGCGGAAGGCAGTATGCCTAAGAAGTGCCCATATTTTCTGCTCCTAGATGCTTCTTGATCTGGTGCAACACTACAGTACCTTTCCGAGTTATTAGTTCGTTTTCTGACTCTAGAATTTTGTAAAGCGCATTTTTAAGAGCTAAAATTTGTTTTATTGTGCTCAATAATTAATTCTACAACGCGATAAAATAAAACTTTCTTGTCTGTGTTCGTGTTCTAATGGCAAACGTGATTTGACTCTTCTTTATTTAGAAAGACAATGGGTAAGCCTACCCTCGTGACAACTTCCAAATTGTACTCCTAGGGGCACTGAATGCGATACTCGAACCAAAAAAATGCCTGCCGTCTGTAAGCTGAGATTTGAATATAGCTATCTTGTGTTTTCTTTTTTCATTATATTACAGAAAATACCCTTTTAGCTTTTACAATAGAAAGAAAAACGAAAAAGCCCACTGGTTCTCAAAACAGAAAAAATACGGCAGCGAAAACAAAGCCCTTAAAAAGCAAGCTGGAAAATTTTATAATTGCATTAAAAATCAAAGTCCAAAAATAAAGTCTCTGGTAAAAAAATCGTGACTTCTGAGCTGGAAGAAATTCAACCTACTTCTTCTGAATGTCCCTATTATAATGAAGAATATTGCTCTGTTAAGTCTGATGCATTTTTTGTGATGAAAAAAATCGACCAAGAACATTGGAATGTCTGACTTTTAGTAAAATTGCCCGAAAAAGTCAAACAAATTCTTGTGAATGTGTTGCTTTTGATGAATCGTTCCACAATTTAAGTGCCTCTGAAACACTACTAATACCCGCTTCAGACGCAAGAACACCTGATCTTGACAATCCTTCAAAATGGCCTAAATTGACGGACAAGTTACGAATTATACTTACAGAATTAGGACCTGTTCAGAAGAAAGATATTTCGTATCATAGAGGTGATAGTGGACGCAAATTTAGTGACACGAATTATAAAAGAAAAGTGGTAAATGGCGAACTTGTGCCAAGACCATGGCTGGTATACTCAGTGTGGCCAGCGTCACGACGATTTTTAATCAATGCAACATTATTCTTGTTTACTAATTGCAAAGGAGGGTAAAGGCGATTTTTTTCACATTTCCACGAGCGATTTGACCCTGTAAACAGAATCTAAAATTCTTATGTGAGAAAAGAGCGGGACTTCACAAAGAAGAAGGCAACTCAAATCCATAAAATCATAGTAGAATACCCAAAACTTTAACATAAAAGATTAGGGCTAAAAAAAGTGCAGAAGCTAGCGTGATCTTAAAATATGAAATTATAAAGAAAGTCATGAACGAACTTTTGCAGCTGTGAAGTAAAAAGTTATTTCTAAAGATTCAATTTTTTACCATTCTAAGTTGCGAACCAAGTTGAACAACAACAAACTCGTAATTTCAGATCAACATGACACTTTATCAGGGAGCAAAAGCAATAAGTTTCAAAATAATACCTTTCTCCCAAGCCAATAGCAAAACGTCTCTCAAATGACGTCACTCGAACCAGCCCAGAATTATTGTTTTCTATATAAAATCAAACCAATGAGATTTCGAGGTTAGAGAGGGAGCCGAGAGAAGTGACACTCCCCCTTGATTGAAAAGGCCAAGCAAAAGGAGAAAGAGACGGATTATGGCGGATAAAGATTAGCAGACAATAGCCTAGAGAAATGATATCTGAGCCAGCAAAAACTATACTAAGATATAGGAAATAAGCGATACATATCTTCCATTTCGAGGAAGGTTCGGAAAACATAGACGCGGACAATGAATATGGACGACTATTGGGTGAGCATGTCTTTCCATTATTAACTTCTTTATTCTATTAATATAGATTAAAAATCAGGAATTCTAAATAAAAGGATTTTAAAGATGATAACGTTGCGATGCAAGACTAGAATATTTAGATAATTATTGTTATAATTATTATTGTATTTGGTAATAAATATAATTATTATAGATTCAAATTATTGCGTGTTTGAAAAACCATATATAAGTACATATAGAAAACAATGACATTGATTAACGAATATTGTAATAGAACTTAACTCAGGATAAGTATAATTAAGAAAGTCGAATACTTATCAACATTTTTAGTAAATATGTCAGGGAATTTTATTTGTTCGATTGAATTATTCGAATCTTTTGAAGTTAATCAATGAAGATAAACCGACAGATAATCATTCTCATATGATATATACAAACAAGAATCCACCAAATCAATTGCTTATTTTCGGGGAACCAGAATCCAATAATATATAAACTAAAATATATAATTTGGTACATGCATGTTATCCAAAGTATTAGATTTTGTGATATTTATATATTTCACAATCTATGTAATTCTTATTATAATATCTGTTAAATTGTAAATAAATATAGTCTTCATGTTGAATAATGTCTTAAGCAATTATTTTACGTTTCAATAGTCCCGCATATTGATTTTATGTAACCATACATACTTATTTCTTGATGTAGATATTTGAGGTTTTGCAAAACATAAATAAACACAACGCGTAAAACCTAAGTTTAATTGTCCTATCTGCGCAAATAGCAGACCACTAGACCAACACGACCAAACTACATATTTAATCTAAATGTTTCAGTTTTTAATATTTGTTTACCACATAATACTTTCATTATCATATAAAGAATGCCGTGACTATAAACAAATGGCCATGACAACAGACTGCCTATTTTGTTTCCGCTGCAAATTGTTCTCAGCAACAGCCTAAAGATAATCGCTCACCAGTTTTACATCAACCTGCTATAAACAATGGAACATCTATCGTAAGCACATGAAATGAGTCTTACCCATATGAAGTGTATGAAGATGTACAACGTTAAATATAATCTAGGAAATAAGATGACGCTTGATTCACATAATCAAAAGTTATATGAACTTGAAAAGAAACATTGGTCAGATGTCATTGAAAGGCTTATAGAAATAATACTTTTTTTTTCAAATTTCTTCTTTGACATTAAAGCCTCTCGCAGAAACTCGATGGGAAAGTCGCATTGATGCTTTGCAACCTCTCAGGCACCAAACTAGGGATATGTATACTGCTTTTTTATATAAAATATATGTAATGACGAAAATTACGACAAAGAAACGTCATATGACGGGCAAATTTTATGCACAAAACTGATGGATTTTCAATTTCTATGCTTTCTTATCCGGTGGCATGATTTATTGAATCTGCCCTGCGGTGGCGCAGTGTGGTAACGCGTTCTCCTAGTGCGCCGCTAATCCGGGTTCGACTCCCAGCAGTGCAAAAAGAACGCTTACTCAGAGATCTCATAAAGATCGCACTGCTCACTGTAGTCCGGGGTTTGGTTCCCTAGGC
>QLNU02015359.1:42405082-42431800 GCA_006491805.2 Dysdera silvatica | reverse complement strand
TGAAGAAATCAAACAGTTACACACCAAAGGGAAACAACATATCAAGCTCATCATGGGGGATTTCAATGCAAGAATTGGACAACAGGAACAAGGAGAGACATCGGTTGGTAAATACGGATACGGGGAAAGGAATGAACGTGGCGATCAACTCATCGAATTTGCAGAAGCTGAAAATCTTAGCATCATGAATTCATTTTTTAAGAAGAAACCGCAAAGAAAATGGACATGGAAACACCCAAATGGGGGAACTAGTGAAATTGACTATATCCTGGCAAACAAGAAATCAATTATTGAAGATTGCAGCGTACTGAACAGATTTAATACTGGAAGTGATCATCGAATGGTGAGATGTAAAATGCACTTAAATACTAAACTAGAAAGGCAGAAGCTCATTAGGAAACAAGTATGTAAGAGGGTGGATTTAAAGAAATTAAAAGAAAATACCGAGGCATTCAAGTTGGAATTAAAAAATCGCTTTTCTGCACTGGAAGGACTTATTGAAGAAGTTGACATCTCAGAAGCAAATGAAAACATTGTTAAGACAATAGTTGAAACTGCTGGGGAAATTGGTGGTGTAACCTGTAAAAAGCACAATAGCAAATTATCTGAGAAGACGAAACAGCTCATGAAAAGGCGAAGAGATATGAAGGTGGACAATCGAAATACCAGTTCCAGGATTGAGTACATAGAACTTTGTAAAACTCTGCGCAAAAGCATGAAAGAAGACATAAGAAAATTCAACTGTGAGCTAGTAAGGAAGGCCATTGAAAATAACAAGAGCCTTAGGGTTGTTAAAGGGAGTTTGTCTATTGGGAAGAAACACATCATTGCATTAAAAGGAGAGGATGGCACCGTAACAAGAAATAGGGAAGAAATACTTAGAAGAGTTGAAGAATTCTACAAAAAACTATATGAAAGTAACAGTGGATTAAACGAAGACACTGAAATAGTCGAAGGAACAGCTCCTAAAATCTTAAAAGAAGAAGTTTCATTTGCAATAAAAAGTATGAAGAAAGGAAGAGCCCCTGGTGATGATGGTATTACATTAGATATCCTAAAAGAAGCTGGAGAATATGTAGAAGACATACTTGCAAAATTCTTTACCAAATGTCTTAACAGCGGTAACATACCAAACCAATGGGATTCTGCAACAGTAATTCTTTTGCATAAAAAAGGTGATAAAGAGGATTTGAAAAATTACCGACCAATTAGCTTGTTACCTGCTATTTATAAAATCTTCACAAAAGTGCTAACACATCGCCTGCAGAAAAAATTAGATGCAGCTCAACCAAGAGAACAAGCTGGATTTCGAAGTGGATTCAGTACAGTGGACCATATTCAAGTATTAAGAGAATTAATTGAAAGAACACATGAATATGAACTTCCATTGTGTGTGGCATTTATTGACTATGAGAAGGCCTTTGACTCTATTAAAACATCAGCAGTCATCAACTCTTTAAGATCAACAGACATTGAGGATGTGTACATTGACATGGTGAAACGTGTGTATAAAAATGCAAGTGCAAAATTTCGGTTACATAAAGATACCAAAACTATCAAACTTGGCAAAGGGGTGAGGCAGGGAGATACCATTTCTCCAAAACTTTTTACTTCAGCTTTACAGATGATTTTTCAGCAGATAAATTGGAATAACAAGGGAATAAAAATAAATGGTGAATATTTAAATCATTTGCGGTTTGCTGATGACATTGTTATTTTTTCAACGAACCCATCAGAACTCCAAGACATGGTACAGGAGCTCTCAACTAGAAGTAAAGAAGTTGGACTCAAGATGAACCTACAAAAAACTAAGATCATGTTCAATAATTTCGTAGAGGAAACAAAAATACAAGTTGACAACATTGAGCTAGAAATTGCTGATTCATATATTTACCTTGGCCAGCTGATTTCAATGGATGGCAACATTATGAAAGAACTCAACAGACGTATTAAACTTGGCTGGAGTGCATTTGGAAGAAACAGTTTTATCCTGAAGGGGAAATTGCCTTTGTGTCTAAAAAGAAAGGTCTTCAACCAGTGTGTATTGCCAGTCCTCTCTTATGGATCAGAGACATGGAGTCTAACAGTTGGAGCAATACGAAAGTTACAGACAACGCAAAGGAGCATGGAGAGGTGCATGCTTGGAATAACTAGGAGAGATCGAAAAAGGAACACTTGGGTGAGAGAGCAAACTAGAGTAGAGGACATCATTGTTAAAGTAAAAGGGCTGAAATGGCGATGGGCTGGGCATATTGCAAGAAGAACTGATCAACGATGGACAACAGAAATTCTGAACTGGATTCCAAGAGACCACCGAAGACCTAGAAAACGTCCTCAAACTAGATGGGTGGATGAAATAAGAAAAGAGGTTGGGGTGACGTGGAAACGAATGGCCCAGGATAGACTTGTGTGGAAAGCATTTGGAGAGACCTTCATCCAGCAGTGGATAGATAATGGTTGAATATGATGATGATGATATATATATATAAACACTTTCATCGCAATGGGGCATCGCAAAATTCAGCTAAAACACGTACAAATTAACAAAATATGTTATATTCTCAACTGTAGATAAAAAATGAGAACATGAGATAAATGATGCAAATTTGCGCCTTCAGTAAATTTAATTTATCTAGATGTCAAGAAAAAAATTTTCATTAAAATATTTGAAACCTTTATGTCACTCAACGTTTCTTTCTGCACAAGCACTTTCGGGAATACATTATTCACGAGCCGAGGTAAATTTTTCATGATAAATTTTTAATTATATATTTTAGTATTTAAAAATATTCATTGAATTTGGAAATGCAAGAAGTCGTAGAAATTTCACTTACGTTCTTTTATTTGAAATGGAGATATCTAGGGTTTCGCGAAACCAACTTCGAAATGTCGGAACTTTTGAATTTGGAAAAGATTTTTATTACACGTGTGTATATTGTAATGTATTGTAGTTACAGGCACATTTTCTAACCAATGCATCCTCATTTATAAATTAGTGATATCAATCATGAAGAAAACAAGATTTATGTCATGCCTTTATAATTATTATAAAGAGGTACGAACCACATTATGAACATGTTACGTTCGCGTTGATGATTAAAAACAAGGATAAAAAAATTTGCTAAATAAAACATTGAATGATATCATATTTACATTGAATGATACACATTATTATATTGAATGATACACATTATTATACTGAATGATGCACATTATTATATTGAATATACACACATTATGATATTGAATATACACCCATTATGATATTCAATACACACCCATTATGATATTTAATATATACACATTATGATATTGAATATATATATTATGATGTGAATGTATATATTATGATATCGAATATATATTATGATATCGAATATATATATATTATGATATCGAATATATATATTATGACATTGAATATATATTATGATATTGAATATATATATTATGATATTGAATATATATATATTATGATATTGAATGATATCATATTTATGTAACTTATTTTCGTGAATATGTTTGATTAATAAACTTCCATTTGCCTTGTTCATAAAATCTCGATGATAATTCATGTTATTTAAGGTATTAACGTTTAATAGGTACGTAAACAACATCATGAGGAACATCTCCGAAAAATTAAAAATCCATGACGTTTTAGAACATTTATGGAACAAAAACTAAGATTTGACTTAAACAAAGGCAATACGTAGAAATTTTTTCTCTATATAGAAGCAGTTATCTACGTAATGATAAGAGGAACATACAAAATTTCGATATAAAAATATATTTGATACACAAAAGATCCGCTGTATGTATATTAGTGATAAATACTGCTGTGTGTTCAATCCACAGATTCATTTCTTTTTACAGGAATCGAGATTCCATTGCTGCCGATTAAAAGTAACCGTTGATTCTTTGCTGCGTACCATGAATTTCCTTTGCAGCCAATTAAGATTTCACTGTTTGTTTTTATAGGGAAAAGGGTTTTCGATAGCGATTCGTTTCTAGCTTTTGAAGAAAAATTCTGATTTAGTTTTTGTAATAACATTTAATCTATCCAAAGAACGCAAGGAATGTAGAGCCACTTCAGTAGTTCGGATACGTTTTGTTTTTATTTAGTGTATGGGTCTTTTCTTACTTTATATTCCGAACTGGAAGATATGTTATATTTATAACTGGCATTCTACTCTTTAAATAAGGTGTTTTAAAACTAAAAGGACAGACTTTCAGGGGTGATAAAATACGCGGAAGCAAACACCTTTCATCATAGAAGGCATGATCGCAAATGAAGAGGAGCTAGATGGCGTTTTCAGGTGCTAGAGGGTAAGGAGGCTGGATGTTGCCAGAAAACGGACATAGGTGTAACAATTTCTGATTGGCTGACGGCCCCAGTGGCCATGTTTCGTCGAAGTTGTCGTCTTGAAAATGGCGATTGCGCTGTATAGATTGGAGATGTGGTTGCTAATTTGGCTAGATTCATCGTGTTCTGACTAATCTATAAGCTAAAAATGTTTTTATATACTTTTCCCATAGGTTAAGGACATCAAAAAACGACTGTAAAAGCTTGTTTATTAGTTTTAGTATCATTTATAAGAGCTCAAAAATCTTGATCTGTTCGTACTTTAGGGTTGGTTTTCATTTTTCTTCGTATCTGTGGATCGTAAATTTGTATGAAGATATTGATCAGAATGGTTTGAAATATTTAAGTTTGCTATTTTAGTGACCATTTTATTTTTAACGTAATGGATGGGTGTGTACATTATGGTGGGAGAGTAGCGTATCTATGTGTTTTGGGGGTTTAAACCGCCAGTGAACTTTTATATTGTTCAAAATTTGCATGAAAAAGTATTAATATTTGAAACATTTGTTTTAATAATTTTGAAATTGCTTATAGTCAAAGTTTTGAAAATACACTACAAAACTCTTGGGTGGCGTTATTTTGAAAATGTAATTTAGAAACCATGTTGTTTTGTTTTTATGTACATAAACTATTTGTAAAAAGAATAATAGTTATTTTTATTAAACAACAATATAAATCAACGTTTATTGGCGTAGTGATACCAGCGCCGATGTTATGGCGTGATTAGATGGTGAAACGTTCGAAAGAAAATAAATATTTTTTTCTATATTTTTGCTAAAAAAAGGTTATTTTTATTGTTTACAAATGTTTGGCTCTGATATAATTGCACCATTAAATGATTCACTACTATAGCTTACATGTAATTGTGGTAGATTTTGGATTATTTTGATAAAAAAAATTTTTATTGTTTACTTTTGCTCTAACTTATGAATTAATTGTACACTTATGAATATTATTATGTTTATGATGGTTCATATTAAAGTTGTCCACCATACAGATGGCGGACAAGAATTCGGCCCACCGACAACTGTTTGGAATAAAAAAAAAATTCCAGAATTTCAAAATAGCAATTTTAGATTCCCCCCCACCCCAAAAAAAAAAATTAAGGAAAAATCGATAGAACAGCAGGGGTGACCATAATAATTACTGTGAAAATTTTTGGTGCCTATCATGTGGTCAATTGCTTCTTCTTTTTCTACTTACATACTTTTTTTTTCACTAAACTTGCTGAAACTTCTGGCCCGCGATATCCGTGAAAAATTTTCCAATGGCCCGCTTCTCAAAAAGGGGTTGAATAACCCTGGTTTATATGAACTTGAAATATTTTTTGAGAAACAATGCCTGGTTGTGCTGTTGTTAATTGCTCCAATGGTTGTGGAAAAGGATTTTGTATGCGAGTTTTCCCCAAGAAATTCTTGACAAAGATCATTATGTCCTGAAAAAATCAAACGAGATAACTGGAAAACTGCAAAAAATAGTTATCTTTGTGAGATGAGAATTTTTTAAAAATATATGCCTTTGTCAAATACATGAGATCGCGTATATTCAGACATATAGCCAGAATTTTGTCACCATGAAATGGAGGTGGTCTATTACATAAAATTAGGGAGAGTATATAGTCTCCCTACTTAAAATTTTTATAAAATACAGTGAGTCCTATCTATACTGGAACTTCTGTGAAAGTGAAATGTTTCCGCAATAAACTGTTCACTTACGGTTTTTGAAACAGTTTACGGTTTACAGTTTACGGCTGTTTGTTTACGGTTTTTGAAAGTTTAAATACACGCATCAGCCCTGAAGCCCCTTTTCATTGGTATCGTAGATTCACTTTGATGAAAATCAGCTGGAGAAAGTCAGAGTTGACGGTAAATGTAAATTGAAACATGATGCTATTCCAATGATATTCGAACAAGTAAAACCAATCAAGAAAAAATTTATAGTTGTTTACGGTTTTATCTGAAGAATGTTGAATTCATTCTGTTATATGAGTTTAACAAAATGTGTCAAAGAATTTTAAAATTACAGTTATTTTATTAATATTCTATTGTTTTGATCTTAATTTTAGAAATGCAAACATGTACCTTCTTTTTAATTAATTTCTTTTTAATTCGGGATGTGTAAAACCACCCAACAATCTGATATAAATAAAAAATGTATTTTCTTGTTCAATAAATTACAGTATGTAATACTTAAGGGTTTAATATGAAGTTTCAACCATAATAAAAGTAGATTCAAGCATGATTAGAATTGGTAAATAAAAATATGTAAAAATCCTAGAAATCAATTTTTTTCACATTTATTTGGATTTACACCCTTTTGGAGATTAAGACGATTGAAAATATAAAGTTTTCCCCACTTTTCTATTTTTTCTGTCAATTACATAAAGCATAAAAGAAAAATAAATCATTCGTTAGTGGTATTAGGTTACTATAGCGACGAGTACGCGTTGACAGAGTCTGGAGGCCGATCTTCGTATGGCGCCTCTCTGACTACATCTACGTTCTCTACTAGAGAGCTTTTCACAGCCTCCTACAGAGGTTTTCGTATACTGAAAGTCATTAGTCACTCGGAATAGATCGGTATATTAATATGGAGATATAAATATGCCGAGAACATAGTATGGAGATATAAATACATAAAAACATAGTGTGGCCATGCCTTTTCCCTACTGTCTCGCAAATGGCCAGGGAAGCTCAAAGGCTTTACTGTATTCCCGATCACAGAATGTTTTCTCGCTTGCACCGCCACCTGTCGGAAAAAAGATCCATTAATGCTACCATGGATGACACTGGTCGTGGCAGAAGTGTCATAACGACGGCCATGTCAGAGAAGATTCTACGTGAGGTGATTAATGTTTGTATATGTGTATTAATTTGTACATTTATTTAATGTCTGCTATTTTCATTATATTTTGTCCTGTCAAGCAGTTATTAACGTTTCGTTTTCTCTTAAATAAAGTATTATTTTCATATTTTTTGCCCATCCTAACTTTTCATTGCGAAAGATTGCGTGTGCGTGTGGAGAAACGGAAAGCACCCTCTATCCCGTAACCCCTTCACTTGCGACCATGTATTTTATGATGAAAAGTATGTGTTTCAGTGTATTCCATCACTTTTAAAAGTTTTACCCATAGTTCTAAAGGCCCTGAATAGAGAATTTTCTGTTTCATACTTCCATAATTTAATTCTTTTCTAAACTGAGGAAAATTGACTACTGCTATATTGAATCTTTAAGTACCCGATAATTTTGGTAAAGATTTATAATGAAAATGAATTATTTGTTACAAACCACCAATTCATTAATTTTGATGCGTATGGAAATATTAATTTGGCAATTATAGGTAATCCACATTATTAAGTTACTGCTATAGTGATAGAAGTTTTATTAATTAAGTTCTTAAAACACTATTTTTGAGTATAGTCATTTTCTAATATGAATGTTTGTGTCAAGTTAAGAAGTTCTCAGATAAATATTTCTTTTCTTTGTTAAACCGAATTTTTGATGTCTTCAATATTTTGTTAAACTGAGATTTTGATGTCTTCCATATTCAAAATTTTTTTATATTCCTTTGATATAACTACTAATGGGAATATTTTTTAGTGAATTGACATTAAATTAGATCAAAGACAGATGATGATAATTTAGGTTTTCCGCACGCGGAAACTTCAATTTTACAGAAGAAAAAGTTGAAAAATGTTGAAGAGCAAACATGTTTTTCTTTGAAGTTCCATGGTAAGCACAGATAGAACAAATATAGGTATATGTAGGAGACTGAACGAACAGTGGTTCAAAAATGCAAAATAGAATTGATATTTTCAAATTTTTTATTTTGTGTAGTGGTGAAACATTTTAAATGTAAAAATAACTTTTCCCTTTAGTTTTAAGAAATAAAATTTCTTAGATATCGAAATTCGCATGGATATATTTATAAAATCGGAATGCAATTCTGCTGCAAGGTAAGGCTGTACTTTCTAATAGATCCAAGAAAGTTTTAGAATAGAATTATTGTATGTAAATTCCGAATAAAGATGAGGATATACAAGAGCCTTTTCCAAGGCCCTGAAGATGCAATCTTAACCATATTCTGAAATGCCGGTGATCTAAATAATGTAAAAGCTGATCATCTAAAACACTGTAAGAGATCATCCGATCATGGGCGCCTCGGGAATTATATGCAATGGGGTACATCCAGGAAAAATTCCAATTGAATAATGCTGTCGGATTATAATTTCTTGTATATTTAGTCTTTTTTCCTCCTTTTTCCATAAGCCAAGAGGGTGCACCCCCTCGGGGTGCCCATGCATCCGATTATTCTAAGAATATCTTTCCTTCCCTGTGGACGACTACGCTGTCTTGTTTCTATTTGGAGGCAAGTTTGAATAATTTTCCGTCTTCTTGTTTAGAATAAAAAAAAAATTGTAAATTGGGTGTATTAATAACTTAAAGGTTCTTTAATACTATTTATATTATATAGGGACCGTAGCCTAAATATTAATATACATGTGATTTTTCTCCATTTACGTGCTTTCGCCTGAAAGGGAGTCATTCGTCATCATTTTGTATTTACATCAAATTTCCAGCATGCATTTAAAGGGTGAGCATGATGTATTACTTCTGTAGATTAAAGTTATTTGAATTTGAAACAAAACCTTTGTTTCGTTATTGAATTTTCTGGCAGTGAATCATAAGCGGGGAAGTATAAAGAAGCGCTTTTCAACATCTAATGCGCATTATCTCGTTCAAATTGTGCAAGAATACGCCGTGTTTATGTATGCACTAGGGATCCATTAACAGCAGATGGATCCAAACCTCATAAATTATAGATATGTTTTCGCCAAAATTCGGATTTCTCCCAAAGCGAACTTAAAAAAAAATTGCGGAATTTGCACTATATATCGATATCTTTCGCTACCTACTACTGGAGACGGATAGAAAATCAGAGCGTTTCTTTCCCAATGTCTGCCACAAGTTGGTTTATGAAAGAGTCATTTTTTTCTTAAAAGAGAAGCAGGGAATGAAACAATGATTTATACAGTATTTCTGCAACTAGGAGAAACAAAATTTGTTGTGTTTTTGGCAGCTACCTTTCGAGAAAAGATGAGACAGGATAAGAATTTAAATAAAAAATTGGAATTAAATATATTTTCAAGGATTTTATTTTATTCAAATTTTCTGTGATTTGTGTAATTATTTAAATTAAGCATGAATATTTGGAGTCATCAGAAAAATGCACATCGAATATACGTACTTCGCAAATGAAAAGAGTTTCTTATAAATATTAGTAAAGTTATGTAAATATTTAAAGGAAATATTTGGCTGATAACTTGTTAAATTCCATGCACAAAATCATGAACTACAAGCGGTGCCGGCGTTGGTAGGATTATCACCTCCCCTGAAAACTTTAAATTTGCGCCCCCTCCCCAATTGCTGTTATAAAATAAATTGAGGCAAAAATGCGCATATTCGTTTGTTTCTGAATAATAATACATCCATTTTAATTTTTTAAATATTAATCTTATCTGTTATATTGATGGGGGTGTGCTTTCCTGAACCCTGCCCGGAATTGTCACTTCTTACCCCTGCCATTTAAGTTTTATTCATCTTTCAATTCAACTATTATTAAAAATATAAGAGTAAGTGAAAAATACATTGTGAAGTAAGGAAATCTTTAGTGCAAATAATAAAATAAAAAATCTCCTTTTTGTATTGCTTTTATTTAGCAAAAATAAATAAAAATAAATGAAATAAAAAATTAATAATTATAATAATATATGAATAATTATGAGAAATTTACCTTGCCCGCTTTCACATTTGCAAGCTTATGGATTAGCTCATTGATATTTAATGGGGAACATACGTCATTTTCGATTGAAATTGTACCTATTATATTATATATATATTATATATATATATTATATTATTATATATATATATATATTATATTAGTATATATATATATATATTATATTATTATATATATATATATATATTATATTAGTATATATATTATATTATATTATATTATATTATATATATTATATTATGTATATATTATATTATATATATATATATATATATATATATATTATATTATATATATATATATATATATATATCATCATCATCATATTCAACCATTATCTATCCACTGCTGGATGAAGGTCTCTCCAAATGCTTTCCACACAAGTCTATCCTGAGCAATTCGCTTCCACGTCACCCCAACCTGTTTTCTTATTTCATCCACCCATCTAGTTTGAGGACGTTTTCTAGGTCTTCGGTGGTCTCTTGGAATCCAGTTCAGAATTTCTGTTGTCCATCGTTGATCAGTTCTTCTTGCAATATGCCCAGCCCATCGCCATTTCAGTCCTTTTACTTTAACAATGATGTCCTCTACTCTAGTTTGCTCTCTCACCCAAGTGTTTCTTTTTCGATCTCTCCTAGTTATTCCAAGCATGCACCTCTCCATGCTCCTTTGCGTTGTCTGTAACTTTCGTATTGCTCCAACTGTTAGACTCCATGTCTCTGATCCATAAGAGAGGACTGGCAATACACACTGGTTGAAGACCTTTCTTTTTAGACACAAAGGCAATTTCCCCTTCAGGATAAAACTGTTTCTTCCAAATGCACTCCAGCCAAGTTTAATACGTCTGTTGAGTTCTTTCATAATGTTGCCATCCATTGAAATCAGCTGGCCAAGGTAAATATATGAATCAGCAATTTCTAGCTCAGTGTTGTCAACTTGTATTTTTGTTTCCTCTACAAAATTATTGAACATGATCTTAGTTTTTTGTAGGTTCATCTTGAGTCCAACTTCTTCACTTCTAGTTGAGAGCTCTTGTACCATGTCTTGGAGTTCTAATGGGTCCGTTGAAAAAATAACAATGTCATCAGCAAACCGCAGATGATTTAAATATTCACCATTTATTTTTATTCCCTTGTTATTCCAATTTATCAGCTGAAAAATCATCTGTAAAGCTGAAGTAAAAAGTTTTGGAGAAATGGTATCTCCCTGCCTCACACCTTTACCAATTTTGATAGTTTTGGTATCTTTATGTAACCGAAATTTTGCACTTGCATTTTTATACACACGTTTCACCATGTCAATGTACACATCCTCAATGTCTGTTGATCTTAAAGAGTTGATGACTGCTGATGTTTTTATAGAGTCAAAGGCCTTCTCATAGTCAATAAATGCAACACACAATGGAAGTTCATATTCATGTGTTCTTTCAATTAATTCTCTTAATACTTGAATATGGTCCACTGTACTGAATCCACTTCGAAATCCAGCTTGTTCTCTTGGTTGAGCTGCATCTAATTTTTTCTGCAGGCGATGTGTTAGCACTTTTGTGAAGATTTTATAAATAGCAGGTAACAAGCTAATTGGTCGGTAATTTTTCAAATCCTCTTTATCACCTTTTTTATGCAAAAGAATTACTGTTGCAGAATCCCATTGGTTTGGTATGTTACCGCTGTTAAGACATTTGGTAAAGAATTTTGCAAGTATGTCTTCTACATATTCTCCAGCTTCTTTTAGGATATCTAATGTAATACCATCATCGCCAGGGGATCTTCCTTTCTTCATATTTTTTATTGCAAATGCTACTTCTTTTTTAAGATTTTAGAATGACTGTGCCTTCTTCAATGTCTTCGTTCAAATCGCACCAATTGCTGTGATTTTTGTGAAATTCTTCAACTCTTCTAAGTATTTCTTCCCTATTTCTTGTTACGGTGCCATCCTCTCCTTTTAATGCAATGATGTGTTTCTTCCCAACAGATAAACTTCCTTTAACAACCCTAAGGCTCTTGTTATTTTCAATGGCTTTCCTTACTAGCTCACAGTTGAATTTTCTTATGTCTTCTTTCATGCTTTTGCGCAGAGTTTTACAAAGTTCTATGTACTCAATCCTGGAACTGGTATTTTGATTGTCCACCTTCATATCTCTTCGCCTTTTCATGAGCTGTTTCGTCTTCTCAGATAATTTGCTATTGTGCTTTTTACAGGTTACACCACCAATTTCCCCAGCAGTTTCAACTATTGTCTTAACAATGTTTTCATTTGCTTCTGAGATATCACTTTCATCAATAAGTCCTTCCAGTGCAGAAAAGCGATTTTTTAATTCCAACTTGAATGCCTCGGTATTTACTTTCAGTTTCATTAGATCCACCCTCTTACTTACTTGTTTCCTAATGAGCTTCTGTCGTTCTAATTTAGTATTTAAGTGCACTTTACATCTCACCATTCGATGATCACTTCCAGTATTAAATCTGTTCAGTACACTGCAATCTTCAATAATTGATTTCTTGTTTGCCAGGATATAGTCAATTTCACTAGTTCCCCCATTTGGGTGTTTCCATGTCCATTTTCTTTGCGGTTTCTTCTTAAAAAATGAATTCATGATGCTAAGGTTTTCAGCTTCTGCAAATTCGATGAGTTGATCGCCACGTTCATTCCTTTCCCCATATCCGTATTTACCAACCGATGTCTCTCCTTGTTCCTGTTGTCCAATTCTTGCATTGAAATCCCCCATGATGAGCTTGATATGTTGTTTCCCTTTGGTGTGTAACTCTTTGATTTCTTCATAAAATTCTTCAACCTCTTCGTCGGTATGGCTTGATGTTGGTGCATATACCTGTACTATTTGAAGTTGGTATCGCTGGGTTAGTTGAACAACGAGCCTCGCTGCTCGATCTGACGTGCTTTCGACTTCAAGAAGGTAGTCTTTAATTCTTTTGTTGATTAAGAAGCCAACACCACTTGTTCTTCCAGTTTCCGTTCCTCTATAATAAAACAAATGTCCACTTTTAAGTTCCACCAACTCTTCACCTTTTCTTCTAACTTCACTGAGTCCTACAATGTCCCATTTGATCTTGTCAAGTTCTTCTTCCAATTCCTGAAGTTTTGCTTCAGAAGCAAGGGATCGTCCATTAAACGTAGCCAAGGTCAATAACAAACGGCAGCCTGGGCCATTCCAGTGATTCTTAGCACCCCCTGCTTTCATGCCACACTGACCGCTGCCTTGATCAGGAGCACTCCAGCACCTGGAGACTAGGGGCCATGGTTTCTGGTGTGTCAACATAATGGAGGAATTAGCCATAATTTCACCACGCTGGCTAGACGGGTTGGTGAATTAGCCCTCCCCTTCCGCCTTTCTATCCGTGTAGCAAATATTAATTTGCCACATAAATAGAAAGCTCAGCCTGCACCACTTGAAGGCGGGGTAGGACACTAGGTTACTGGCCTGGCCGGTTCCACACATCGTCACATACGTTCAGCGTGTGGGTCTCCTTCCAGTTAGATACCAGCAACCCTTTTTATTATATTAATTTTATTTTATTATATGATATATTACCTATTATATTATATTAATTTAAAGCCATTACAAGCCTATCTTGCGAAATAGTTTACTGCAAATAATTTTTAACATTGAAAAAGATCTTTCTCTACTTACCACGCTCACTTCAAGGGTCAGTAGAATTCTCAATGTAATGCTAAAGTTAGGGAATGATGGGCTGTGTGAATGAAGTACAAGGTTTCGTGAGGATTGCGAAATTGACAAAGATCAGATGCAAATAAATCTTTAAAAGCGAAAAGTTCATCGAGCAATTCAATACCACTTATGCCTCTTGTGTCGCCATCTGACAGATGGATTTGCAGATTATTACAATCCTTTCGAAGTTGTTCTTCATTTACTTCCGAAAGTCGATTTATATCATACAAAAATTTAAACCTGGTGATATACAACTCCAGTTGCTCAGATAGTTAGTCAAGTGAAGTCATCACAATATCCTAAATTGTGTAAACAAAAATTCACTCAAAATTTATCTTCTGGTGATTGTAGCGGTTCATCTTTATGTTCATATTGGAATTGCATACTCTTCTTTCTTTGACGCAATTGAGCCTTTGTTTTGAAATCAGGTTCTCCTTCCAAATCTTAATAAAAATGTCCAGCACGTTGAAGCAGTAACTCAAAGCTAGAGTTGGTGCGGTATTGCGAAACAAATGATTTCAAATGTTTGATGACTGTTAAAGCAACAGCAATATTTTCACCGGCATTTTGTAGAATCTTACTGAGGGGATTAATATGATTCAATAAATCTTTCTTTCTTTCTTTCCTTTTTGGTTTTACGGCTCAAAGACTACAGTGGTCATGCTGCGCCGGGACCTACTGTTTTCCGAGGAATCCGAACCTCTTAAGGCCTGGGGAACCAAACCCCGGACTACAGTGAGCAGTGCGATCTTTATGAGATCTCTGAGTAAGCGTTCTTTTTGCACTGCTGGGAGTCGAACCCGGATTAGCCGCGCAATAGGAGAACGCGTTACCACACTGCGCCACCGCAGGGCAGATTCAATAAATCATGCCACCGGATAAGAAAGCATAGAAATTGAAAATCCATCAGTTTTGTGCATAAAATTTGCCCGTCATATGACGTTTCTTTGTCGTAATTTTCGTCATTACATATATTTTATATAAAAAAGCAGTATACATATCCCTAGTTTGATGCCTAAGCGGTTGCAAAGCATCAATGCGACTTTCCCATCGAGTTTCTGCGAGAGGCTTTAATGTCAAAGAAGAAATGTGAAAAAAAAATCATTATTTCTTTAAGTCTTTCAATAACATCTGACCAATATTTCTTTTCAAGTTCCTACAACTTTTGATTCTGTGAATCAAGCGTCATCTTATTTCCTAGATTATATTTAAAGTTGTACATCTTCATACACTTCATATGGGTAAGACTCATTTCATGTGCTTACGATAGATGTTAAATTGTTTATAGCAGGTTGATGTAAAACTGGTGAGCGATTATCTTTAGGCTGTTGCTGAGAACAATTTGCAGCGGAAACAAAATAGGCAGTCTGCTCTCATGGCCACTTGTTTATAGTCACGGCATTCTTTATGTGATAATGAAATTATTAAGTGGTAAACAAATATTAAAAACTGAAACATTTAGATTAAATATGTGGTTTGGTCGTGATGATCTAGTGGTCTGGTATTTGCTCGGATAGGACAATTAAACTTGGGTTTTACGCGTTGTGTTGTTTTTTGTTTTGTTTTGTAAAACCACAAATATTTATGTCAATAAATAAGTATGTATGGTTACATAAAATCAATATGCGGGACTATTGAAACGTAAAATAATTGCTTAAGACATTATTCAACATGAAGACTATATTTATTTACAATTTAACAGATATTATAATAAGAATTACATAGATTGTGAAATATATAAATATCACAAAATCTAATACTTTGGATAACATGCATGTACCAAATTATATATTTTAGTTTATATATTATTGGATTCTGGTTCCCCGAAAATAAGCAATTGATTTGGTGGATTCTTGTTTGTATATATCATATGAGAATGATTATCTGTCGGTTTATCTTCATTGATTAACTTCAAAAGATTCGAATAATTCAATCGAACAAATAAAATTCCCTGACATATTTACTAAAAATGTTGATAAGTATTCGACTTTCTTAATTATACTTATCCTGAGTTAAGTTCTATTACAATATTCGTTAATCAATGTCATTGTTTTCTATATGTACTTATATATGGTTTTTCAAACACGCAATAATTTGAATCTATAATAATTATATTTATTACCAAATACAATAATAATTATAACAATAATTATCTAAATATTCTAGTCTTGCATCGCAACGTTATCATCTTTAAAATCCTTTTATTTAGAATTCCTGATTTTTAATCTATATTAATAGAATAAAGAAGTTAATAATGGAAAGACATGCTCACCCAATAGTCGTCCATATTCATTGTCCGCGTCTATGTTTTCCGAACCTTCCTCGAAATGGAAGATATGTATCGCTTATTTCCTATATCTTAGTATAGTTTTTGCTGGCTCAGATATCATTTCTCTAGGCTATTGTCTGCTAATCTTTACCCGCCATAATCTGTCTCTTTCTCCTCTTGCTTCGCCTCTTTAATCAAGGGGGAGTGTTATTTCTCTCGGCCCCCTCTCTAACCTCAAAATCGCATTGGTTCGATTTGGTATCGAAAACAATAATTCTGGGCTGGTTCGAGTGACGTCATTTGAGAAACATTTTGCTATTGGCTTGGGGAAAAGGTATTATTTTGAAACTTATTGCTTTTGCGCCTTGAGAAAATATCTGGTTGGTCCGAAATTACGAGTTCGTTGTTGTTGAACTTGGTTCGCAACTTATAATGATCAAAAATTGAATCTTTAGAAATAACTTTTTACTTCACAGCTGTAAAAGTTCGTTCGTGATTTTCTTTATAATTTTCCTATTTGTAAGATCACGTTAGCTTCTGCTTTTCTTTAGTCCTGAGTTTTTATGTTAAAGTTTTGGGTATTCTACTATGATTTTATGGATTTGAGTTGCCTTCTTCTTTGTGAAGTCCCGCTCTTTTCTCACATAAGAATTTTAGATTCTGTTTACAGGGTTAAATCCCTCGTGGAAATGTGAGAAAATCGCCTTTGCCCTCTTTGCAATTAGTAAACAAGAATAATGTCGCGTTGATGAAAAATCGGCGTGACGCTGGCCACACTGAGTATACCAGCCATGGTCTTGGCACAAGTTCGCCATTTACCACTTTTCTTTTATAATTCGTGTCACTAAATTTGCGTCCACTATCACCTCTATGATACGAAATATCTTTCTTCTGAACAGGTCCTAATTCTGTAAGTATAATTCGTAACTTTTCCGTCAATTTAGGCCATTTTGAAGGATTGTCAAGATCAGGTGTTCTTGCGTCTGAAGCGGGTATTAGTAGTGTTTCGGAGGCACTTAAATTGTGGAACGATTCATCAAAAGCAACACATTCACAAGAATTTATTTGACTTTTTCGGGCAATTTTACTAAAAGTCAGACATTCCAATGTTCTTGGTCGATTTTTTTCATCACAAAAAATGCATCAGACCCAACGGAACAATATTCTTCATTATAATAGGGACATTCAGAAGAAGTAGGTTGAATTTCTTCCAGCTCAGAAGTCACAATTTTTTTTACCAGAGACTTTATTTTTGGACTTTGATTTTTAATGTAATTACAAAATTTTCCAGCTTGCTTTTTAAGGGCTTTGTTTTCGCTGCCGTATTTTTTCTGTTTTGAGAACCAGTGGGCTTTTTCGTTTTTCTTTCTATTGTAAAAGCTAAAAGGGTATTTTCTGTAATATAATGAAAAAAGAAAACACAAGATAGCTGTATTCAAATCTCAGCTTACAGACGGCAGGCATTTTTTTTGGTTCGAGTATCGCATTCAGTGCCCCTAGGAGTACAATTTGGAAGTTGTCACGAGGGTAGGCTTACCCATTGTCTTTCTAAATAAAGAAGAGTCAAATCACGTTTGCCATTAGAACACGAACACAGACAAGAAAGTTTTATTTTATCGCGTTGTAGAATTAATTATTGAGCACAATAAAACAAATTTTAGCTCTTAAAAATGCGCTTTACAAAATTCTAGAGTCAGAAAACGAACTAATAACTCGGAAAGGTACTGTAGTGTTGCACCAGATCAAGAAGCATCTAGGAGCAGAAAATATGGGCACTTCTTAGGCATACTGCCTTCCGCGTTTGGGATTCGTTCTTTGTTTACCGTGATAATGCCAATTTTGATAGCTAGGCCATCATTCCATATGTTAGTACAGATCCCTGGGACCAAGGATTTTTTGTTTTAATTTTTCGATGCCGTGAGAATCATGAATGACTGAAAAATAAATCAAATATATATTATTTCAATCATTATTATTATAATTATTTTGAGTGAATACAGACAATTATAAATACATGGCTAGTGCCGCTCCGACGTAATTTTCGTGTGGAGATATCTCTGAATATTGCTGACTGCAAATTGGAATTTTCCGACTCATTTTGCTAATAATTAGTATTAAACTGATATATAAAAAGTAGGAAAAATTCATTATATTCTCAAATTATTATGAAGGAAAGACACGAAATATAGACACTGTGTCTTTTTCCCCAAATCACTCATGCATTTCTGCAGGAAAGGTAAATAGTTTTTTAAAAGGAAGGACCTAAATCCTTCAATTTGGTTCCCCATAGGGCTAATGTTAATTTTCAATACAAAAAGAGGGCACCCTGAGCCACCATCATAAATCCCTGCCTGAATTCTGGTTACAATTTTATGCTGAACAGACAAAAAATTACCCCAAAAATCAGAGGTACAGGAAGAAACAGGTTCACTGTCAAGCTCAAAATTTGAATCTTGTGATAAGGGATGCAACTGGATCAGAAAAAAACGTCAACGATTTCCTTGGCCTGATACACACTAGTGGAGCAAAGATAGAGCATTAGACAGCTTTTTTTTTTTTTTTGATGATATCAATACACCAGTGCATAAATGCACAAAATTTTCCACAGTGCTCGCAACTGTATACACTATAGCAAACAGCAATGACTTCAGTTCTGAAGTTTCATTTAAATCAAGCATCCTTCTTGAGAACTGGAACAAATTTAAGAATATACTTTGGGCATTTGTGTACCGTGAGTTGTTCAATATCACACCTCCTGCTCGTCCTATCTGCAAATTTAAGGCATTGACTACCTTGCTGCTTCGAACCCTGTAAAAATGTGCAAAAAAGCACTCTCAGAAAGAGCAATTTAAACAAATTTACCCAAATGCCAGACGACTCTCCCAATTCATGCAGGAGAAATTCGTAAATAAAGGACTTGATGTCACAACTGAAGTAGACCTTCCGGACCAGTCGGGTCCCAATTGTCAAACGACAAGCCGGAGAGTTTGCTCATGATGAAGCACGACAAATATTGGCATCACCTGTAAAAGAGTTTGAAATTGGTGTTTTCAATATAATCTTCGATATAGCAGAGCAGCAAGTATCTGAGAAGTTTCATCATAATGAAACATTATTGGCTGTTATTGCTTGGATGGATCCAAGGAACTTAAATCAAATTAAAGGCAGGAATGGCAAGTCGTCTGAAGATGCTTTTGAAGAGTTGTCATCATTAATTGGTAAGGATAAACTGATGCGTCATCATTAATTGGTAAGGATAAACTGATGCTGCAGCAAGAACTGTATTAGCTTGCAATATACTTTGATCACTACTGTCCTTATTTATTCTCACTGTCTTCAGCATTCGATGCCAATTCGGCTTCTGTTCAACAGGATTCAATAAATTGTCACCCAAATGTCTCATCCGAGGGTGAAGGTGATCTTGATTATCCTATTCCTGAACTCGACCAACAACAACAGCAGTGAACAAACCATCTCAGAAGAGGCTATGGAAACAGTCTTTTATAACGAATATGACGAGATGATTGAAGATATCTAGACATGTGACGACAAGCATAAATGCTAAAAGTGTTTCGTTTGCACCCCTGAATTGCTGCATGAACTAAAATTAGAATGTCCAATGTATGATTCACTACATGTGGTATATAAGTTCCTACATACTGTTCGTTCACAAAAAGAAGTCTGGTGAAAAAGCCAGAAACAACAGCTGTCGACGTCACAAAACGGGCTTTTCCACTGGACTTCTTTTTGTGAACAAACAGTACACTACCTTGCACCCAAGTTTCTTGTAAGAGAGTCTCCCCCATACTCAAAATCGTTAAAAATTGCCTGCGATCATCACTTGAACAAGAACTCCTTGAAAGTTTCATGCTGTTTTATGTCAACAGAGTTTGAGTTTGACTGCAATAAAGTTTTATAAGTAAAGACAACCTTATAAATGTACAGAATGTAGATTTACATAGGCTTATAACATTGTCTTTACTTATAAATTTTATCTGTGTAATGTTATGTCAAATTATCTTACATGCAACAAAGTTATTTATTTATTGATGGAGAGTTCTTCACAATTATCAAGGCAACTTAAATTGCAGCGTTGTGTGTATATGTGGTGTATATTTGTCTTATAAGGGAACTAACTACCCCTAGTGGGAGTCCTGAGAATTGAGACATATTGCAATTTATAGATTTTAGATCCCTAATTACGAATCCGAAGTCCTTTTTCTGTGAAATCCATATATTAATTTTTAATTAAAGAATAAAATTTTCAAAATTCTCACAGATTCAGGTGTTTGGCGAAATATGTGTAAGAATTGGCGATGCTTTTATTATCGTTTCAAAACTAGTTTGCTTTTTCGATAGAAAATGAAGTTTTAAAACAAAATACATGCTTATTGTGAAAGCAAGCAGAATTATCATTTTAGATAAATTAAACTTCAAGTGCACTTTCTCTATTTATAAAAAATAATACCACAAAATTTAAAAATTTGTATAATGTGCATACGATGTGAAAATCGAAAGTAAAAATTTAAATATGGGTTTGTTTCTAGCAGAATTAATAAAAAAAAAAAAGAACTAAACAAGACTGTTACGAAAATGGTATTGAACTAAAAAAAGGTTCAAAGTATAACATTTAGTTATAGTGAGTGCATTTTAAAAACGAGTGACTCTTACATAATGAAATATTACAATGAATATTATCAACTGCAAAGGAAAGGGTTTCTACATTATTCAATGTTTCAGAATCATTATCTGAATAATTGCACTTAGACCAGGAATATTCTAACATTGGGCGATATTGTTCAGATTGAAGTTGGTTATATATTATTAAAGAGTGCATTTTTAGTATTTCATTTCTATTTTTTATATCAATTTTCATATATCAGCAAGGGCGATTTAGTTTGTAACTTTTTTAACGAACTTTTTAAACTGCCTGAAAAAATATACATCGAGTGATTGAATAAGGGATGTTGTTTTAGGAGGTATTTGTAAAGCAATGCAATTGCTAGGAAAACCTTTGTATATGCTTGAATCTGTGTATCCTGACCAGGAATCTAACATGATACAAGAAGGCAGGTGCAAAATAGGAATAATGCAATTATTCAGCCATTCTTTCATTTGTAGTTTATCCATTTTTCCTGATTTTAAAGAAGTGATATGCAAATTTGAAGGACAAAATAACCTTTTTTTTTAGTGGTCGGACCGAAATTTCCATTCTTTTCTTTTAAGAATATTAATAACTTGCCTTTTAATTCTCCACTCATTGACATCATTGGCGGAATTGTGTATGAATGTGTTAATGAAAATTCTGATGGAATTTCTGAAATGGTTTGTTTTTTCCCTTTAAATGACTACAACCCTTCATTTGCTATAAAATAGTGAAACCCACTCTGCTTGGAATTCAGTACTTGACCAGGATCAAGAGTTAACGTTGAATCTCTCAATTTTTGATATAAATTCTACATCAGTATTTTTAATTTCCTCAATATTATGGATATGTGCTGTGGTCAAGTATTTTGTGATTTTTCAAGGAACAATTCCAGCTGTCTTTGTAAAATTTTGGATGAAACGATAACTGCTTTTCAAATTTATTAAATTTAATTCTTCAGCTTTAGCCGAGCATTTTAAATCCTCTTCATGAACTGGCATATGACGATTTCTGGCATTCTTAAATTTTTGAAATATTGAAGCCCTAATTATTTCATATTTTTGATTATCTGTCCTCAATAAAGTTTTTTGAATTTAAATACATAACTAGGAAGTTGAATTTTAGGATAAGGAGCTTTGGTTTGAAGAAATTTTCGTTTTGTACAAGAATCAAAATAATCAACAATTTTTTTATACTTTCCAAAGTAAATTCGTTTACCAAAATATCATCGTTACTATAATCAGATTCATACGCATAATTACCATAATCGGTTCGATTTTCATTAAAGTCATGCAAATGAAAATCCAAAGTAAAACGTCTTCAGTCACATTCAGGACTTAAAATGGGCGGAAGCCAATCAAAGCCTGGCTCCAGTACTTCCTTTATTTTTGGCGATGATTTAAATATTAGTTGGAGCCTACTTTTGGGCTCCGGAGCTCTCCAAAGACTGTACATAGATTTTTCCATTGAAGCAATATAGCAAACGAATTATGCAAAAGATTTCAATTCGATACAAGAGCAGACGTAAAGGACTTCAGAATTTTCAAGGAATCATCTGGCAAAGAAATTAAGTCTGAACTGAAGAAACTGATTTCAACAGTTAATTGCATCCCTATATCAAGCGCAGAATGTGAAAGAGGGTTTTCAACAATGAATTTGATTTGTACACCTCAGCATTCTTCCCTTCATATTCAGATATTATCAAATTTGATATTTGTTAGACTGGTTGGCCCGTCTATTAATGACTTGAAACCGGAGTCTTAAGTGCATTCGTGGCTAGCAAATAGTCATCACAGTGCAATTGATAACTAATAAAAAAAAAGCGGGAAAGAAAAAGATGAAAATCCTGACACGTTAATTCTATGGAATATTTTTCAATCACTAATGTAAGTAGTCAAGTTCAGGGTGTTTACAGGGTCATGAATTGCCAAAAAGGTTGTGAAGGCATGAAAAACTGATGAATTTGGGGAAAAAATTAATGAATATTGCAAAAGTAATGAATGGGACATAGGATTTTAAAGTTCCAAAAATAGTGAAATTTATAATGGTTTTGACTTTAGTTTTCTCAGCAAATATAAATCCAATTAAAAACATTTTTAATCAATAATCACAAACCATCTACTATGCATATATAACATGGCCAAAAATAATTTTAAATGTCAAATATTTTTCTTAATTTTACAAAATATTAAATATGATTTACGAATTGAATATTACATGGCAACAGACCGCACAGAATTGTAACTTAAATTTTGCTGCTACAGTGTTGCTCATGGGCTCAAATTGTTCACAGATACTAAATACTCGAACTTGTTTCCTAATGTGTTTTCTAACTAAGAATCCTATTTATAAGAAGTTAGATGTTTCTTGCTTGTTTTGACTGACATGATTGGATATTATGTGTGGTACAAAAGGGGTAGTGTTATTATTCATAGGAAAGAGAGCGTTCATGTATTACGGAAGCAATATTTAACCATTTTATACCCACTCTCCACTAGTAAGCAAGAATTAGCATTGGCTAACATATGAAAATAAGCACACTACAACCCCAAGCTTACATAATACTTGAACTCTCCCAAATAAGGTGCATAGAATTTTGCAACGTCCTGAAGTATGCACACTAAACTCGAATGACATCAGAGCAGAAGTATGCATGGTTTCGCCAAAAGCATGTACAAAATAGGAATATGCTAGGACTCCTATACGTTTTTTGTTATAAATTATGCCCTGGTCACATTATTAATAATAAATAGCTCTTCAACTTTTGCGAACAAACGTTTACTTTCTTATAATTCTGCAGCTGTAATTATTGAAGGTTGTATGTTGTATTTTATTGATAAATTTCACCGATAAATTTAAGATAGATTGAATGATGTGCACGGCTAGCAAATAAAAAATCAAAAGTGAAATACGGATGGGTTTTGTAATTCGATACATTGCTAGAAAATGAGCAACTAATAATTTCAGTCCAGAAGTCAACTTCGGACAAGTTAAAAACATGTCAACTGACAACACTCAAATCAAAGCCAACTAGATTTACTATTTAGATTACTATATAGTAGTAAATCTAGTTGGCCTTGCTCAAATTCTTGCCAATACCTCGAAAACGTCATAATTACACCAATTCTTACAAGGACTTCGCCAAACAACTGAAATTTGCGCTAATTTTGAAAACTTTAGTCGGCAATTAAAAATTAATATATAGATTTTACAGAAAAGGTACTTCGGATTCCTAGTCAGAGGTCTAAAATCTATAAATTGTAATATGTCTCAATTCTCAGTTAGGACTCCCACTCGGGCTAGTTCCCTTTTAAGTCTCTAACGTTGCGCATTCTCCTCTCCCTAGACGCCAGTAAAGCACTGAGTATACCATCACCCCCGCCTAAATCCATGGGGTGTTTATGCAATGCCATTGAAGACTGCACAAAACAGGCGGCTCTGTATTCCCAAATTTGACACTTACTTTGAAAGAAGGGCGAAACTTCGTTTGTGTAGTATTCACTGCAACCTGAAATCCAACGCAGTTTGCAATTATCATTCACCTAAATAAAGACGTCACATTAATTTCACCAACCACCTGTTCCAAAGCAAACCGAAACTAAACCTTCGTGGGGGAAACACAAGTTTTCAGTGGTGCCATACTTTGAAACTTTAATTCAATAGAAAATCACGAAAAATAATAATAATAATAATAATAATTAAAACTGGATACTTTTCCTGCATCGTGTCAGGCTGTAACGGTAAAGGTATCCAGACTTACAGCCAACAGTCTTAATCTCTGAGCAGTTAGAGAGGAATTAAAAAAGGTGGCCGGTGTACACGTCGCTGTCTTCTCAACGTCCCTTCTTATTCTTTTCAGGTTTCTTTCTTCTTTTCTGTTTTCTCAAAGTTCCCGCTAACAAATATAATAAAAAAACCAATAATGTGTTTAAACTATATGGGAATACATCGCCATATAGTGACCATCCCTCCTTTAATTTCATGCACATTCAACAATACCAGTTTAAATTAAAAAAAAGAAAAAGTCGCTAAATGAAAACTTACTCTAGCGATGCAGCGGGGCCGGATTTAGGATAAAATGCGCCATGGGCACAACAATTTTTGGCGCCCCCCTTCATTGGCGTAACTAGTGAGGGCCAACCCACTAGAAAATTTCTAAGCATCGAGGTATACGGTTTAGTTCGCCCCTAGAAAATAGGCCAGCCCCTTAGAATAGCGCCTAGAAGCGGTCGTGTTGATTTCGCCGACAATCATTTCACCGACACCATATACGGACATTTGGCCGAAAATGGCCGACGTCTTAAGATTGACAGATGGGTGGGCTGCCGTAAGACCGCCCACCCATCTGTCAATCACTGGTAATCCCTCCTACTTGCCAAGCAAGTGGCTTTTATCGATAGTTGATAAAACAATCGATGCTTCAAAAGTAATATTTTTAATTGCTGATACTAAATAAATTAATCTTATTAAATTTTACGAACATTAAAATAAACATATAAAAATTAAAGAGAATAACAAATTAAAATAAAATTTCATAAATTTTACTTTGGCGTTGTTCATTTATTTGTTTTAGCCCCATGCGAGTCGATTCTACTCCTTGATTTCAGGCTTCACGAACACGTTGTTTTAATTTCTGGTTTAATATTTGAATTAAAACTTTTCTTTTTCAAAATATCAGTGACAGAATTGATTAGCAAAATTTAGGAATGCCTTTTTCTTAAAATAGTTATATATGATTATAACCAAAATGAACCCACATAAAATAACCTAAGGGCAATTTTTCGGCCCATAAGTAACGTTGTCACCCAAATTTTTTAACAAGGGATTTCGCTATGTTAAAACAATTTTTAGTCAGAAAGAAGGGATATAAAGTGGAGCGAGGACGAGTGTGTTTTAAATTTCCCTCACGTTTTTTATTAAAATTAAAGAATGAGAAAGAAAGAGTACCCCTTAAAACACACACACATATTGGAAAACAAACTCAAAACAGTAGGTTTTTAAGAATTTGTAATTTAAATAAATTCTCAGTGAACATCTTGTTCGCTGAGAATTCATTTTTGTAATAAGCGGTTTGCGAGAACCCTCTGGTTGACAGCACTGCCCTTACAAGGACCTTTGGCACCCGAGGCGAAGTAAGATCCCGATGCCCCTAGACCATATTAAGTAGTGGAGGTGTAGAATGGGCATAGTTCATATTAAATACACTGTCCCCCCTAAGATGTTGACACAAGGGCTACAAAAACAACTTTTTTTAAATTGTGGCCCCATTGAATGATAGTGTGGACCCCTTACACTTTTGCGCTGGCTACGGGCTTGTGGTGCCTCCAGCCAGATATTTTTTTACAACCTACCAAAATGGGGTAACACCCTCAAAAATGATGAGTTGAAACTAAAGCTAGCCTATCATATAATTTTAAGTCAATTTTTTATTGAGTCATATCACCTTCCAAGTAGCACTCCTTCACTTCTATCATTTCACGGCGTTCAGGGCACGTGCCCAGCCTACTACACTTTATTTGCGGCTCTGCGTTTATAGGCCCAATGACATAAACGACTTGCTTGCTGATGTGATATTTGAAAACCGCTCATGCTCCTGTAAAGTGTGATCCCTTATTTCTATGTCTCTATCCAAAGGCATAATAATCGCCTCCATAGACCCTGCAGGGGGGAGGGTATATTGTAGCTTGTTTTGGGCTGGTAGCTTCAGCCTTTATTGGGCGGGAGGCCCGAAAATTTCCGTTACGGGTCTGCCCAGATACTGAGCTCTAAGCTTTTAGTATGCCGTGGGTCTCAAATAGTGGCGGACTCAGAGGAGGGAGTCCCCAAAATCTGTAAGTGTTACAATTATTTAGAAAAAGGGAAAACAGTTCCTATCACCCTCCTATTCCAAAGAAAAAAAAAAATTGGGGGTCTGTCACTGGCTTCATAATTTGTCACTAAGTGAAGTTGC